>OX387339.1:32169764-32645159 GCA_947562085.1 Eudonia lacustrata
AATACGGTGCAATCAGTATCAGACAAAACTGTAAAAGAAGATAGAATAAAACATTAAGAAAATTTCGAGTGACGAAAGTGATTTAACTCCGGAGTCCATTAAATTAGACGCCTTAGGTATTGTTAATAACCTACTACCAGAGAAGTCGAAGGAAAAATACTTGAAAGCTTACGACGATTTCCACAAATGGAAAACTGCAAAAGGCGCAAAATCTGTGTCGGAGTCAGTGCTTCTTGTTTATTTCGAGTATTTATCGTGTACAAAGAAGTCCAGCAGCCTGTGGTGTATCTATTCGATGTTCAGGTTAACAATAAGCATCAAACACGACATTAAGATAAATACATATAGCAAGTTATTGGCATTTTTAAAGAGGAAATCAGATGGTCCTCGAGCAAAGAAGTCAAAAGTATTGACAGCGCAAGATGTGGAAACTTTTCTCAATGAGGCTCCTGATCACAGCTTTCTGGCCATGAAAGTAAGTATGAGTACTGCCTACTTTTTAGTTACGTTTCTAGACCTACCTATAATAGGTCTATAAAAAAGTTAATGAACAAAAGTGTATTTAAATGGCACACATTTAAAAAATACACATTCTAAGGTTTTGTCGCAAGCTTTTTTTATAATATAAAGGTCAAAAAATGTAGTAGTGTATCTATCTATTTACTCACAATCCTATTTTTTGTTACAGGTAGCCTTGATTTTTTGGAGTGAATGGCGCATGTCGTGGAAATGAACTCGTAAACATAAAAGTCAATGATATCAAAAAACATGCAGATTTATTGCTGATTAACTTACCAGATACCAAAACAAATAGAGAACGTTCGTTCATAGTTCATGAAGATTATGCAAGAATTGTTGAAAAGTACCAAGCTCTGCGCCCCTCTAATATAAACACCAACAGATTTTTTATCGGTTACAGTAATGGCAAATGCACCAGGCAAGTCATTGGCAAGAATAAAATCAGCGCCTTGCCAAAAGAAATTGCAAAATACCTCAAATTGCAAAATCCCGAGCTTTATACGGGTCATTGTTTGAGGAGAACATCGGCAAGTCTGTTGGCAGATTCAGGAGCAGATATGGCCCAGATAAAACGTCATGGTGGCTGGAAATCCGATGCAGTAGCGGAGGGCTACATAGAGAATTCCATACAAAACAAAAACAAGATAAGCTGTCGTATTGGTGACAACATTCATCTGAAAACTACGTCCATTATTGATGATCCTTGGAAACCTTTGCCACCACAGCCATCTAGCTCAAAATATATCCCGTCAAGCCCACTGCCTCAAGCACCACCTTCCCCAACCTTTACTGTGCCAAACGACCCTCACACGCAAGGTTCTGATGTATTGGGTGCTGCTACTCAAATAAATTCCACCTCAACTAACATAAGCGTACCAAAAAATATAACCATATCTTTACATAACTGGACTAATGTATCAAACATCAATTTTAATTATTAATTTACTTTTTATTGTTATTTACTGTGCCAATTATATATAATTAGTAATGAAAATAGTATTTTAATAAATAAAATACTTTTTCTAGTAGCCTTGGTTTTTATTGTCTCGCAAAAGGTGAGAAAAGTAGAGTATACTCCTCAGGGATAAAACTGATTTTGACTTGGGCGCGCTTAAATCCTTCACTGCTCTCAGGACTCCATTTTAATTCCCTCGCTTCGCTCGGGAATCAACTCAAAACCCCCTCGCTACGCTCGGGAGTTAAATCTGGAGTCCTTCGTTACGCTCAGGATTCAAATATCGCGCCCGTGACATAATACAGTGCTTTATCCCCTTGGTGTACAATCTACTATTCTCCGTCTCCGCATGGATGGAACTTTGATCTGGGTGGGGCGTGGGCCTTGCTTGTACTTGCAGAGTACTGTTTAAAGTAATCTGTGTTATACATATTATTATGTACTTTCGCGAACTAACTCGATTGTACCCATAGGTACAACAGATACATGTAATCTGAGGAGTTCCACCATCAGAAACTACTCCGTCATACTGGTCAAGTGGTCACCATCACCACACATAAAAATGGCGACAATTTTTTTTTACTTTGTATTAATTTTGTTTTGTTGTCTGTACACTACCAACTCGAAGCGGGGCGCGCCGGGCGCGCGCGAGATATACCGCGAGCAGAGGTATAACGAAAAAGCGTTAGGTAGGTATGCCGATATTCCGAAGCACGAAGGAGTTCGAGATGAAATTTTTTTGGTCACCCATCCGATGACCGGCCTTTGCGAAAGTTGCAACTGCGCCATCGAGCTCTTCGTCCATCGTACAAAATTCCTACGTCATTATTGTTATCTCTATAGGTATACCTTCGAAGGTGGTACACATTTGTTTATTACTTAGCGGAGATAAGATTCAATTAATACTCATATGATAGGCATGTAATTTATTTATGAACACTTTGCATTGAAAAAATCGTACCGAACGAACGTGTGTGCGTGCGTATGCCTCCCGTCCGCTGTCGGTCGCCTGCCCGCGTCCGCCCGCTTCTACCGAAACTATTGTTTTTGTGTTTTATTCATTTAAATATCGTGCATGAATACGGCACAAATTTATAAAGTCGATTTTTCATGCATTTAAGATATTGAATATGTGAACTCTAATCATTGTAATATTTTTTTAAAGCGTTTGTAGCTTGAAAGAACAAAATAATAAAAAAAACTTGAGAGGTGTCAAGGGACACCCAGATGGAACGAAGTTCCTTTCGATTAATTAGTGAAGGAATTGTAATAAAATTTTATTTTTTTTAAGTTATAATAATACTTTTTTTATTATTAACAAATATAATGTTATATAAACTTTATCAGTAGGTTTTTTTTTTTTTTGTTTTTTTTTAGGTTATAGTGCGTACTTGCTAAAAATACAAAAGCATTTATTATTATCTGTATATAATCTCTACTTACCTAACTCCATCAGCAATATCTGGAACTTGTGCAGAAACACTGTCAGGATTCATTATTATTATTATTATTTTTTATTATTTATTATTTACAAAAAACCTGTATACACTCAACAAAAATAATCGTCGAAATAGAAATGAAAATATCTGGCTTGCTTTCTATAAGAGAGAGAGAGACAGACAGAGAAACATTTTGACAGACAAAGAAACAACAATAGCTTACTATAGCAAAAATGAAACTCATTTTGAAAATACTGTATATTATTATTATAAAATATTAAATCAACGAAAAAAATATAAATAAATAAATAATTTACATATAAAATTAACAAAATAATATTTCGACCGTCACAGGACTCGAACCTGCAATCTTCGGATCCGAAGTCCGACGCCTTATCCATTAGGCCACACGGTCTTGTGATAACAATGGCGAAATTAACGTACACTTCTATTGATAAAAAAAGTGTCGTGACAACTTTTTTCGTAAGAATTTTTTCCGTCCAGCCCCCTTTCACAACGCGCGATAAGGAACTTCGTTCCAAAAAATCTTAAAATTGCGTGGCCTAATTTGGCACAAAATTATTTAATGGGCTTATGTAAGTGATCTGAGATAGGAAGTAGATATTTAATCAATTGTAATTTTTTTTTGCACTGTTTTTACATACTGACCCTAAGACAGTTTGCACTGGACGAAGATGACACAAACTATGTTTGCACACTCCACAGGCTATCCTAGATATGATACCATCATTATTTTAAACTTTAAATTTGTTTTGCCACTTTTGATTTGAATAAAAAAAATCAACCACAAATCATCGAATTGCTGAAAAGCAAGTGACAGATGTGACACAAAATGCAATAATAAGCTTTATAGGTACGACTGTATCCACAAGCAAAAAAATAACTTTAGAATTTTTTAAACTTATGACCTCAAAATAGCTATCGGTATATCTATCGGCTATCAAAATACCTAGCGCTATCGGTCTATTTGTAGCGGGGTCGATAGCACGGCGATTACGCTTCTGGGGTAGATAGAAGAGGTATTATAATCTCTTGGCAAAGATCAGTCACCTAAAATTTCTAAATGGTGTTCTATTTTGCTTGCGTTTTTGTGCTATTTAGTTTGTTTGAAACATCAATAAAATGTATTTCAGTGCTAAGATTTATTTGATAGTTTCAAATTGAATTGAATTCAATTCAATTGTTTCTATGAACTAGTATAGCCAATATTTTCATTTATTGTCGTAGTGTCATATCCAGGTTATATATAGATAGAAGATTACTTTAGATTAAACAAAAACTGTCGTATACAATTTCTAATAATTTTTAACAAGAAAAAACCGACTTCAAAAATCAGGAATCTTAAAAAGTAAAAACAGCTCTAAAAAGCAAGAAATAATATTGAAATCATATTATTAATTACCTAGATACGCATATCAGTTTAAAAAAAATGTCTATTGAAGTCGGGTGGTTGGTGGTCGGCTGGAGGACAATTTTGTTTCATTTAAACTTTTATAGTTGTTCCATTATCTCCACTTTTTTATTGTAAAAGCCCCACCCGACTTCAGTAGACATTTTTTTAAACTAATATGCGTATCTAGGTAATTAATTAATAATATTATTTCAATATTATTTCTTGCTTTTTAGAGCTGTTTTTACTTTTTTAAGATTCCTGATTTTTGAAGTCAAAATCATGGGTGCAAAGTTCTTGTCAATAGAAATGAATTAAGACCAAACAAGGTAGCTACTGTAAAACAATGAGGAGTTCCCTTGACTGTCCTTCGTCTTCATCATCAGAGCCCTAATGACAGTCACAACCCATCTAGGTGTAAAGTTCTCATCAATACAAATTAATCAAGCCCAAACACCATTTAATTGCTGTAAATCGTTGAGGAGTTCCCTTGACTGTCTTTCGGCTCCATCATCAGATCGACCCCAGACCTTCATTAAATAGTAGTGCTTTAAAATACTTAATGAAAACATTAACAAACGTCATATCGTCATATCGTCAAACGTCATCAACATTAACGTAAAACTTAGTCGGCTTTTACGACACCCACGGGAAGAGAGTGGGTGGTGCAATTATTTATCCCCGGCAGCACACGGGGATTTCATTATTGTAATATATTTCATTGCTCTGTTTACTTAGGTACCTATTATTGTAATTTAATTAATTCTATTACTAGAGTTTGTCTAATGAATTGACTCACTCGCTATTTTTTGAAGTATAAGTATGACAACATTACAACTGTCACTTTGAAGTTACGTAATTACGAATCTGGTGCATTGCGTTTTTCAATAAATTGCGAAAAATAATGGCGAAACCAATTAAAAGTACCACAAAAAACTGCTTTTTACAATGATAAATAAATACGAAGATGTGAAGAGCGATTTAAAGTCGAATTGTGAGTTGAAAATACAACAATTAATTGAAATTGCCACGCTTACAGGTTAGTTTTTGTGTTTGGATCAACAACGTTTGATACTTTATTTTTATTTATGTTGTTAAGTTAAAATGGATTGAATAAAATAATATTAACTTTGAGGAGTATCATAAAAAGCAGAATTAATGTGTTTTGTTAAGGACAACAAAACTACACCTATTAATGAAAACATGAGATTTTATAGGAACATAATAATGAGGTTCTAATGCTCCCCCCCTACCATTGTGATTTAAACCCTATAGAGCTGGTATGGAGCCAAGCAAAAAGGAAGATTGCAAGTAAAAATATTGGAAAACCGGCTTCCGAAATGGAAAATCTGATAAAAGAATGTTTCTGTATTGAACTAAATGTTACTTTGAATTTGAAATTGAATATTACTGTCAATGGCTGGAAAAAGTATGTTGATCACGTATTGAATGTTGAAAAGAAATATAAAATAAAAGATGGTATTATTGATAATGAAGAAAAAAGGTTTATAATTAATGTTAGGGAAGACAGCAGTGACGAACATGACGATTTGGATTCCATTATATCTGGCGTAGAATACTTAGAACCTGATTTTGATTATGAATCCTCTTGAATGATTTTAAGATACAATAATTATGATATAATGTTTTTTAATGCGACAAAAAAATATTTCCTAAAAGAAATATAAAATATATACAATAATATTATTGTCTTTTATTTGTTATATTTTAATCTAGAAAAATATACAGCTAGAGTCATTATGAAAGCATAATGTTCTATCGCCACAGTAAAAAAGGTTACGTTCTAAGAATGTAAAGGTACATTTATATTATTATCTGTGAGTCTGAGTGTAGGTATATAATACGTTTTTTAGGATTCCGTCCGTACCCAAAGGGAGCCAACGGGACCCTATTACTAAGACTCCGCTGTCCGTCCGTCCGTCTGTCCGGCCGTCCGTCCGTCTGGTTGTCAACGGGCTGTATGTTTGTCAACAATAGCTTACATACTAAAACACAACTTACAATTGTTTAAGTACATGTTCCTGTAAAATATTAAAAAGTATCAAGTTGGTTTTTTCATGAAATTCAATGTTTACACCTAAAAGATTTTTGAAATTGCCGCTCTTTTCTAGTGCCACCTTTCGCAGACTTCTATGAATCGACTTCGTCCTTACAAAATGAATCTCATGAAAATACTTAAGCTCCATACACTCGATTCCTTACTTAAAGATGTACGCATTTGAATAAAAACAAAAATGTTGTCTATGGACATCTTTTGTCTCTTTTCTTTTACATTAGCGAATAGCGAAACGAAACGAAATGTCTTTCTTTTCAAAGCAGCACGTGTAGACGCGGACGACGTGCTAAGCATCGAATAAAAGTATTTATTATAACTAATTAATTTTGTTATATTTTAGCACGAAACCACGGCCACAGATTACTGGAGACTTTAATTTTCGTAGTACAAGCTGAAACCCTAAGTGCGGCTAGTGTCTGTTCATTAAAAATGCATTGCAGTGCATTGGATTTTATTGCATTGGATCGTAGTGCATCGATTATTTAAGTTTTCGGATGGTTGATACAGTATGCAATTGTAAATTCTACAGTGTAGTGATTTTGTTGCAGCTTAGTCAATAATGCCGTCAGACGCGAAAAAGAGGGCGCAGCAAAAGAAAAAAGAACAAGCTACAAATCGGAACAAAAAACCCGTGGCAAGGGTGACGAATGACGAGAATGGATCTGCGACTAACGGATCGGAGAAGGATGAAAGAGAGCTCACGGCCGAAGGCAAGTCACGTATCTATTGGATGTAGATATCGTTTCTAATTAATTATTAAGTGAACTGCTTCTAACCTAGCACATTGTCACTGGTAACTTAATCTTTTGAAGACTTCTTGTTTAGTGTTTCCCTTAGAGCTTATTTGAAATGTATTATTTAACTAAACACATTTTTTTATTGTTAGCTTTCTTGTTAATAAAGTTCTGATTAGTTTGCATTTAATGTAACTGACTAACAATAATCATTAATTTGAAAGTTTGTAAGACACCAGTTTTCCTGTGTGCTTTGGTAAATTTATATTTTTTCCCAGGAGGTTATGTTAGTGAAGTATTTCAATGGATCCACATCAGACCAAATTTCATAGGTCAAGGTGCTGGTATTATCTAGTGTAATCAGCGTTGCCAGACATCCCGCTTTTGGCTCGTCCTGATTTTATATCAAAATTAAATGTCCTGCGCGGGACAGGCTCGGTCCCGCTTTTCGGCCGTGCGTGCAGGGTAGGTGCCGAGAAAGCGCGGCTGGGTGACACAGACTGAGACAAGTGTGGACTGGCCGCCCGCCCGGCGCTTCCATTTAAACAGGTTTCTTTATGCCTGGTGCGTATTGACGAAAAAAAAACTCGTGGGAGGTAGGGGTGTGTCATGCAATGGGTGCGTGTGACAGTGACATATTCTTTTTCTCTTTCACACTTTTCTTATTTAAATCTTTATTTTGTGAAAACGCACGATTACGTACGAAGGAATGACAACTAATTACCTAAATACCTATTGCATATGTTTTAGTGCTTGGAAAGCAGTGAGCAAGTTGTGTTGTGTGCGTAATTTAATTTAATTATATTAAGCAAACAAAAGTTTATGTTTTTTGTGTATTTTTTCTTAAATTATTGCTATTTTTGTTATCTATTGTCATGTAAATGTAATTTAAAACTCATTTATAAGAAATATTTAAAAATTTCTTATTATATACGGTATTTACTATGTCCCGCTTTCAACGTAAGAATCCCACTTTTTTCACTCGAAAAGATTCTAAATCCCGACTTGACAAAAAAACTATCTGGCAACGCTGAGTGTAATAGAAACCTTTATTTGAATGAGTTGGTTTAATAATTATGTGGTGTAAAGACGGCTGCATATCGGACTACCCAAAACTGTCAAATTTCCTTAATTAATGTTCAAACATATTATATATTTATAAAATACAGTGAAAAAATTAAACACCCACCCGAATTTTGTCACTTTTTAATTTTTTGAGTGCTAATAGCGGCACAGTGCGCCATCTATCCAACAGTTATTGCAACCAATGGCCATGCAAATTCACCTTTGCAGATGAAATACCACAAATTTGATAACACAACGCTATAGTAAATTTTTACTTTTTTATTTTCAAGTTCTAATTGCTGCACTGAAACTAAATTAAATATTTATAAAATACAGATATATGGTTATTATACAGGGTTACTGGGAACTCGACAACTTCTTTGCAGGAGGTGATAGGCAGCCTAAAATGTGACAAAAACCCCCCATATTTATGGCCGAAAACAAAAAATTTTAGAGATAATTTAATCAGATGAAACAAACATTTTCGACAAAAATTACAAAAACCGAAATGAGGAAGAGGATCTGGACTTGCATTCGGAATTAAGGGCGACACATTGAGCAAGATGTTTAAAAAATGTAAACGATTTGATGTCATTTATTGCGAAAACTAATTACTACTTAACCTTTTCGTGTGCATTCTGTTGTTTTTCTTTTTTTCACTTCATAGTTAAAGTTAATTATGCTGGCTTTTATACCTTTTTGGATACGTTATTAGGTAAGGAAGTTTTGTTAATAATTTGTACGACTAGTCACATAGTATTTTTTTGAGCTAGGCAACGCTTTATGAAAAGAAATGTACAAAGAATATTAATATTTTTTACAGTTTTTGTTGTAATTTTAAAAAGTTTTGTTTTTTACATGTTTTAGTGCTACCTCAGCTGTGTTAGGATGTCAGCTACAAATTAAAATGAAAATGAATACATCATCAATGATTTTTTTTTAAATTTGAAGTTAAGTGCTAAAATTTGTTTTTTTTTAAAAACAGAAAAATTTAAATTATCTCGAAAACTATTAGTTTTCGGCCATAGATATGGGGGTTACATTTGTCATATTTTAGGCCGCCTATCACCTCTTGCAAGGAAGATGTCGAGTTTCCAGTAACCCTGTAGGTATATATATAACCAATATGTCATAGTTCATAGTCTTTTAAAGAAATGTGATAGTTTGTGGTAGTCTTATGTGCAGCTGTGTGCATCCTGTATTAGTGTATTTACAGAGATAGAGGGTTCCATTATCACCGCGAAGTACTTTTCACAGAAAACATACCTAGCGTGTTTAAATTTATTTGCTATTACTGTTGTCTTGTCTTTAAATTCGTTATTATTATTTTTGCTACAGAGTCATTATGCCTTAAATTAGAAGAAGAGGCCAAGATGAACTCTGAGGCCAGGTCGTGCACTGGGTCCCTGGCTGTGCACCCTCGTTCCCGTGACATCAAGATTGCAAACTTCTCCATAACATTCTACGGCAGTGAACTGTTGCAAGATACTTTGCTCGAGCTTAATTGCGGACGTCGATATGGTCTTGTTGGACTAAATGGATGTGGTACGTAATAAAGTATTTACTTCCTGACATTATACAGTTTTACTTGGCTGTTTGTAATTGTTATTTTCAATCACACTAACAATTGAGATAACTATTACCTACCATCTGCAATTTCAATGGTATCATACACATCCTTTGTTCTTTCATACATATTTTATTGTTATGATAAAATCAAAAGAACAATGGACAATTTTGTATAGAATTTGTACTGAACCTTTCTTAAAATTGAGACCTACATAATTTAAACGAATGTATATGCTTAATTTGTTTGATGATATGTTATGATGCGTTCTTTCTAAACTTTAGAGGTGTTTCAAATACATTTGTGTCGTGATATTTAAATGCACATGCAAAGGCGACAATTTTAGTCTGGATTACTATTTTGATGAATTATGTATTTTTGCTGTCAAGGAGAACTGTCTTATAGCTGTGATTTTATTTGATATGGGTATGAGGTTGTCAATGCACGTTACATTTCCTGTGTTATTCGGCTTTGGTGGCCACTTCCTAATAGATGGGTTCTATGCTTGTATCATACTGGGTAATCCAGCACTGATACGCGCGAAATTTCAATATATTTTCAACGCGATTGAAATTCTAAGTGCAAATTCAAATTTTTTTTTTTTTTTTTTTAATTCTATTCTACATGCCACATCTCTGTCCTCTGCCGCTCTATCTGGGCCCCGAATATGTAAACAAACCATTCTCAATAATGTCAACATTTAAAGGTTGTTCACGTTGGCTATGACTCTAGGCTGGCTGCTGGGCGAGCGTACCGTGTCGCGTTTACACGTTGGCGTACTGATTATTCTGCATCGGCGTTTAGATAGAGATGGACGTGGAAGCGCTCTTACAGCCCGGCCACGACTTTTGGCTTAGCTAAATGCGGCGCGGCAAGTGGCGCGGTTTTGGCGGGCGGAGCATTGTCTATGCCACGTACTTGCTCAGTAGCGGTCGCACCGCTCTGACGGCCCGGCCACGACCTTGCCGCTATTAGCGGCAGCTTAGAGCGGCGCGGCGAGCGGTGGGAACAATTCTTTAAAAATGTTAGGAGCACGCCACGAGGCGCCGCTATGAGCGGCAACGCTTTTTACCGAGCGGTTCGCTGCAGCGGCGCGCGGGCGCGGGCAGCGGCGGGCGAGTGACGTACTCAGCGGCGACTTCGTAAACAAAATATTTTAGACGATTTTGGAGCGGAAAATGAACACCAAAGCGTTTATAACTGAAATTTTAAATCAGCTGTCCTTATGGATGTCAACACTTATTCACTTCGTGCACTTCTTTCCTCGAACTCAAAATATCATGCTTAAAATACGAACTGCTTTCAAGGCAAAGGAGAGTCACTTTAGATAATGCCATGTCTAAATACGTCCACCTCGGTCCCTGCCGCTACCGCTTCTGATCAAGTACGTGGCATAGGCAACGCTCCGCCCGCCAAAACCGCGCCGCTTGCCGCGCCGCAATTAGTTAGACCAAAAGTCTAAGCCGGGCTGTCAGTCGTGGCATCGCACTTCATTCGCTGTACATTTGTTCCCGCCGCTCCCCGCGCCCGCGCGCCGCTGCAGCGAACCGCTCGGTAAAAAGCGTTGCCGCTCATAGCGGCGCCTCGTGGCGTACTCCTAACATTTTTAAAGAATTGTTCCCACCGCTCGCCGCGCCGCTCTAAGCTGCCGCTAATAGCGGCAAGGTCGTGGCCGGGCCGTTAGGAGTGTACTAAATAACTAGTGTTGCCACCTCAAGACCTGTATGTACTATTAAGTATTCTGCGCCTCAAGCAAAGAGAGCTTAGAGTATAGAGAGCAATTAGATTTAACTTTCTAAGTTACTTTCTTTTTTAATTGAAGAGTTAAATTATGTTTCTATTCTACCTAATGTTAAGATGAAGCAGAGTCCAAATTCGAAGACAATATGTAGAGTAGGATGGTGTCTTACTAGCCTTATCTGCCTAGATTTGACCTATTTGCTTTTTGTCCTGCCACTTAATATTCATTACTATTATAAAAATAATAATAATTATTATTATTATTCATCGGAGAAAAACTCTCTTTAAATGCAGAAGTGGCGGGAATGGATAGTAGCTATGACACAATTTTGAATATGTATACCCAATCCCATTTGCTTTACCTTATTGTTTCTTTTAATAAACAATTACATAAAACTTTAGATAGACATCATGACGCATTAATCTATACACATATAAACAAAAACTTTGTTCATTGCTAGTTTTGATGTAGATCAAACAAAATTTGTCCTAAGTGGTTGTCATACGTAATACCTTTTTTAAACTTTCAGTTCTCGATATTTCTGTAGGCATACAAGTTTTGTTTAAATAGGTTACTAGTTTGACTAATTTTGAAATTTAAAGTATATATGGGATACAGAAATCAACGAAGGCTCTTAATATTGATGACAACACTTTTACTGGCCGCAACACTGCCCCAAACACTGCCCGCTACCAAAAAAGTTACCCAATTCGATAGCTACTTTTCTTATTATTACGCTGTGCGATTGCTTGATAGCGTCTATTGTTATTTTTTACGCTGCGACTGAGTTTACAAGGCGCTGAGTGAATGTGCAATATTAAAATGAGTGCTTTTTGTTAATTTTACGTCATCGTCAGCTTGAAAGTGAAACTTTTATTTTAATTTATTTCATCATTCAACATGGTAGTGGCGCATCGAATAGCGCTTGTGAAATAAAGCAAATATCGTAATGAGGTATCTCCGGAGGGGTCAGCAAATTAAAACCTCGAACTCTGTATTTTCGAAGGCTCGTTTCGCCGTTGTTGGTCCCGGTTGTAACCATAAGACAGCAGTTGATAACGCTCACCGAACTTCATTGGGATAGCGTGGTGGGACATAGCCCGATTTGGTCTTTATTGTAAAAAAACTTATGTTCATTTGATAATCTCTTAAAAACAATGAAAAGTTCGTTATGTGGAAGACCAAGGATATTGTACACCATAAATCATTGATGGTATGATTGAACCACCCAGCTTAGTTGAGCCCTTGCTCCTTATCTCTGATGTATATTACTCAAGCGTGTATTTACATGTTCGAATTTTATGAATGTTTGCTAAAGTTTTGCGCAAAAGCGAAAGATAAATTTATTATTTGAAAATAAAATAATAAGTTAAAAAAAAAACCGAAATAGTGCGAGTCGTACTCGCCCACCGAGGGTTCCGTACAAATTTATGGGTAAATATTATATAATTCAGGAATCATTTGAATCCACTAATAGCACCTGCCAAAAATATCAATAGGTGCTGAATGTGGATTAGGCTAGGTGCTATTTGTGCAGGTGCTATTTAGGCGGGTGCTCAAAGTGGATTACCTCTTGAACTTTTCCCGACTGTTAGGTACTACCTACACCAAAATTATTAGGTACCTATACATATAAAAGAGAAAAGGTATTTCTTCATTTCATTCTTCGTCATAAATCGAAAACTATACATCATAAAAATAATTAAAAATCTGTTTAAGCTTGTGCTAATGAAGCCCTTTCATATGATACCCACATGACACAGTTAACTTACTTCAAAATTTGGACCCCGTTCCTTGCATAAAGACCCTATTTTTTTTGTGATTTAATTAAATATGTATAGTTTTTAGACCTTTCCCTGTACTTGTAGTATAAGATGATATTATTTGCCAAACTTCGTAGTTCTAAGTCAACGGCAAGTACCCTATGAATGTTGATTCCCTTGAGAGTGTCGAAATATACGTTTCTTTGCGACATAAACGGCCGTATTTTTTTTTTCGTAAATTTTGAAGTTTGATTTTTTCACAGCTTCAAGGGACCGCAGACCTAAGTATATGGTTTTAATTTCAACTCGATACCTCCACGCGTTTCCGAGATAAAGGGTTTTGACAGACAGACAGACAGACGACGGACAACAAAGTGATCCTATAAGGGTTCCGTGTTTTCCTCATGGAACCCTAAAAACACATAAACACTAACTACCACTTTATTATTAAGTTACGTTTTAAGTTACTACTTTACTATTGTTCATTTGAGAAAGCCTTAGCCTAGCAGTAAGTAGGACGATTATAAATGTATGTGTTAGGATGATGATAATGATAAGGATTTAGTCAACCTGATCATTTGTAGATAGCACTATAGGAAAGTGTTTGATGCCGCTATCATGATAAATTTAATATAAGCCAGACATTCGCCATTATAGTATTATTAGTAAAATTAAAGAGTTATTTTTCTTTAGTGCCCTTGAAATTTCCGCCACTTTATGTTCGACATTTGTTCTCTAACTTTCAGGCAAATCGTCTCTGCTGTCAGTGCTGGGGCGTCGTGAGGTGCCCATACCCGAACACATCGACATCTTCCATCTGACGCGCGAAATGCCGGCCTCCGACAAAACTGCTCTGCAGTGCGTCATGGAGGTGGACGAGGAGAGGGTCAAGCTGGAGAAGCTGGCTGAGGAGTTGGCGCATTGTGATGATGACGGTGAGATAAGATGAGATACATTTTATTGCCATAAAATTGTGTAAATATGTAGAGCAGAACAGATGTTATGATTATTTTATGGGAACAAAATCATTATTTTTTATGTGAAACATCTATAGCCGCAGGTAACACCGATTGTTGGCGTGGCGACGCATGCCGTGGCGGCGAGTCGCCAGCGCCACGATATGCGATGGTATATAATCGATAGTCAGTCGATATGTAGTGTGTATAGTATAGCTACGGTATTTATAAGATATCTTAATAATGTTATGTCCAATACTTTTGTAACATACTTTAGTTATCATCGACCAATTGTCACAGTAATACCGTCAGAGGCAACATCGCATATAACCTATTACTGAGGTCACTGATAAAAAAAATTTAGTTGTCCAAATTGAAAATAAATTTTTGAATTTTGAATTTTTACATTTAACCTTTTTACCGCCAACAACTTCTATAGAAGTTCGAGATTTTCGTGCCGTCCACGCCAGCACTTCTATAGAAGTTCTTCTTTGTACCTACTTTATTAAAATACGTTTTTACGTTGGCGTACAGCGGGACATCGCGTGCAGGATAGTTGGGCGGTGAAAAGGTTAATGAAATAAATGTTTATTTATATAATTATTTATTAAATAAACAGTCACCATTTTCTTTCTATTTTTCTCAAAAATAATTTCGATATTTCACATCTGCTAGGCGTCCCCTGACGGATCACAATTTATTTATTTTTTGTATGTTGCAGTGCTGAGTTTCTTGCCGGTTCTTCTCAGTACAAAGTCTCCCGCCCTGTATAGACTTACGAACCTATGGCATAGTGACATTCATAAGAGCTAATTTGTAGCATGTAATGAATAAATGATTTTGAATTTTTTGAATTACAAAATTAATTCTTTATGTGAATGTAATGCACAGGGGCGCTGCTTATTTCAGTTTTGAAATATCTTCTAGCAGGTCCACAAAATGAAACATAAATAAAGGTAGAATTAAAGTGTACCTCCTGTACTAACTAAATTAAATTTACATCTATTAATTGCATAAAAAAGGAAATTCAATATACTTACTAAACAAAAAAAAATTCAATTTTCAAAATACATAAGACGACAGAATCAACTGGAAAGGTAGTGTTTCTATTTACACATCTTTTTTTGTAAACATTTTAACTTAAACATTTTTGAATTTAGAATTATAAAGTCGTTTTTCACAGATGCGCAGGAGCAGTTGATGGATGTGTACGACCGCCTGGATGACCTAAGCGCGGATACCGCGGAGGCGCGCGCAGCACACATCCTGCACGGTCTAGGCTTCACAAATGCCATGCAACAGCAGGCTACTAAAGATTTCTCCGGAGGTGAGACACGTCACACTTAAAGCCGGCCGCACTTTGAACGCGTTTCCATACGAATTTTACTCGTATACACACGCCTGCACGTCAGACTGCCACAAACTGTCAAATTTAATTAACCTTTTCAGCGCCAAACAATTTCGACCGCGATGTGCCCCCAGCGCCACGCTACAAATCTATAACGAACTAGCTGTCCCGGCAGACCTTGTTCTACCCTATTTCTCTAAAACAAAGTTACATTGATTTTTTAATGTTAATAGCTGCCCCGACAGATTTCGTTCTGTCAAAAATTATTGGCCTGTCGCAGTTTAATAGAAATAAAATAACTTGTTTAATAAATGGGCCGGCTCGCCCGGCGTAATACCACCCTCTCACAGAATATCGGCGTGAAACAATGGCACTCGTTGCTGTTGTGTTTCGTCCGGTGAGTGAAAGTACCGGAGGCCCATCTCTCACCTCTCCCCCCTCCCAATTCCTATTCTCTCCTCAAGATCGAACTCCTTCCTCAAGGCCGGCAACGCATCTGCGATTACTTTGGTTTTGCCACCCTCTGGATGGACACCCTCCATGAGCGGCGGTGATTACTTTCCATCAGATGACCCGCCGGCTCGTTTGCCTCCTTTTAATATAAAAAAAAGAAGCTCAAAGTTTAAAACATTTTATGGAAATTCGTAATTTTTGACATTGGTTTACGGTGAAATAAAGTAACAAAACGGTTTATTTCATATTTAACTCTTTTCATATTAAAAAGTATTAATCTGAAAAAAATAAAGTTTTGTTCTAAAATATATTTTTATAATTTAACTTTTTATACTATCATGGTCACTTACATTAGAATAAATATTATTAACGGGATCATTACCATGTTTTTGTTGTATTTGAGTATCCGATGATATTTCGGCACAGTTGCTTGCGCCATGATCAAGGATGTACTGATCATGGCGCATGCAACTGTGCCGAAATATCATCGGATACTAAAACACAACAAAAAACATGGTAATCATCCCGTTAATAATATTTTTTATAATTTGTTCATATTAGTTAACTCACATCAACACATCGGCACTGTAGTATCATATTATAGTTATGACATCCAATAATATTTTTATTAATCTTCTTTGTATCTAGAGCAAAATATGATAGTTTTTTGTAACATATAAACAATCAATATTTTTTTTTATTGTTTTATTTAAACGTTAGGTGTCAATGAATTCATTAAAAACTTATTATCGAATCACATCACTAGGCGTTTTGCTATAAAGACTACGGCGTCTGGGGCACGTAAAAATTTGTGGCCAGAATAATTTTGCTGTTTTTAAAATAAACAAAGGCCTCTATTGAAATAAAAATGTAAGTTTAGGGTTTTAGGTATTACGAACAAAGAAAAACAAACCAATTGCTTATGTATATTTATTAATAAACGTTCTAATTGGGCATTGTCTTCTATAAAAGACGTGGCGTGTGAAGCACAAAATCGTTTGCCTTGTATACATGTCCATGGCGCTCAAAAGGTTAATAGAGTTTGAACTTTATGTCGATAGCATACGGTTGAACATTTATTTTAAAAAGGAGATCATTCGGGCTCCATAGAAGTGCCGGCCAACAAAAAAAAAAGTATGTATTGTTAGAACTAGCCATTTGGAGTAATAGTTAATATGGCACAAAAGTTGTAGGATTGCTCTGAGCCAAGTTATACAAGTTCGATGATTCATCATTTTTATACATTTATTGATTTCTGAAAGTGCTAAGAAACATAAAATAATCATAGATATTGCTAGAACTAATGATCTGAAGCTATTGTTATTGTAGCGCAAAAGCTGTGGGGTCATCGTCTGTTCTGTTTTACAAGTTAGAAAACCGTCATTTTCATATTTATACAAAAACAAAAAATAAGTAGGTACTCTAATTAATTATAGCCGATTTTGTGACTGTTATTGTTCTGATTGTTTTGGACAGATGTCTGGCAGTTATTGTTATATATAACAATGATGCTTATGACATTCTATTAACTTCTGTATTATAACAGCATTAGTGTACCACCTTAGGTGAAATGAAAAAAACAAAACACTGATTTTCATGTTGTCTATTAGTTGCAAGAAAGATCACTAGTCTTCTAATTATCATGTAATGTAACTATAACATCTTCCAAACCTTGTGCCGGTATACGTATAAAGTCCTCATGCCGTGCGAAACCCATCTATATATATATAAAAATCAATTGCTGTCCGTTTGTCTGGATAAAACTCGAGAATGGCTGGACCAATTTGGCTAATTTTGATTTTGAAATATTTGTGGAAGTTCAGGGAAGGTTTAAGCGGTGAAAAACATAAATAATAAGTAACGGAAAATACTAAAAACGACAATTTAATTTTCCAATACAAAATACAACAAAATGTTCCTAGCTGTGAAACATTTGATGTCTTTTGTCACATGGTTGGTTGTCAAATATAAGTGTGTATTGTGTATGTTTCATAGCTGTAGTATGAGGTCCGATCACTTTGGTCTGTTTTGTTGGAATACAAAACAGTTCTGTTTCAGAAATGAAAATGTGTAAAAGTGTCAGTTGGTTGTCGTAAAAAGAAAAAAAAAACAAGACGATTATCAAAATCTATCATCAGTTTGTCAGTGCGCGAAAACTTTATTTACTGTATTACTGTTATTTTTTTTTAAAATGCCTGCCAAGGAGAAGAGGACCTGACTTAGGTCGTCGAAGTCAATCAAATGTGCGACGAGCTAACTCACGTGCAAACCGCACTGACGACCAGCGAGAGACAGATAATGATAACATTCGATTCCGCAGAGGCAGTGTTCCTGTAAACCTGGAACGAGTAGCATTCCACTACGACCCGGAAATAAATTATTGTGCCGTTACAATTGGGGAAATGACAACCATTTATCAATATTGTAAAACGTTAACATACAGCGTTGAATCTACTAGATTATGTTGTGCTGGTGGTAAAGTAAAATTGCCACAATTGGTCCCACCACCAAGCATTACGCTCATTAGGTTCTGGGTTGGAAAATTAATAATTTATCAACAACAATACCTTGAAAGTGGGCATGAAATTTTCCTGTACAATATGCGTTGCGCCAAACGACGTCATTGGAAGGCAATTGTTATATTTTTGGATGTTGGCCAAGAAATGTTTAGAGTAATTTCTCACCCCAGCCGATAATGTTTAAGTTTTGACCATATTTTTCACCAATACATGTAGGTGATACGAAGTTCACCGGGTCATCTAGTATACCATAAAATGGCCATAGTGTGTGAACAACGTCCTATTGTCCGTTTTCCTATAGGACATGAACAATAATAATACGGAATAGCTTGTCTTCCACGAAGTGTTGGACCAGCTGCAATGTAGACATAATACGTTTTTGACGCAATATTCCTGGATTGTAAACGGCCTCGTAATACTAGGAGATTTCGTCCAGCTATCTCCCGAACTTCTTCCACTGGGAGCTCCATCGTCCGACCCATATCGGTTGCTTCTCGTCGGCCGCGTACCTATTATTGTAACGCCATTCGTATCATCTTCAGAGCGGTCGCGCAGCGGTCGGTCAGACAATTGCTTCGGATCATTAGTTCTAACAATATCTATCATTATTTTATGTTTTCCAGCACTTTCAGGAATCAATAAGTATATGAAAATAATGAATCTTCGAACTTGTATAATTTGGATCAGAGCAATCCTACAACTTTTGTGCCATATTAACTATTACTCCAAATGGCTAGTTCTAACAAACGTATAATTTTTATTGTTGGCCAGCACTTTCAAAAAAGGCCCAAAAAAAAATGATGTCCTTTGATAGTTTTGGATAGTCTGATAAGTTCAGACGCCTGAACGTAAACATAATTCGTAAAATACGATATTGAACATACGAATTGAACTCGCACACTGATTGCGTTTTTCTTAGTTGCAATGCCAGTAGTGACACTGACGTTTGACCGGTCACATATTTTTTTCTATATCCATGACGTTTATTTGTATGGATGCATAAAAAAGCCAGACAACTTAACGAACTTTACGTGCGTACACGCATGGTTAGTTCGCACCCAGTGTGCGAGGTACCATAGTAGTCTGAGGATCGGGAAATATAGGCTGACTTTTACAAGCCTTAGTGTTCAAACACAGTGGGAGCGGGTGTTGTAAGCACATAGCGTGTGAACAAAGTAATAGCGGCGCGGGTGAGTGGTATCCGCAGCGGGGTAAGCGGGCAGTGTCGGCGGCGCGGGAGTACGCAAACCAGCCCCCACACACATAAACCACACACGAAGTCAAAGCGATCGATAAGGCGGTCGGGTCCCAGTTTGCGTTTCCCGCTCGTGCCGTCCGATGGACATGATAATGCTACGCGTTTACGCTGAGACGCTCCGCGAAGTACTGTGTTCACCAGTAGTAGGAATATGCGTTTTCCGCCCTTCCCGCATCCGCTCCCGCCTCCCGCGCCGCTCCCACTGCGTTTGTACACTTAAGTATTACTATGCTGTAAGGTTATTGTTTTTCTTATTATTTATGGGTGAGCACTTTGCCTTCATTTCACCTTGCTGAAGGTGGCGGTCTTCCTAACAGTCGGAACACAGCAAGGCTACTAACAATCTTGTTATGGCGACGTCAAATAAGATAATGGCGTCTGGCGTCTGGCTGGCAGGACGGGTATTCACGGGATCTTTCCCTAAAATTGACTCCAGTGAAATCAATTAACAGTTCATTACAACATTACGCTATTTTTAATTTGATCTAACATTTAATTTCTGCAACCTAAAAAGTTACTAATAAATTGACGGAACAAAATGGTGACGTCATAGTTTGCCATTCCCATGCAATTTTTATTAAAAAAATGTTTATTTGACAGTTGCTAAAAAGTTTCTCTATTGACTAGCCATTCCTATCCAATTGAGTATGAAGTATAGCTTCTCTTCTGTGGCACAGGTTGGCGCATGCGTATAGCTCTCGCGCGCGCGTTGTACGTGAAGCCGCATCTACTGCTGCTGGACGAGCCGACCAACCACCTGGATCTGGACGCCTGTGTGTGGCTCGAGGAGGAGTTGAAGCAGTGAGTCTTGACTAACCTTTACCAGGGCTTGCAACCGGTACCGAAAATACAGGTATATCAGCAAGTACCTGTATTTTCAATTTGGGTTCCTGGATACCGATTATTCAATGAGTACCGGTATTGTATCTCAAATATACCGGTACCTACCTGCGACGCTGCCAGTCACGTGATATGCAGTGCACTGCGGCCGCGCGAAATGAACATAAACAAGCAAACTAACGAGACGAGAGCGCAACGCGTGCAGTTAGCCAATCCAAGCGCCACTCACTCATTTATCTACTCAGTTTGTTTAGCTTTCACTAACAAATATGGTTACCAGGGCCTTATTTAACGAAAGTATTAGTTTACTAGTATATTAGTTATTAGTGAAAAATTTAGGAGTTCCAATATTTTCTGTTTCTCAAAAATAATGATTAGACTGGTAACTAATACTGGTAGAATGTTAATATAATTTTTATCGCAAATTTTGTTGCAAACAAATTACAAAAACCTGCTCCTGTTCAAATCCTGCTTGTGGAAATTTTTTCAACATTTGTGTTTTTGTAATACTGGTAGACTAATAAAAAGTATTAGTCTGGCTTGGCTGAATGCACCTACTACCCATGCCTTCTTAACTATTAAAAAAGCGGGAAAATTCCCGTCACTTTTGTATTCGTTTTCTTTATTTCTTTTGACGTTTGCACATTGGCGATAAAAGCGGATCGTTGCTTTAATTTATTATATATTTTCTTCCATTCTACGAAATAGAGCACTGTTGCGTAGAACTCTCGAGTCGTGCACTGCCCCTGGCCAATTAGCATACGAATAATAAAAATGTAGATCGGGACCGCAAACTACCAAACAATTTATCGAGTGGTTTCTATGCCTGTCGACAAACTGCTCTTCAAGGCACTAATGTGCCATCTAAACATCCAGCAACCTTAGGCATCCCCGCCAGTTTGTGGAATGCTCCGACAACACGTTCCATATTTTCTGGCCACTTGACTATATCCGGGAATATGTATTGCACTACCGAATGAACCACTTGATTAACATCTCGACACACTTGCTTTTGATACACCATGCATATCAGCTACTGCGTGGTACTGTGCTTCCGTACTCATCCAATGTGGAGCAACTAGAGTGATTAGTTTTGGTGACAGGGCCTGGCTTCGCTCGGTCAACCGTTGCAACCCCGGCCCGGTAACTTCAATCAGCTCTTCCATTTTTGTGCTTGTCAAACGAAAACTTTCATTAAACTGGAACGTGGATTCAAATAGTTCGTACGTATTTCTGTTCAAAAAGACTCGACGACGGCGAATTATTATTAAACTTCCTTCACCGTCGGAAACGTCCAAATCGGTCCACATTTTATAAATTTGTTTGGTAAAATACACTAATAGTACCGACTAATATTTTTTACAAACCTAAAGAGACTAAATGTCTCGGAAAGTCTCGGAGATTAGTGTATTTTAGTAGTGTATTTTTTTTTCTTTTTATTCATGTAACCAAAACCCAATTGACTCTAATAATGTTAGCTAATTTATTAGTTGGTAACTAATTACTAATATTTTATAACTTTAGCTTCCAGAAACGTACACTAACTTGTAAAAAATATTAGTTCATGGACTAATATTACTAGTCTAATAAGTTTCGAGAAATACGGCCCTGGTACCAGTATTAGTACCTATATTATGGTGTATACCGCTATACTGGTACAATACTCCTTACCGGTACTAATCGGTTAACTTGTATTATTAATGCCGGTATCAAATTCGACCTTTCCCTATGGTTGGATAGCGAAAACGGACCGTATAAACCAACACGCGGATCCAGTGATCATCGTTCCAGTTGAGCAAATAATACTTTTTTTGTGTGTTAATTATTTTGTTTGTTACAATAAACAGCTGGATGCGAGCAGCACAAAACTGGTCGTTGTGGAGATCCTTGGGGGAGGCCTTTGTCCAACAGTAGACGTCATTAGGCTAATATGTTGATGATGGTGAAGAACAAACGGCTAACAATACTGTATATAAAAAAAGATTTTTATTTAATAATTTCTGTCGCTTTTTTCAGCTATAAACGCATCCTGGTGCTGATCTCCCACTCGCAGGACTTCCTGAATGGCGTGTGCACGAACATAGTGCACATGAGCAAGCGCCGCCTCAAGTACTTCACGGGCAATTACGAGGCGTTCGTGCGCACGCGCATGGAGCTGCTCGAGAACCAGATGAAGCAGTACAACTGGGAGCAGGACCAGATCGCGCACATGAAGGTAACTCATCCTTTTTTAGAATAGTATACGTATGCCTAACTTTAGTAATTCTAAACTTGTTTATATCATAATTTGGTAACAGCATATAATTTTGTAATTGTCGCTACTATTGTGCAGTTTCTTGCGCCTGTTCTTCCAAATAAAATTAAAGCCTTTGTGCGAATAGTTTTGATTTAGTTTCATTGAGCCAAAAAGAAGGGAACTGCTAATTATTGCAGTTAATACAAATATATAAAGCTTGACCAGTGGGAACTTTTCGACTTCAAATTATTGTTACTCGTTTATTAGCGAAACCGGCAGACCCAAGGGTCTGCCGGTATATATTTATTTTATTTATTTATTATATTATGTTATATGAATGAAATGAATATTTATTTATTTTATTTATTTATTATATTATGTTATATGAATGAAATGAATATTTATTTATTTTATTTATTTATTATATTATGTTATATGAATGAAATGAATATTTATTTATTATGTTTTTAAAATGTAACAAGTTACATTTTAAAAACATTATAAATAAATATTCTAAACTTATTCCTTTAATTTGATTTCATAATCGAAAAATTCCCGCTGGACCCCCTTATGTTTAGAACGCTAATAAAAGTCCACAACATTGCACAATAATTTTAAATAGTTAATCTAAAACACATTGCTTTGCTACTCAGAACTACATAGCCCGGTTCGGCCACGGTTCCGCCAAGCTCGCCCGCCAAGCGCAGTCCAAGGAGAAGACGCTCGCCAAGATGGTGGCGCAGGGTCTCACCGAGAAGGTGGTGGACGACAAGACGCTCAACTTCTACTTCCCCTCGTGCGGGAAGGTGCCGCCGCCTGTTATTATGGTTCAGGTAAGCGTTTAACTGATCATTTTCCTAGTTCATTGTCTCTTTTGGTAATTGCGTTATAAGATAGATAAAAAGCCTTCATTGATTCCATATCCTACCAATTAAATTTTCTTAATTTACAAATTGTGTTAGTGTTGGTTAGGAATAACTTATTTACAGTAAGTGGTTGATTAGTATTAAAAAAACTCTTTTATGAATCTTTCTTGAGTGAAGGCCTCCTCCAGCAATATCCATTTCTTTAGATTACATTTCATACATTTCATACATTTCATACATTACATTTCATAACGCTATTTATTTGAATAAAGGTCTACAATGAAAAAGTCTCATATTGCATTTTTTTTTAGGAATTATTATAAACTTCGGACGGATGTAACCCACCCGTATCCCGTCGAAAACTTCTTTTTTTTTTTACAAACTTTGTCCCGACTGTTAAACACAAAAAACAAATCAGCCAAGTCGGTCGAGCCATTTTAAAGTTTTTTTTATTATGCACTATTGACACATTAATAAAAGTCTCCAAAATGCTTATACACTATCTACTCGCGTTTATTTCACACATTAATTTGATTTAATGTTTATCCCGATGTTTCATATTGTTCGATTTGTTGATGCCAACCTCCTTCCGCAGAACGTGTCGTTCCGTTACACGGACAGCGGGCCCTGGATCTACAAGAACCTGGAGTTCGGTATCGACCTCGACACGCGGCTTGCGCTCGTCGGCCCCAATGGCGCGGGCAAGTCCACGCTACTGAAACTGCTTTACGGCGACGTGAGTATACGATACAACACACGATACAGTGATCACAACTCTCTTTTTTTGTTTTTTGATGTGTAACAAACATCTTTCCTCTCGCTTTCTTGCAATTTGTGGGAGTGATTTCGTGAAATGGGACGGAAGTGCGTAACAGGAAGTCGGGGAAGCGCGCAAGCGCGTGCCATTTGTTTTGACGTATGAGCGCGCGGTGGTAGAGTTGGCTGTCGGATGATGGTACCAACCAATCGGGGAAGCGCGCGCCATTTGATTTGACGAATGAGCGCGTGGTATTGTAATACTCCTACAGCCTTACAAATAAACAAAAAAAAAGGTCCGAATAGTTATTCCGTGTTTTGTTCCTTTCATGTAAACGTCATTTCAAATTAGAGTGAAAGAGACCAAACACGGAATAACTATACGGACCTTATTCTTTGATTATTTGTAAGGGGCTAAGTGTCAATGAAATAAAATATAATTTTCAATGAAAATAATTAATCTGTGTGAAAAATCATATAATACCTTACCCATTTTTTTCAGAATATAATGTTAAGCCTGCACATCGACCTTCCACTAACTGTCAAACTTCCTCAATAAACTTTGAACCTTATAACTAAGTAATATGGTTGAATGTGTTGAAGAAATTTGTCAGTTTTTGATAGGTTGATGTGCAGGCGTTTAATCAATGTCGAAAGAAAGAAGTTTTCATATTTATTGTAAATCACAAGTCAAAATGATGTTACATAATATGTGACTGCAAGGGCAACATGAGCGTATTGTACAGACGCCTGCACATCAACCTATCCAAAACTGTCAAATTTCATCAATAAATGTTCAACTTTGCCCTTGCCCTTTATATAAAGTTCAAAGTCTAATGAGGTAATTTCACAGTTTGTGGTAATGTGCTGGCGTGTGTACAATATTCGTTTTCGCTCAAGCTCATAAGGTCTCTTTCCCACAATGCATCATGTGTTCAAATAGTCTTTTTCCTAAAATCCCCTTCCCACAATGTCCCTTTCCCATAATGTTATTTCCTCAAAACGTCTCTTTCCCGAAATGTCCCCTTACCTAACAAATAGCTATACGCGCTTGAACTATGTTGTTTGTTAAACAACGTTAGCCGCATAATAACACGTTTTGGCTAGACGATCCTCGATTTGTAACAAGCGAGTTGTTTCACTATAATATAAACTATATCTCAATAACCGTTCCCCGACTCCAGTTGGTCCCCTCAACCGGCATGATCCGCAAGAACTCTCACCTGCGCATCGGACGCTACCACCAGCACCTGCACGAGCTGTTGGACCTGGACCTATCGCCGCTCGACTACATGATGAAGATGTTCCCGGAGGTGCGCGAGCGCGAAGAGATGCGCAAGATCATAGGTCGTTATGGACTCACGGGCCGGCAGCAGGTTAGTGTGAACATTTTTTTTACATCTTACGTTTAAGAGGCCTATCACAAAATGCGCGCGCTTGCGCTATTTCAGTACTGCGAGCGGCCGACGCATCGCAAAAGTGGCATTTTGTGCAGTTGTAATTACATTTATTTGATGTTTCATAAATTTTTATCGTTCAAAAAAAGTAGGTATATAATTTGAAATCTTATAAACTAATAATTCTGGTTAACATTTAACTTAATAATATTAATGGAGTAAGGAGATATTTACAGCTAATTCTGAACGTTTTATAGCTTTGAATGGGATTTTTTTTGTAGAAATTCCATTCATATTTCGAAATTCTGAGGCCGCTACTAACTTAACCACTAAACTGGGACACGTACCAACATCATATGAAAAAGTGGAGTCTCTGGCACGAGACAACTCGCTAAAAGACGTCCAAGAAATAGAAAAGGAAGCCAATAGACTGGACGAAGCTCTAAGAGGAGCCTATCATAAGGCATGTCCCCTTAGAGAGATAAGACCAGACAGAGGACAACCCTGGTGGACAAAGGCACTAGGGAAACAGAGGAAAAAGACACGGCGAGCTCTCAATAAAGCCTTAAAAAGATTGAGGAGGAGAGCTGGCAGACATATAGAGAAGAAAGAAACACATATAAGAAAGAATGTAGAAGGGAAAACAGGAATAACTGGAAGGCGTTCTGCGCAGGAGTTGAAAGATACCCTGAAGCAGCGCGTCTAGTTAAAACGTTCGCCAAGGCCAACACGCGTAGGCTAGAAAGTATTAAGAACGGAGAAGAACTAATAACTGATCCGGAAAAGAAAATGGAAGTTATGTTGAAAACGCACTTCCCGGAAAGTGAGGAATACAGAGAGGATGACACACCAATCCTTCCAGGTCCCACAGGGGAACGGGAGCCAAAGGCAATCATAACTGAGGAACATTTACTGTGGAGCGTCTGATCCTTCCAGCCATATAAGGCAGCGGGACCGGACGAAATCTTCCCAAAAATGTTACAGATAGCTATAAAGTATATAAGCAAAGATCTGTTGGCACTGTTCAACAGCAGCATCAATACAAAGTATGTACTTTGTATGTTCGGTATGTACCGAGGAAGTGGAGAGAAGTGAGGGCAGTATTCATCCCAAAACCAGGCAAGGCATCCTATCGGGAAGCCAAAGCCTTCAGATGCATCAGCCTATCCTCATTCCTACTAAAGACACTGGAGAAAATCCTAGACAGATTTATTAGAGAGCAAATAGAGAAAAGCGGATCTCCACTCCACCAAAACCAACATGCATACATGGAGGGCAAATCCACCGAAACGGCCCTCCACAACCTGGTGACGAGAGTGCAAAGATCGATAAGCAATACAGAATACGCAATGGGATGCTTCTTCGACGTGGAGGGCGCCTTTGATAGGGCGACCCTTGACTCTATAGAGGCCACCCTAAATCGCGAAGGAATAGACAGAGATGTATCAGAGTGGGTGAAAACTATGCTAAGACACCGGCTGATACGAACAGAGATACGTACGTACGTACTCCTGGTGACAGGCAAACTGGCAAAGTACTCAGCGTCATGTGCAAAAATAGCTCTAGAATGGTGCAGGAGCAAAGGTTTGAACCTAAATCCTGATAAGACCAAACTAGTCCTGTTTACAAGGAAAAGAAAGATAGGACGAGCTGAACCAGTGAAACTGGACAACCTAGAGCTGGAAACAGTCAGGGAAGTCAAGTATCTAGGAGTGACACTGGACAGTAAGCTTACCTTTAGGACCCATATTAGCAACACATGCTCAAGGGCCAAGATGGCAATGATGCAGTGTAAGAGTGCAATAGGCAGAACCTGGGGCATAAAACCAGCGATGGTGCTATGGATATACAAGGCTATAATTTTGCCAAGGATCCTACACGGAGCCATCGTATGGTGGCACAAAGCTGGAGTAGGGAAAAATAAAGCAGAACTAGACAACGTCCAAAGGCTAGCGGCCCAAGTGACCATGGGCGCGATGAGGACAACACCCACAGCCGCGCTCGAGATCCACTGGGGCTAAATCTCTTGGACTTAGAAATAAAGAAAAGAGCTATTGAACAATGGTTCAAGCCTTAGCTTGAAGAAGCACTGGCATATGGACCGGAAACTTCGTGGACGAAGGTCATGCTAGTATAAGTAAAAACTACGAAGAAAGGCTGTCAATGATCCTCTCCAATAACGACCTAATACGAAAGGAAAGGATTAAAAAAAAAATACAGAATACACATAGGAACAAGAGACTACTGGAGTACAGGAACCGAAGGCGTCACCTGCTACACAGACGGCTCTAGAAGGGAGACGACAAAGCTCTCTGGATCCGGCGTGCATATTAAATGCGCAGACGGGACAGAGATAAACAGATCGATACCGTTAGGTAGATTCGCCAGTGTTTTTCAGGCGCAAATATACGCAATAATGGCATGCGCCGAGATGACACATTACACATAGAGGACTTAAAGGATCTGAAGGTGGAGCAGATAGCAAGATTTACCAAATAGACCAAAAGATTCGACGGGGCGCCGTGAAAGCTGGATGAACCTAAACTCCCTCAAAAGGGAGAACGGGGAAAAGGATGAAGTGGTCCGCAACAACGCGGGTGGATCGTCCGTTCGGCTGGCGACGTCCCCATAAGAAAATAATAACTTAACCACTATTTAAGAGACATTATTATATATTTTTCATTTCGTTTGCTTAGTACAGTAGTTCAATCCATCAGCTTGCAAATTGCCGTCTGCGTATTTAATTGAAAACTAGTTTCGGAATTTTTATATAAATAGATAAGGGAAAATTGCAGAAAGCGAGGCCGCTACGAATTATACTAATAACTAAGGGTTTCAGTTTCTCTGAACAAGAACGCCGAAGTTGGGCATTTTACGCAAAATTCACGGTCAAAATGTATTAGGCCCCTTAAGCACTTGGCCTTCATCTCAACTGATGTTAAGTAATGATAAGGCCGAAGGTGGAAGCGCACTTCTCCCGGATTCCTCAATTGCTGAGGCACTGGATATTTTATCTCTAGCTGCCGGAACACAACAATGCTGCAAACATTGATGTTATGGCGACATATTTAGTATAAAAGATGGTGGTAGCTATGGCTAGCCAGGCGGGTAAAATAAGCCCTATCACCAACCAAACCGAGTACACAAATATGTACGCTGGGAATCGAACCCGGGACCTCTGGGTCTAACTAAACCGGTGGTCTTAACCACTAGACCACAGAGGCGATTAAAACCTATCTTTTTAGTTTTATTTATTAGTTTTTCCATTAACAAACAATTACAAAATGTGTCTTCTACAACAATTTTCAATATAGAACCTTGTAAATTTCGTAACCAACGACATTATTCACATAGTAAAAATCCTTTGTAGTCATAATTATACGGGCTGTAAAAAGGCCCTACATCACAAGCTCATTTGATGTCCCCACTGTTGGGACACGAGCCTTCTCTATGGATGGTAAACCACCACGCGGACGCAGTGCGGTGCGGTGCGGTGATTGTTAACGACTGCTAATGCAGCGGGGACCAACGGCTTTACGTGCCTTCCGAAGCACGGAGGAGCGAGAGATGATAAACCGGTCTTTGCGAAAGTTGCTTAACCTCAGCACTCTCAGACCGGGCGCGTTTTACACTACGCCATCGAGCTCCTCATAATGAAGATCCAATCCAATCCAATCAGTCGTTCCCTCAATGCTGAGGATCGTGACCATCACGTCTGGTGGTGGAGACAAGCGCTCTACATCTGGCCCTGTCACCCGCGATGTGGATGGACTCGTGTAGCTGCTTTCGTGTGGTCTTGATGATGACGATGATGATACGTGTTTTTATTTTTAAGTACTGATTGCTGCACTAAATCTGAAAATTAATTCAGCTTTAGTGCTGCAATTAGCACTTAAAAATTAAAACAAAATTTAAGATAGCGTTGCGTTATGAAATTTTTGGTATATCATTTGTAAAGATGAATCTGCATAGCCATAGCCCCTTCGGAACGTTCTGTCCGTTTCCCAAAACACCCGTTCCCAAAACATCAGTTTCAAAATAAAAGTTTCTTAAAATGAACGTAGGCCAAAATACACGTTTCTCATCGCATCAGAATGTCAAAACACTCGGTTCTCATAGCATCCGTATGCCAAAAGATCCGTCTCTCATGACACCCGTATTCCCAAAAGACCCGGTTCTCATAGCATCCGTATGCCAAAAGATCCGTCTCTCACTCATCCCCTATTCCCAAAAGACCCGTTTCTCATCGCATCAGTATGTCAAAACACATTATGTTCTGCTATATTTAACACAGAATACCAGGCAGAGGGATAATTTTCTACATAAATTAAAACCATTAGTATTGTAAACAAAAACTTTACTTAAATGCAGTACAATATGTATGTATGCAGTGCAGTGCAGTACTCGGAACATAACGCTCGGTATAAACAAAAAATGAAACCACTACTTCTCGATGAGAACTTCAAATATAATTTAATCGTAAATACGACTTATAAAAGTTCTATTTTAATATAATGTAGGACTCTTAGAACTTAACATAAAAAGGAAACCTCTGGTAGTGGTTTTTGATGTGAATGTAACTTAATTACGACTACTACTTCGTACTCGTAAGTGTTTTACTTCATGTAAAAATGTCATACACTCAATTTCTCCATACTGTAATCTGCGTAACAGTTTGCTATACTCCTCATCAAACAAGATATCATTCTTCCTCCTGTTTTTTTTTTGAAGCTATGAAAAGGCTGTTTATTAATTTTGTGTCTATACATTTCGCCTCTTTTCTCAATCTGTTAATAAACAGGAAATAATTAGGATGGGGGGGAATTCTGCTATTTAAGCGCCTATGCCACCCTTCAACGGAATTTGTAGTCTGGTGTCGTTCAAATGCGACACTCAATATATTTGGAGGCATCCTTGGAAACCATTGACTCTCCATGTAATTTTTGAATGATGTAATGACTTCGTTTTCTGGATACAATTGTGTAATTGATTGCCAAGCTTCAGGAATATAATCTTCTGGTAGTAGAGGTAAATTGGCACAAAGATTTGCTATATCTCTCCCGGATGGTATTTCGTTAAGCTTCAGTTTTTTTGACGTGTTTCCATACAGCATCATTGTAGTGATGAAAGCAACCACTTATCTTGGCGTTCGGGAAAACAACCCTTAGTGCATTCATCGGGGCTCTTTCGAAATCGGCTTTGAAGTTAACCATATTTATATTTAGTTTATCCTTTATTATGGATAAGAAACGGATATAAGTTGACTCAGTTTTATTGGGTAACAGTCCGTAAATCACTGGTTTCACATTCGTAGTTGTGTTGTTCGAATTTACATCAATATGAAGAGTATACAACTGGTAGAACGGTCTTGGTACTGACTTAAAAGTACCGTCGCCCATATAAGAGTAACTTTTATTACTGATCATTTTTCTGGCGTGATGAGTAGCAAAAATAAACATCTTTTCTGTTTCGCCGTCTTCACTGAGTAGAAAGTTATCAGCCAAAATTCGTGGAACACGAGCATCTTCGAGAGTATTTATTTGCAATGTATCACACTAAATAATTCTTCCTTGTTCTATATAGAGAGCTTTTGTGTGAATCAAATAAAGGCACTGAACTTTGAAAATTTTCAAAATTTTTATCAAATATTTGTTCTATTGGCATTAAGTTTTCGCACACATCCGTCTTGCATTTATCGATTATTAGACTGACCTCATTATCTTCAGGATACGGGCTACATGCGTGTGGTTTAGGCTCTCGTAATATGTTATTGTCTTTATCCAAAGTAACCGATGTAGTGCAATCCTCACTTACACACCGCCAGTAAGAAGAACCACTCTTTTTATTTTTTGTGTGTAAGTTATAGCGGTAAATACCGATCAGCAAAGATAGTTTTCCTTTTTGAGTTTTTATGAATTTGACATCCATTTTGCGTCACACCAATTACAAATTGCAACAGACAAGACATTGGCGATCAGAAAATACATGTCATGTCATTAGTATTATTATATTATTTTTTTCTTTTGTCAAGCTTTTGTACAAAAGTAGTAAAGAGGTTTCTCAGTATTTACAACCTTACGACCTTAGAATTTTATTCAAGTACATTTTAACATAACTTTATGCAATAGTCGTAGAGTCGGCATCAGCATGAATTATGGGTAAAATATTTATCGGGAAACGGATTATTTAGGAAAAGGTGGTGACGGGAACGGGTGTTTTGGGAAACAGATATTAAGACAAACGTATAATATGAGAGAATCACATTTTGGAAAACGGATTATTTAGGAAACGGTAGTCACGGGAACGGTCATTTCGGGATTAGGTCTTTTTGGGAAACGGATATCAAGCCAAACCTATCTTTTGGGAGAAGCACTTTTTGGGAAAAACTTATATCGGGAAACAGATTATTTGGGAAAAGGTGGTGACGGGAACGGATGTTTTGGGAACGGGTGTTTTGGGAAACGGACAGAACGTTCCGAAAGGGCCATAGCCAATTGGTTGCAATAACCCAACGGTTATCCTAGCTAGCTATTTGGATAGCTAGCTATAGCGATAGCTAGCACTACTGCCGCAAAAAATCAGTCAAAAATCAAAGTAGTGAAGAAATTCAGTGCTTACGTCTAATAATCTTCCCGGTAGCAAAATGGTCAGTGCAGTCGCCCGGATTGCAGAAAACCCAGGTTCGATTCCTGGCTGTGTCGGGTAGGCATTTAATTTTTACACAATATTCTATGATGATACGTATGCCTAAATAATAACCTCACCTTCTTTAGGTATGCCCAATGCGCCAGCTATCCGACGGGCAGCGATGCCGCGTGGTGTTCGCGTGGCTCGCGTGGCAGACGCCGCACCTGCTGCTGCTCGACGAGCCGACCAACCACTTGGACATGGAGACGATCGACGCGCTCGCCGACGCGGTCAACGAGTTCGACGGCGGCATGGTGCTCGTCAGCCACGACTTCAGGCTTATCAACCAGGTCGGTCATGTGAACTTTTAATTAACCGGACCTTAAAGTTTATTGTATTGTTTTTATTACAAGCTTTTATTTAACTTGCAATATATTGTATGTATGTTTGTCCGGGTGGAATCTTGCAACTGAATTTTAAAGCGTGTTTGCTTGTTTATCTACGCAAGTAAATCCCGCGACAACATTTTATATCGTATAAATTGTGTAATGACGTTAAAAGTTTAAAGTAAAAGTTTTAAAGTAAAAGTTTTTTTTTCTTTTTAGCGCATTTAAATAAAAGCTTGTTTCTTAAAAAGGTTTTTTAATTTATTGTTTTATACTCAATATTACATTAACATGCGTACCTATATACAAGGTGAGGCAAAAGTAATCAATCACCCTATTGGAAGACGCTATAATTTTTGTAAATGGCGTCAATGTCAAATCAGTTTTGACGTAGTTGAAGTAAAATTTATTATTATTAATATTATATAGTTTTACGCAAATTTTGTTGCGATTACAATTTGGCAAAGTGCTGAGAAATTTTTTACGAGCGGGATTCAGATGCACTACCAACTATGCTATTGTGGCTCTGTCCTACCAGCCGGAATTTATCAACACTATCTACTCTTACTTTGAAAACCAAAGGAGCCTATAGGAGACATAGAGTATTTCCTCATGTGCTTCTCTAAGAAGGACAATTAATATACCCTAGTTAAACGTATTACTTTGAATACTTAAACATAAGTTTATTATTTTAAATAATCTGCCATGTTTAACGTTGTCTTTATCAAAACAGGTAGCAGAGGAGATATGGATCTGCGAGAACGGCACCGTCACAAAATGGGAGGGTGGCATCCTCAAGTACAAGGATCATCTCAAGTCCAAGATTCTCAAGGAGAACGCCGACAACGCCGCCAAGATACGCAAATAGTTAGACGCCACTCGACCCCTCAGCATTAGCTTCAATGCTCTGGGGCCGACGGTAGCCATTGTACCGACAATTGGCACCTTTGACATGGGTATTAGGCTATTTATCTTATGCAGGCGCAAAAAGTTTGCTTCAAAAGCGTACATCTGCAAATTGAAAAAACCACAATCGCGTATACCCGCGCACGCAAACGCTACACTTTGAATTGAACTTGGACACGCGCTTTCGTATTATTAAAAGTTGGTCATGAAATAATATTGTAAAATAAACGCTTTTAAATCAGTAATAAGTGTGTTTTCCAGTAACATAGACTTTATTAGACGATCGTAGTGGAAGCGAGTTATGCCAAAGCCTGCCTACTGTTCTACTGGACTCAGTCCAATTTAAACTAGATTCCAATCGCAGTTGTAAAAGTCTGCATGTTAATAAAATTGATGTGTATTAAAGAACGTGGCTTCGCTACTAACTGGCCTATAGTTGTCGAGTTCGACTTCGGGAGATTTCTTTAAAAGGAATTTACTCACTTCTATACTCATAGGGCCTTACAAATAAACAAAGAATAAGCTTCGAATAGTTATTCCGTGTTTTGTCTCTTTTACTCTAATTTGAAATGAAGTTAGCATGACGGAAACGGCTTGTGATGGACAACTAATGTGATTTAAAATCATGCCTTAACAGGCATGTGTAAGCATTATGCAGTGTTTATGATAATCTGACGTCATTTGCGGGCAGTCATAGGGAGCTTGTGAAAAACTGATAATTTAGTTGTGAAATTATGTGGAATTATACTAACTCCTCTCTAGTTGACTTTTTGGAGACATTTAAATGTTGCTAGTTGATATTGTATTTAAGTTACCAACATTCGTACTTATACTTTTACTTGTTGTTACTTAAAGTTTAAGACGTGGATACGACGTGACGATATTAGCTTTTCAGATTACTGTCCATTTTTGTCTTTTAAAATAGCAATGAATTAAAGACTGTTTAATTTCTATTTGGAGAAGAATTAACGTTTGCCTTGATTGATATATGGTGTTGTAATAATGACTACTATTCAGTATGTACCAATTTATAAGGCGTCTTACTTTATGAGGAAGTGTTTGATAAAGAACTGAGAGGAAGTGACATTCATTTCAAATGGGTACTTTGTTTAATGTAGCTAAGTTACGGATATCAGAAAGCTGATTTAATTAGTCGTAAGATGCATCCAAGAAATGGAGTCAGAGCACCACCCTATGCTAAACCCTGTAAGAGCATTTTAAGGTACGTGTTTAACTTTACTGATTATCAGTTTAAAAAAAATAGTCTTGTACCCAGCGCTTCACCGGCACTTCGCAGACCACGAAGAGACTTATACCGGACTCTTAGAGTTCCATGATTATGAGACTCCTCGAATTTGATGATTCTGAACTGACGCAAACAGCAACACTTGGTTAGATCCAACATTTTACGACCCCGGCAGCCATCAATCATATATCAATATAAAACAATCTGTTTTAATAGCTATTGCTAATATTTTAATACCAGAGTTAATCGATCGAAATGTATATTTTTTACATAATTAATATGTTAATTATACGTTTGATAAGTGATAGACGTTTGTTGGTCGCGTGATCCGATATGACGCTCACATTTTGATTTTAGTAATCGGTCACCAAAATTATGTATCCATTATTAATGCTTTTTAGTTAACCTTTAGTTTTTTTTACAATTTGTACTAGCAGAGCAGACTTTCCATGCGTGCTCTTTTATGTAACGTTAAGAATTTCCTTCATTTAAATAATAATATGCGGCCTTCATTGGCGGGTATGCTTATGTCTTTACATCGTTCGTTCTATCAGCCCAGTGTGAACTCCCTTCGCTTAGCTTGCATAGCTTCGCTGAGCACATACAGTTGGGTGACATGAGCGAAGCAAAACGAAATTCTCCGTTTCGCTTCGCTCCCAGTTTGGCTTGTGCTTTACACGCAATCGTGTAGATTCCACTCTAAAAGGAGCCTAGGGCCACAAGCTGGGTATTTAACAATCACGATCATTACTTCAACGAAACTGAAAATCTGTAACCATTCGTATTACAATAAAACTAAAATAAAACATTACCAATACCAAACCCATATATTGGCAAATGTAAATTTTACATTATATTTATAATAACTATAACTATAACTATATTGAAATGCAACAATGGTTTTACGGATCTACTCGCGTTTAGAGTAGATCCATGAAAGTGGTTTCTTTTCTATGTGTAGGGTTAGCGTAAACTTAGAAAACAATATAATAATATAACTATTTATAGTATTACATTACCAAATGAGCGTGATATAATAGTATGTTCATTTGAAAAGAACCTCGTAAATTAATATCTTTAAATAAATATATGCTAAACCATCTAAAAGATTGCCGACAGACGTCGCCCCTGTAGCTAATTCCTATAAGTGTACTCTAGAAAGCGCTGTACTATAAACTAGTATAATGTAGAGTGGCGGTCTGAAGTAAGAAGTTATAAAAATTATTAATTTTATGGTTTCACATGGTTTTAGAATTCATATTGTTTGTGTTGTGTACCACATTGCTTTTATATTTATTAAAACGGTATGCGTATTCAATGATACTTTTTGTAAAACTGTTCAGTGTTTAGTTCACAAATGTAAAAACAAAAGATTTGGAACATTGCGGTTGTTATGTGTTAGATAACTACCAACACTAATGCTATAATTGTATTTTTAACACGATAACGGTATTTTACTTCATACACAACCGCGCTTAAAAAAGTTAAATATTGGTATTTAGCATAGTCTAATGGTACCAAGTATTACTTGACCAATACCACAATGCTTGTATGTTAGTATGTAACTAGACGTTAATAAGTTTAAAAAATAAATCTTGTTTGTTTACAATTAGTTATTCGTATATCTAAATTGCTGTTCAATAGTGTATTCGCATGACGATGCAGTAAGGCATGTGTAACAACGGTTTAGTAGGTCGGTAGCATGTGGTAGTATCATTCAGTCAGTGTCATTTTTATGCAATAACATCAAATTCTAGATACATACTATATTTGTTGTGGTTATATTGCCTTAATGATGTATTGTCCTTTTAAAGTAGGCTTTTCATGTACTGGCATAGGTTTCCTAGTGACTTACATTTGAATTTGAAAATGTGCATAAAGTAATTAAGGTTTTATAAAGTACTGGACTATTACCAGTTTTAATAATGTCAATAATAATTATATACATTTTAGTCGATACGTCACTTAAAACGGCTATAGCTGTAAAGTGTTATTAAAAGGACAACATAATTTTTTTAAACATATTGAATTTAAAATCGACAATTTTAAATGGCCGAATTCCAGCCTATCCATTGTATGGTTAGAGCAAGCGTTTATGGGTAGCAATTTGTCAACACATCTGCTCATAGTCCAATAATATAATCAGATAATTTTTATTAGATATACTCTCAAGAAATATTAAATATCATCATAATATACATAAAAAAAAGAAAATCAGCAACTTACTTAACTCAACTAGTATCTTAACCAAAAAAGGGTCGAATCACACTAAGAATCAGAAAATATACAGTATACGGTCAACAATTATAAACTCTAACATAACCTTAGTCGTAAGTTTGCTAAAATAACAACTCAGTATGTTGATGAAATTCTGCTACTGTTAGTAGGTATTTCATTTCCTCAATTTCTCCAGCACAATCATTTTTTTATACTTAAGTACCATATTCACAAAATGCTTATGTGTTATAAATTGTGCCCCATCATAAATAATCCATAGGTTTTAATAGCTGATATTTATATGGTAATTTGCTAATTATATGTGGTGTAGATATGCAGTGAATTTTATTCTGTAGTACCTATACTCGTATTGGCACTATAATGTACGCTTAAAACCTAGTACTACTATCATAATGCTGTAATTATGATTCTTTTGCGCGTACCTACACTGTTTTATGAAACCTTTTTACAGTTCGCATTAGTTTTCAATGAATTGTCATATTAATATTTAACTGTGCTACAATCTTTTGGCCTCGTCGATCCATTTCTGCAGTAAATAAATTTCTAACTATGATTTACACAAGAATGCAATTCTTTAATTTCTCAAGTCACATTTATATTTAGTATCGCAAATCATTATCATCATGTATAGGAATAGTTGCTTCGGACCCAGGTTTTATTCCCAGTGGGGTATGTGTTTTTGCTCGTAAGGCTTGTTGTACCACCTTATTTATTTACTTGGGAAAATGGTTATGCAATCTAATTGAGCAGCGGAAGGGTAACGTAAATAAGTCAACAATGTTGCATTTTATAGGAACGAACCACGTCTGTGGTCTAATGGTTAGACCACGTGTCTCAGACTCAGAGGTCCCGGGTTCGATTCCCAGCGTGGTATCACATTAACGAAAATGTATCAGCGCCTCCTGGTGACAAATAAAGAGTTGAAATTTATTCAAACAAAATTGTTAATTATTAATTTTTGTTTTCATTAACGTTATCGAATGTCAAATGAAAATCTTACTATGCTTCTATCTACTCCCTCCAGCTCCGAAACCTCTCCGCTGTAGTGTGACGTTTTCTAGAGTGGAAACTGCGATTCTGTATAACTTAGTATAAGAACGCCCTCCGGCTATGGAAAACGACGTTGTACGGAAAGTGGCTGGCAGCAGTTGGATGACAAGAGCCAAAAATCAGACTGTGCCAACCCACCTTGACGAACCGGTTTACCCGAATCGAGGTTTAGAGGCGCCCTCGGGTGGTTCCTTGGACCCGATGCGAACGCCTCGGGAGAATCTAGTAAGGGACGGGAAACATTTTTCGTGGTAGAAACCCTTTGAAAAAAGTTCGATCACAACTGTTGAGGAACCTTTAGTTTCTTGCCGCTGCCCACAAAATTCAAGCTGTAATGGCCTGTGTATGACTTTAGTAGCTATGAGCGGGCAACGGCATCTTAAAAAACTGATATGCCGTAGAAGAGGCCTACTGTCTAGCTGTGGACTTACTAGTGTGATAAATTCTAATAGAGGTGATAAGCCAGTGTTGCTGGTTGCTACAGATCTACCGCTTAACTGAGACTGTTTCTGAGGTAGCTGCGCAGTGGGGGAGGGGTGACAGTTTAAGTAGGACTACTGAAGTCTTGTGATGCGGTGAACGATTTCTAGTTCATAGAATTTTTTCTATGACTGCCGTAGTATTATTAACCTTAAGCCTACCGATCTAAACCGAACCCCTCAGATAATCGGACACGCTCTAGCGCGAGATGCCATTCCCTTCTGACGGTGTTTCGTTTCACACGGCTTGAGGAACCCTTTAAGTTTTTCGCCGCCTCCACAATTAAGTCCGGTGACGCTGAAAATGCCGTTTGAGGCAATCAGGCAAACTATAAAAAGTGTAGACCTTTTAGTCTGTTATTTTATTGTGTAAGGCTACATACGCACTGTGCGGCTAGGCTCGATTAAAAATATGTACGAAAACACAGTTTTCATACGCACTGTGATGCGGCTGCCGTCCAACGACGACTAGCCGGACGGGCAGCCGCATTGCGGCTAACCGGACAGTGCGCACGTAGCCTAAGTGAATGAGATTAATGTCTTGGAGCTACAAACGAGTAAGTAAGTAATTTGTTTTATTTTATTTTATTCTATTGTTTGTTGTACCTAATATTTGGTAGGCACCTACTAAGTAGGTATTTTTTAATGGGAGTAGCCTTAGGAACTTTTTTCTATGTATTTATTCCATATCGGGAATAGGCTTGGCTTAATTTCTTAATCTAGCAATAAGTGATAATAAAACTGGATCTACTATTGGCTCAGTATTGGATAAATCACTAGTAACCCGTCTAGAGGGGCGATCTCACCGGTGATATCGAAATTAAAATGACATGTCATTACGAAATATATTTTTTTTGCATTACATATTTACAATTTGATTATTAATTAAGAAAATTCAAAATTCAAAAAATTCAAAATCTTTTATAGTATAGGCTACAAGTATCTCTTGTGAATGTCACTATGCCATCGGTTCGTAAATCTACTCTGGGCGGGAAGTCCTTGAACTGAGAAGAACCGGCAAGAAACTGTAGGATTGGAAAGGGTACGCAGGACTTAGAAAAATTTTCGTCGAAAATTTCGATCGTACCTTACACCCTATTTTTATCATACCGTTGGCACAGAAATAGTAATTGCCGTTGTGTGGGCCGGTTCAAGGGGGTCCACTTTAGTCAAGCACACTTTGCTCTGAAATCATTCCAGGGCTGACTTTAGTATCCTGCGGCATTAATTTAAATATACTCGACAGTTAGCACGTTAGTTAGTTAGATATTTAGATACCGAACGCTAACGATATGGCTTGCAGTGACAGAAAGGGGGGAGGGGGGCGCTGCCCCTACGCAAGAATGGCTCGGGGGGCTTCGCCCTCCGCCATGAGAAATGTCATCATCATCATCATCTCATCCAAAGACTGCTGGACAAAGGCCTCCCCCAAGGATATGAGGGGTATTTGCCGTAATCACCACGCTTGGCAGGCGGGTTGGCGATCGCAGTAGGTTGAGGGTAACCTCAGAGAGATGCTGCTGCCCATCCTTTGGAATGGTCCTTTAGTCGGCTTTTACGACACCCACAGTAAGAGATGGGGTGGTGCAATTCTTTATCTCCGGCACCACACGGAAATTATATCCACCAATTATATCCGATTCTCTCTCATTTACTTACTTTCACTCTATATACCTAGATTCTTACCTAGACTCTTTATCAATAAGCTTCATGTTCGCGTCGCGATTGTACATCTAGTTACTATGGGAAAATGAAAAATTGATATAACTTTTCATAGAAGCTCCCACTAATTCTGAGATTTATCCACTAATTCCCACTAATTATCCACTAATTATTGGTGTAATCAGATCTTCGCTACGACCCGTGGTTTCAGAGATACAAGGTGGCCGTGCCAAAATGAGGCTCATTTTGGCACGGCCACCTTGTATCCCTTATAACTTTTGAACCATGGCCCCACTAATTCTAATATTTATCCACTAATTCCCACTAATTATCCACTAATTATTGGTGTAATCAGATCTTCGCTACGACCCGTGGTTTCAGAGATACAAGGTGGCCGTGCCAAAATGAGCCTCATTTTGGCACGGCCACCTTGTATCCCTTATAATTTGAACCATGGCCCCACTAATTCAGAGCTTTATCCACTAATTCCCACTAATTATCTGTAAACTCAGATTTCGGGTTGGTGATGGTGGCCGTGCCAAAATGAGCCACACGCGGCAGCGGCCGGCGAAGCGTCAGAAACAACGTTTTTGTACGTGCGTCAAGGTCAAAGGTCAACGGTTTTAAGGGCAAAGGTCACCGGGTTCAAGGTCCAATGTCAAGGTCATTCAAGGTCACTGGTTGTCAAGATCAAAGGTCAAGGTCACCTGGAGTAGTTCCTCGCCCTTAGGTTCCCTACCCCTCAACTCTCACTTCCCCCCGGGTCCCGAAGGTGTGTATATGCGATTTTTTTTTTCCATTTTTAGTTCGCGTTGGCCTGAATGACGGTTGTCGAGTTTTGAAAGGTGAAAATTGTATGCGTGTGGAAACTTGTGACAAAAAGGTTCGAACTAACTATCCCATGCGATAGAAGAGGACACTGCAGCTGCTCGCGACGAGACCGCCAGATGAAAGAGAGCACGTATGCTATTTATTCGTGCAACAAAAAAAAATATATTTTATGCCTTTTTGTCATTAGACACGCGATATTAATGTTCATGGATATAAATATGACAGCGATATGTACTTATCTTTAAATTTTCTTGTTACCTTTTTCAGGAAAATAAATAACTATCAAAAAATTCAAATGAATGAATAAATAAATAAATAAACATTCCTACATGCACACCAATTATCTAGCCCAAGAGAACCTTCGTTATGAAACTCGTTAAATGATTACTATACAATGGATAAACATACATAAAATACTTAAATACATATTGATTATACATAGAAAACACCCAGACCCGAGACAATTTAGAAAAACAATAATTTCTAAATTGACCCGTCCGGGGATCGAACCTGGGACCTCAGAGATGGCGACACCATGAAAATCGGTGTACAAACCACTCGGCCAAGGAGGTCCTCTCCTTGAAATGAAATGGTGAAAAACATACTCTAAGGATCTTGTTTTACGTACAAAAATTATATTACAATATAACATTAATACAAAAAAAAATATTTTTGAAAAATTTACTATCATTAACTATTCTTTTTTACTTTCAGCCGGGCTGTCACGCACGTTGCACTCAGCTACAACGCTGCGTCCTCTTCTTTCGCACGGGATATTTAGATTTTTTAGAGACAACCCTATATCATCGTATTCGCAATTAAATAGCGCTCATTTTGATATAATATTTATGTATTAAACAAATAGGTGAAAATAACTATTATCGATTGTAAGTACCTGTTTATACCTGGCAACCCAGTAATTATGCCAGGAAAAAAATATACAACCCAACGTTTGTATAATCTAATCTTCATGCTTTCGGTTGGTATTATAGGAGGTCACTAAAATCTGGCCAGTTAATGTACCGAGGTACACTTTACGGAAAAAAATACTCTATGAAACGCTGAATAATATAGCAGGCCTACTTTGTTTGTTAGTTGTTTGAAAAAGACAAAAAATAATAATTTCGGATTGAAAAAATACGCCATAAAATGCGTCTATACGCCAAAAATACCCTGTTTATGTTAAATAATCTGTGATACGATTATCAACAGGAACGAAATCACGAGGAAAAACGGAATACTACAGGAAATAGCCAAGTTATTAAATAAAAATACGAATCGCAAGCGAAAACAACGAAGCACCCCGAAACGCCAAAACGAAACGAACAACGGAATGACATTTATGACATTTGTTTTGTTTGACATTTTGTAGCGTTTTGTTACTTGTCGAGAGACAACTGTTTGCTGATTTTAATATTATTATTTTCTATTTTTTTTTGTTTTACGCCCATTCAATTATATATTAATAAAATTGGACGACCAGTAGATGCATTAGCAATAATTAACAGCAAATAAAATATTTTTTAACACTACAGGTTTTGGAGAAGTCTGATACATAAAATAAAGAATAAGATAAAATAAAATAAAATACTAAACGCAATTGAACATCCAATGTTACCACATGATAAAAATGTGTTCCAAGTAATTAAAAACTTTATTAATTTATTATCTAGTTTTATCTAAATATAAAAGCAAAATGACACGTTTTTCGGAATCCTCGAATTTTTCTCTGTATCTATGTACCTCAAGGTACAAACATGGCCAAAGATGTATTAGACTATTAGTGACCTCCTTTATTCGTTAAACTCATGAGTGCAATATTAAATAAAAAAAAGTCATTTAACAATTTTTAATTAATCATAATCTGGCCAGGATTTTTTAGACAACCCACTTGAGATATATTTTCTAGTATATTTTTTATATAAAATACTTTCATCCATTAAACAGATGGGTGAAGGTAACGAACTTCACCCATCTAATGGATTTAAGTTCCGTTATAGTAGAGGATCCGCACTAGAAACGTCTAGTGCGGATCCTCTACTTTCTAATATAACGAAACCATTTTAAATATAATAATCAATGGCCGGTATTAAGCTTCTTAAGGTAGCTAAGTAGTATTGCAAACACAGACATATAATAAGCAGACGTAACATTATAATAAAAAAGCGTGCCAATTACGCCTACAGACAAATGTCACGCACACATTTACAATAAAAGAGCCGAACTCAGGCACGCAAGGGACCTCAAGTACCTACATCTATAGAATAATGTTATAAAGAGGATAATATTAAAAAGAAATTTGAAGATACTCATTCGATTTTACCAGTAGAATGCTAACGTTATCTATCATTGAGTGTCAGGCTATCTCTGTATCTACCTTATATCTGCCTGTGACGACGCCACATCATTAACTTTAATAAAATGTATGAACAGTTGGTAAACTAAAAAAAAGCGTCCAAGTGCGTCGGACTCGCGCACGAAGGGTCCCGTACCATTATCTCGTGTAATTGTTCTATAAAAATCATGCCTGTTGTATGGGAGCCCCCTTAAATATTTATTTTATTCTGTTTTTTAGTATTTGTTGTTACAGCGGCAACAGAAATACATCATTGTGAAAATTAAATTTCAACTGTCTAACTATCACGGTTCATGAGATACAGCCTGGTGACAGACGGACGGACGGAAGGACAGCGGAGTCTTAGTAATAGGGTTCCCGTTTTACCCTTTGGGTACGGAACCCTTAAAATAAAATAAATAAAAACAACAACATACTCTGCTGGTATTTTTTTTAATAAAATAATAATTACAAAAATTAATAATCTATATAAAATTGTATGCAAAATTAATGTGAAAACATGTATGTCCTCTTGGCAAACACTATTGGCAAACTCTTTTGACATCTCAGAGTACAGGGAGTGGCTGAAAACAGCGTTGGTTAAGGTCAAGGCCTCAACTAACTTAGGCTGAGCCATTTCCTTTTGTCTTTTCTTATTTTATTTTTTTCATATTTTATTTTTATATAAATTGGTTTTTAAGTGCAATTGCACTGTTTGTACTTACTGTAGATTTTCTTATCTTTTGTATAAAAATGTAGAAAGACAATAAATTTATTTCTATTTCTATTTCTATTTCTAATAATGTCACAATGTTTAAAACTAGTGATAAGACCGCCGCGCCGGGTGGTCGAGAAGTCAGCGACCCTGACTGCGAAACCAAAGGTTGAAGATGAAGATGACGATGAAGGTTTCTGAAAATAAATAAATTTATTACTTTCTGTATATTTCAAAGTAATGCAGTTGAGTGACTGCTCAGACATATCTTCGTCATGTTATACCATTTAATACTGTACAACAATATAATATTTATATTAACTCACATAATGTAGTACACTTGAGGTACTCGGCTGTAAATTTTGCAAATTCTTCAAAACATGATCTCCACTGGCATTTCTTTTTACTGGACCTTTAAGTGAAGATTATATAAATTCTGAAAAACAAATTTAAAAAGTTATTATTTTATGCACATTTTCATACAAGAATACATCCCCACGACTAGCATAGAGTTAAAGGGGTAGGATAGGGTTTCATCATCATCATCATCAACAGCCTACACACGTTCACTGCTGGACATAGGCCTAGGATAAATTAAATAAAAAATTAAAGTTAAGGTTAATTTAAAGTTCAATAGCTTTCAATATTTCCTTTAACTCAAGATGGTTTGGATAGGTAGGTACGTAAAAAAGATATGTGGACACTTACTTCTTCTCGGTACGATGAATTAAAAATCTTGGAATCGCACTAGGAGCAAGAACTGTACGGAAGCCACTGTGATCCAGTAAATGAGTTTCAAAATGCTTTGAACACAGCACACTAGATGATTTGGGCTGCCAATGTTCTCTTTTCATATTACTTAACCAGGCATTTTTTTAAATAATCGTCCTTTGGAAACCTGAAAACGATTTCATTATTAAAATTTATCCATAAAGAAATAATATATTGCATAATTTAATTTAATCAATCTTCAAAAATATTCCTAATAAGGCCCTGTAAAATTGTACAAGTATATGAAACGTCAAACGAGATCGGGATTAATAATTAATTAGCTATTGTTACCACAATAATCTTCCAGAAACTACTTTACGTTTAGTTTTTACAAGATTTGCACTTTTAACAATTATTCACTACTTCTACAATGCCAAAAAATTAATAATAATCACACAGTGACGAAAAGCCCAATAGGAAATTATATGGCACAACAAAACTTACCGATGGAAAGTAATTTCAGGTGTTTTTCTACGTGAGGAGTTGCCGCACAAAGGTGCACTACATTTCACCATTTTATTTTTGTACTTTTGGCTCTTAAACTTTATTAAATCGCAAAAATAAGCGAAAAGCAATCTCCTGTACGCCGCTTGATGACAAGTCTAGGATGACATTTGTCGCTTATTTGTAGCTTATCAAGATGGCGTTTTGCCTCACCTCGCATTTAACAGTAAAAAGAAACGAGATAGTCTTATTAATTTGTGGTTGGAGAGAAAGAAGTAGAAATATTAATTTATTCTCATGTATGTAGTTGTGACATAATGTTTGGTCTGCTTCTTATTATATGTCTGTGATTGCAAATGGCCAGAATCAGATATTATACCCTAGTGGAATCTGAATACTCTATAATTAGTAGGAATGTGGTGGTGTCTGTGTAATAAGGGAGACATGTAACACTAAGCCTCTAAAGGAGAATGGGAAAAATATATTATTATGAACTTTGGTCTACCTACTCAGCACTAACGCCATCTATGCTACATGTTAATAAACTAATAACGATTAACGTAAAAGTATTAGAGGCTGGCAGAATTTAGAAAAAGAGAAAATAAAAAATAAACATTTCGTGATTTATTACATAATATTATAATTGCGGTATCACATGATGCTAGTATCCACAATAACATTAATCAGCTGGGCAGCTGCGAATGAAGACAAAGCAAGCGCGGCGCGGGGAGGGGAGCTAGCAGTATTTGGGCTGCGCTTGCGTTGGGAATTTGAACTGATGTATGGCTTGTTGGTGCTGAGTAGGTAGACCAACTTGCCCATTCTCCTTTAACAACTGCCATAAGAATAACGACTGCCTAAAATCTGAGGAACTGATGTTTTATACAGATATTTTATTTGTTTACTTACGTATGGCATGTATTGATTTACAAACGTATAAATATCTATAGCAGGGGTCGCCAAATGGCGATTTGTTCCCTTGACGTTCGAGTTCCGCCACGTTGAGTCGCCGCCACGTCTACTTCGAAAACTCCCGCTTTTATTCCCGCCACGTCGAATCGTTGAAAAAGTCTCATTTATTACCGCCACGTCTACTTAATTATTTTTATTTGTACAGTCGTAAAAATACTTACTCGTAAAGTATATGTCTTCACAATGGTTAAGTTCAAACATTAAATACCTACTTATATAAGCAACTATGAAGAAATAATCAGAACGACAAATCATGCCGAATGGTGACATAGTCGCCTTAATAAAAAAAATTATGAAACGAGCAACCCTTTGTCTTTTAATAAGAGGAACCAAGAAACAGTGATTTAAAACTTGAACAAAATCTAATAGGCAGAGTACTCAGTCAAAAAAGAAAAATTGATTAATTAAATGATAAAAAAATCACAAAAATTGTTAATGTTTTTTGGAAAGATAAAAATTACTATTAGGATATGTTTACCTAGACTGGGAAACATCAAAATATAAAACAAAATGGTCTCAAACCGCGCTGAAATTAATCATTGTAAATATCTAGTCAAATTTTCTAGTGTTTTTAAATTAGGAATGAATAGTTATGATCAGAACATAATATCTATAATATTATATTAATTTCTTGATATACGTATTTATTAACCTGTGTGACCTACGACGTATGTAACTAATTGTAATAATCCTTTAAAGAGATCTTCGTCGTATAGTTATTTCCTTTGTAACTGATCTGTGATTTACTGTGCTCAAATTAAAAGAATGAATGTTATATTTTTTTAAAGTTATTAAGTAGTTAACTAGTTAGTTATAATTATTGTCAAAATAAATAAAAATATTATGTTCATTGTTAATGATTTCTTGAAAGACAAAATTAACATTAATATATGTTTACCTAGACTGGGAAACATTATTTACCATTTCATAAAAAAAACTGTGATTATTAATTACATATTAACCTGTGTGACCTACAACGTGATACCTTTATGTAGGTAACGAATTGTAATAATCCTCTAAAGAGAATTTCGTCGTTTATTTATTTATATTTATTGCCTTTGTAACTGATATGTGATTTACCGTGTTCAAATTAAAAGAATTCATGTTATCATCATCATCAGCCAATTTTTGTGATTTTTTTATCATTTAATGAATCAATTTTTCTTTATTGACTGAGTACTCTGCCTATTAGATTTTGTTCAAGTTTTAAATCACTGTTCCTTGATTCCTCTTTTAAAACACTTATTAAAAGACAAAGGGTTGGTCGTTTCATAATTTTTTTATTAAGGCGACTATGCCACCCTTCGGCATGATTTGTCGTTCTGATTCTTTCTCCATAGTTGCTTATATATTTAATGTTTGAACTTAACCATTGTAAAGACATATACTTTACGAGTGAGTATTTTTTACGACTACAAATAAAAATATTAAAGTAGACGTGGCGGTAATAAAAGAGACTTTCAACGATACGACGACGTGGCGGGAATAAAAGCGGGAGTTTTCCACAGAGTTTTCGAAGTAGACGTGGCGGCGACTCGACGTGGCGAGACTCGACGTCAAGATTGGACCGCGGTCCGCATCCGGACCGCTGACTCATTTTGTGTGGACCGCTTAGAGCATTAAACCAAATGGAGAGGCCATGCGCACGAATTACTATGAAAAAAAGTCTGTCATTGTCTGCGGGGGACGAGGTAAACGCACACAAATACAGTGCACACTGATGCATTTTTCAATGACGTCGCTACGCACGCAAACTACAAAATTATTAAACACTAGCATAAACTAGACGCACACTAATACATTCACACACAGGGATAGCCTGTCCGTGCACGAGTCTGACGTCAACTTTATATAAACATCGATAGGGCTTGACACTATCGATTAAATTTGTCGATGCCAATAATAATAATGAGTTATTTAATTTACTACACAAGTGAATCTCGCGACAAGCTTTTATATTATATAATTGTGTAGTGACGTTATAAGTTCAGAGTAGGTACTTTCAGTCGGTTTATGAACTAAAGTATCCTCAAGTGACTAAAATTTCTCAGAACGACTTAACTGCTCGAGATTGCATGTCTTCTCTGGGTTCATTGAATTTATCAGTACTGGAGATCGAGGAGACTTTAATAATAAGCGTGCTGGTTTAGATGGTAAACCAGCATGGTAACCAAACATATTACTAAAAATGTATGCCGAGAATCTTGCGGGGCCATTTTAAATATTATTATAACAAATCGCTTCAAATGGTATATTTCCATCACAGTGGAAATCGGCACACCTGACTCCCATTCACAAAGGTAGTGATACAAATGTTGTTTCCAACTATAGGCATGTATCTATTCTTTCTTCCTGCATTGGGCAGTCTTAGAATCCAAAGTGTGGCAAAAAATGTATTGGCATTAAGGTTGCCAGATGTCCGGGATTTCCGGGATTTACGTATTTTACGTATTGTCCCGTGTCCAGTAATTCGATCTATTGTCCCGGATTCCGAAAAAATTCAATAATAAAAAAAATAACAACTGTTCTAAATTTATATCTTTTAACTGGACTAATAAACGTATACATTTATAAAACAAAATATTTATATATTTTTTTATTTTTACATATTCATAGCCACGGCCCGACATGGAATTGTCCCGGACTCGGTAAGTTCCGATCTGGTAACCTTAATTGGCATGTCAAACAAAAACTTCATCATGAAATTACAGCTCAATCGGTTGAAGATATCTGATTCAAAATTGAGGTGTAAGATTCCAACTGAACAAACATACATACATACATACATACATACATTGCTAGTTTAATAAAAGCTTGTAAAAATAGTTGGCTATCTAACCCAGACTATCAAACAGAAGGAACAGAAAAACTGAACAACATGTATTTTCATGGTTCCATAATGCAGATCAATCTTTTATGTGGGTAACGTAGGATCTTAAAGGAAGACTGAAAATAGAATAACAAAATGAAAAAGGAACTTTCCACATTTGGTTGGTCCGAATCTTGACAATTTTAGAAAATCCCTGCATGCCTGAATCGAGGCAGGAGATTTTCCAAGCATTTGGATAAAGGTTTTTCATGTCTGAAAAAACATTTCTTCGACCAAGATTTCGATCAACCGATAAAAGCAGCTGGAGCGCATGAGACAGCACTTCTGGGCGCAGTGGTTGCGAGTTTTATGTATTACTTAAAACTAGGCATCGTCGTAAACAAATGGTAATCAATAATTTTTACCTCATTATTTTATTTTCTAAACGAAAAAGAATTAACAACAATTCAATAATCTTTATTTTTATTGTAAATATTTCAAAGAAGTTATGATTAGCACTTTATAATAATATAAAGCACACATATTTTAATAATTTCAAAGTTGCCACGACACGCTGTTGGACTGCAGTATAAAACAAAAAGTTTGAAAATGCTGTGAGCAAATCGTGTGCGTTGGCGTGGACTCCCCACGAAACATGATTTTCACAAGCTGTGATCCAAATATATAAATATAATGAATACATCTTTTGGAAATCTGAAAAATATATAGCCAGAATAAACATTATGATGAAATCTATATCGATGTTTTGTTTTTGTACTGTCGCAGCTCTAACTTTGTTGCAGTGTGGCCAATGTAATTAAATTTAAATTTCCTATTTTCGGGATAAATGACGGGACGATAGACCGATCCTAAACATACAGTTTCATAGTATTGAAATTTTTTAAAGCAATTTAGTTGCAAAAAACGTTGGAAAACGAAAATAAGTAACAATTTATTTTTTGCTTACGTCCTAACGCGTGCACCGCGATTTGTAAATGACGCCGGAACGCGCGAGAACTAGTTTTATATAATCGATATGACCGCCGGTCATATAATTTTAGCAGAGGGGAACGCCTGTCAGTGGCGTCTCCGGTTGGATTAATGCTCTAAGGGACCGCTTAGAGCATTAATGCTCTAAGGTGGACCGCGAGAACACAGCAACTTGCACTATAGAGTAGGTACATAATTTAATAAATATATAATAGCTTGCACCAATTTTACTCCAAACTTCAGACAGTAGTCCGCAACAAAAAATGAAATTTTTCTCATTGATATGTAAAAAAATACCTTTGTTATTTCCGTTAATATATTTATTTAATAAATTTTTTTTCTTTAAAATCTTATGCAGACCGCGATGGTCATTTCATTTCTTAAAACGGACCCCGAGCGAATCTAATTATTGGTGACCCCTGCTATAGACCACAACACCAAGGTATGCAAAACTTTTTTTTACATTTGCGAAGATTATTCTAAATTCGAATATGCGTAGTTCTTTTTTATCATGAGTCAAACGTCAAGTCAGACGTAGACAAAAAATTGTATTGTTTTACAATAAATTAATATAATTAGTTTATGCCTGAGTGAAATTTTTGTTAGACAGTGCCATGTGATTTGCCATCGTGGGAGTAATTGGTTGCGATTAAACAGCCATGTAAGTACCTACTAAAACATTTTATTCGTACCTACAGCTTTTCAGTCACAAGACGAAGTGTGCGAATAATAAGGCTATTGCCAATTACACGAATTTAATTAACACTTTAGGTAGGACTTTTCTATATGCAGTTGAAATCCCGTTCGTGGCTTTTATAAAGGTACTTGTTTGAAATATTATAAGGTGTTGGCAATAGTATTCGACATTTCCCCCTTTAACCGCTCTTAAGCAGAGAGCACTGATCAGTACCCTAGACAATTAAAATTCTATTGTGTCTTTATTCACAGCAACCGACGATATAATCAATAATTTAGAATAGGGGTCAGTAATTGATTTTAGACGCCCACAGGTTTCTATTATAAAATTGTAATGAAAATATGTTCTTTTTTTGCGAAGAGAATTGTAGATATCTGATACTGGGCCTAAAGTGTCTTATCCCTACCTACTGATATCTGAACTTCTATATTTGTAAATCTTTTAAATTTGATGTTCATAGGAACGGTACCTACCTATAGGTACCAATTTGTTGACATTGAATAACGGTCACTTTGACTTACAAAGTAAATAAATCGTACTGACTATATTTGCACGGATACAACCACGGTAGCCTTATCGATTGGGCGCCAGACTTGGATCACAGAAGAGATAGGTATCTGATGGGGTTTCAAAAGGCGCGGCTTCAAATCCTGCTAGTAGAAAGATTCTGCAATACGTCTCTGAATTCCTTATTTCATCATCATCATATCAGCCAAATAACGTCCAATGCTAGACAAATTATAAGGATCTCCACAACGACCTGCTTTATTTTATAAGACTAACTACTAGCTTTGACAGTTTCTATGACAACAAAACAAACAAATCGTATTTCTATTTATTTATCTTTATCAGTGTTTCTCTACTATATTATGCATGTATTTATACATATAAACCTTCCTCTTGAATAAGAATAAGATTAAGAAACATTTATTGACCTGCACAAAAACAAATACAAACAAATAAGAAAAAATAAAAAATAAAAATAAAAAAAGAACATCTTAAAACAATTAACACAATCACAAAAAATAAAAGAGAAAGAACACTATAAATAACAACGATATGTGCAAGGCCAAGGGTAGCTGTCTCAGCAATGTCTCAGCTAACAGCCAGTGCTTCTCCGTGCTTGTCCATTGCTTCACCCCACAGGTGTGTTGTGAACGCTAGGAGATCGCCCGTTGATTGTTTCGGTCTGAACCCGTATTGTCGATCATGAATCAGGGAATGATATTCTAGGTAGCGGATGAGTTGCCTGTTTATGATTCGCTCAAAAACCTTACAAAGGACAGAGGTGACAGGTCGATAATTGGCTGAGTCGGACCTATCACCCTTTTTTGGGGACTGGCTGGATGTTCGCCTTTCTCCAAGCCTCCCAGTAGAGTACGAGAGGTGGTATAGGCGTGTCAATACGAGAGACAACTCGGGAGCACATTTTTTGAAAAAGACTGCTGGTATACCGTCAGGACCGCTAGCCTTCCGCACATTAAGTGCACGGCACGGACGTCACGTTGCCTAATTTGGACGTCAGGCATTGAGGAACCACAGTGAGGGATGGTAGGTGGTTCCGCGCCGCAGTCATCGACGCGCGAATTCGCCGCAAAGAGCTTCGCTAAGAGCCTTGAGGAGCCTTGTCTAGCGGCTGATGGGCCAACGAGCCATCAGGGTACCGCAGTGGGGGCAGAGAAGGCGCGCAAAAGTTGGCTTGCACCGCTTTGGCCAGTCGCCAATAACTTCGGCTACCCGTTAGGTGCGACAACAGCTCTTGGCCAACGTGAGCAACGCGCTGGGCATTCACTCTCGAGAGAGCACTCTTGCAGACATTGGTGGCCTTGTTGAAGACTACCTTGAGTGAAGAGATGTTACGATCGTTGAGCGTGCGAGCCTTGGTCCAAGCGCGATACGCCGCCTGTTTAAGTTCAACAGCTTTGGCGCATTCGCGATTAAACCAAGGGCGCGCCTTACTTCTGCTGACGACATCAGTGTAAGGAATGTAATATTCCATCCCCAACATGATCTCGTCAGTGACAGCAGAGACACTCTCCGATGGGTCCCTTCCCACAAAGCAGCGCTGGCCCCACGGGATTGACGCAAAATAGTCGCGCATACCATCCCAATCTGCCGACGAGTAGTGCCACAAACGTCGTTTAGACTCCACTGAGGGAGAGCTTTTATGGCGCAGTACGGTGGCACCAACCAGGCAATGGTCAGAAGTGCCCAACGGAGCACTTATCGACACTCTGTATCCGGCTGGTCGACTCGTCAGCAGTAAGTCTAGCAAGGAGGACGCTTGACCTGATATATCCGGAATCCTGGTGGGCTGGAGAACCAGTTGAATCAGATCATGCGTGAGAGCGAATGCGTGGGCAGTTCGGCCTGCGTGGTCTGTTTTGGAAGAGCCCAACCAGGTCTTATGGTAGGCATTAAAATCTCCCAAAAGCACCACATTGGCAGACGGAAACCGCTCCTGTACGTCGTCAACTGCTTGGCTCAGGTAATTGAATAGCCGAGTTGTCTCGTGGTTTCCGGAGTGGGAACGGTACAGGCAAGCGTAGACATGGCTCTCGGAACCAAGATCTACGTGTACCCATAAGATGGAGAAGAAGAGGTTCTCCAAGCAGCGCAAACGTCGACAGCAGACGTCCATCCTGACGAAAAGGCATACTCCGGCTTTCGACTCCTCAAGCACGTTGCCGGGGTAGTGCAGATATGCAATATCGGCAGGACGGCGGATCTGTGTCTCCGTCAGAAAGAGCAATGCAGGCCGGGCCGTCTCTAGGTGTTGGTGGACGGCGTTGAGGTTTAAATGGAGTCCACGGATGTTAGTGAACTCCACCTCAAAAAGCGACTTGGTGGTGGGGAAGTGGGATGCCGCTGTCTGACCTGCATTGTTATTAGACACTGACATGGTGGTTGGATGGGGGCGTGAGTAAAAGGAGATGCTGTGGCGGCAAGGGGGAAAAGACAAAGTGTGGGAGACTATCATGAACTAGTGGATGTAGTTGTTCGCTAAGACGCTGATCGACCCACCGGACGGAAGGGCCCCCTTACCCCCCCGAAAGTAGTCGGGTCCCACCAATCCGGTCACCAACCGGCATGACGAGCCACTTCGGGATTATGCGCGGCCTGGTGGAACAGCCTCCTAGGGTGGTTAGCCCTGGGCTCCTGTACTATGCCGCGGGCGGCCAGCGGCACCACCGTTTCTACGGGTCTCCTTGGCCGGCGAATCAACCCACGTCTACCGAACAATGCGTCCACAAAGACTCCCAACCGGTCCTTGACCATGCCGCCACCACACCTCCCCAAGCTCCGGTATTACGGCTCTGAACCCGGAACGCGTCCTGTGTTGAGCACCGAACACTTGGCGGGTTTTGCAAGTCCGCATGGTGGTAGCGTCGGATGAGCTAAGCTCTCCCACCAGCCATATCCCTTTAGTCGCCTCTTACGACACCCGCTATGATCAGCTCCTTCCCTGTGGAAGGAGCTGGTGCAATTCTGACCCAGCAGCACACGGGGAAAAAAGGATAAATAATGTTTGGAGTTTTAACCATTGTGCCGTGCCGACTTTCCCTGTTTGTTGACTTTACTGAATTATCATACAACGATTACCCTTATGCCGAATTATCATGTTTCTTTGAGTTTGGTTCCTTTAAGCCGACTTCATAATTATTTCAAAATTTTTTTACCGTTTTGACAAGTTTTTAAAAAAGGTAACTATTATTGTTTTAGTTTGCCGATTTTTATAGTCACGAACGTAATTTTTAAAGCAGTAGGTACCTACTCGTATATAGGTATAATATTATTATAATTAAATGCCACGACTTATAGAGGTCAAACATATAACTACATTCTCCTTACATAATTATGATGCGATCTCATTTACATAAATGTCATTTTATAGATGATTAATGAATACTGACATGAGTAATGAATGGTTTCACGGAGATTGTGGTAAGTACCTACCTAAGCATAATTTTTTATATAATGAGTAAACAATAGGTGATATAAGTAACCTTCTTCCACAATAAAAAGGTAAGTCAAATTAGTTTCGTGCCCGTTATCACATGCCACTAAAGATATTTTTTATTTAAGTATATAGGTAGATATACTTTGGACGAATACTCGTAATAACTACAAATAATATATTTTTAGCGTGGCTGGACTTTGTGGCGGTACGGGTTCAGTTACACACTAGAAAATGCTGTAATCGAAAGTGTTCTGGATCACGTTACGTGGATGGAAGAGGATGGTACTGTAATGCGAGAGTCCATTCACGTGTGTGAACCTGATTTGAATAAGTTCGAAAAATGAGAAAATCTTGTTTCGACTGAAAAAGATCGTGTGTGATTTAGAACCCATTCCATTAATTTATGACGAATTTGTTAAGGATTACAAAAAATATCAACGATATGATGGTACAACATATATAAAAAAATTGCTTGTTTAATGCAAATTCTAGTCTTTAAACAATTGGCCGATGTGAAAATGAGCCCAACATTGGGAGAAAATTTTCTACTTTTTGATGATGGGATAAACAATAAAATATTGGTATTTTGCAGTGTGGAAGCTCGTGAAACATTAAAAAAACCGACTTCAAAAAACAGGAAACTTAAAAAAGTAAAAACAGCTCTAAAAAGCAAGAAATAATATCGAAATCATATTATTCATTACCTAGGCATGTCAGTTCAAAAAAATGTCTATTGAAGTCGGGTGGTTGGTGGTCGGCTGGGGGGCAATTTTGTTTCATTTAAACTTTTATAGTTGTTCCATTATAACTCCACTTTTTTATTGTAAAAGCCCCACCCGACTTCAGTAGACATTTTTAAAACTGACATGCGTATCTAGGTAATTAATAATATGATTTCGATATTATTTCTTGCTTTTAGAGCTGTTTTTACTCTTTTAAGTTTCCTGTTTTTAGAAGTCGGTTTTTTTTGTTAAAAACTATTTTATTTTACGTTTTTTAGTGATGGGTAGACGTAGACCTAACATAGATGCTTCTCGGATGAGGAAACGATAGCCTAGTAGGTAGTGGTATTCCTATGTAAAACTTCAATCTTAATTAGGTATTATTTTTGTACGAACTAAACATTTTGGCATATTGAACCGTATGAAGTAAGCCCAACAAAAGGTAACTGCAGTAAATCGTTGAGGAATTCTCTCGACTGTCTATGGTCTCCATCATCAGACCTGTAATGGCACTTACAACCCTTATGGGTGCAAAGTTCTTATCAATAGAAATGAATTAATACCAAACACAAGGTAGCTACTGTAAAACGTTGAGTAGTTCTCTTGACTGTCCTTCGTCTTCATCATCAGACCCCTTCTGGCAGTCTCAACTTATCTAGGTGTAAAGTTCTCAACAATACAAATTAATCAAGCCTAAACACCATGTAATTGCTGTAAATCGTTGAGGAGTTCCCTCGACTGTCTTTCGGCTCCATCATCAAATCGACTCCAGACCTTTATTAGGTAGTAGTGCTTTAAAATACTTAATGAAAACATTAACAAACGCACTAGTCGCCCCTACAACTTTCGAAAGTTTCCCTCGATTTCTCTGGGGTGCCATCATCAGATCCTGGTTTCCTTATCATGGTACCACCCTTGAGATATCTCCTTTCCAACAAAAAAGAATCAATAAAATCGGTTCATAAACGACGAAGTTATCCGCGAACACACATAAAAAAAAAATATATACTATACGAGTCGAATTGAGTAACCTTCTCAGACAGACAGACAGACATTAATTTGGGGACGGCTTATCTTATCTTATCTTATCTTAGTGGGGCCTGCCGAGGTTTCCACCTCCCAGTAACACTTCGACCCATTGGGATCTTTTGTGCAACCCCATCCTTTCACTCTTCCTCTGTAAAGATAGATGCCATAAGTCTGGCAACGTCCTTAAGAGCGAAGAGCCTGAAGTCCTCCGGTTTCGGATTGGGGACGGCTACTTTAAATGTGTGCTTCGTCCTTTTATACAAATCTACACCATACACGGAGATGTTGGGAGCACTAGCGACGATGCAACAGTTATTGTTCCGCTTGTGTTTGCTCTCCTATCTATAAGCAACAATGTACGTATCATAGATTATTTAAATAAAAACAACTATATAAAAATCAATTCTATACTTGTAAAAACCGGACTAACACAAAAAATAACTGTAAAGAGAAATAACTGAAAAGAAAAAAAACAAGCTCTACGATACCAGAATTCAATTTGAGCAATGTTGAATGCAACGTGAAATATTTCCTTGTCCGATACCTAAATTTAAATAATGAAATCAATAAATGAGTATTTAAAAATACATGAAATATTGATAGTTGTCTCAGGCGGGGACAATCACCAACCAAAGAGAGTGCTGATTTAATTGAGCTAGCCACGACCGCTTAGATGATAGATAGATGTGCATCTCATAGAAAAAAAGATGTACAATAGATGGCGGTAGTAGACGTTTGCGCCATCTATCGGGAAGAAGCGTAAACGCGCACAGCTTACACTTCTTTCCGATAGATGGCGCTGTTTTACGTGTCATATTTTGTCACTTCTCTTATTCCCGTTTCCACATTCCCATATACATACATACATACACTCGAAAAACATAACCCTCCTTCTGACGCAGTCGGGTAAAAAGTCATTTGCCTCAAGTTCAATAGGCGGCGTTATTTCAAACTGATTAAGAATTCCCCGCAATGACCGCATTAAAAAGTATATTTCCCTATGCCTTAAGAGCGTTTACGCCGCACACTAGCGCCACTAATGAAAAAAAGAACATATCTAGTAATTAGAGATAGAAAATCAAATTATGCTCAACAAACTATTTGAATGAAGTAATTTAGCATTTTTACGTCACCTAATGAACACCTCACATGTTATGGTTTAGTTAAATAAGGCGTTATAGTTAAAAGTGGCCGTAACGTCGTAGGTTGTTTTTATCACTTTTCGCAAGCATTGCAGAGAAATACTATAAAATATTATTTAAATGAAGAAGGCGACAGAAAAATTATATCTTTATTTACTGCTGTAGCCCATTTACCCATACAATAATAATATATTCCATTCCTATGTGTTAAAATTTGAAATATTTGAAAACAGCACTAATTTGAAACGATTTATTGATTATTTTGTTAAACAATGGATGAACCGGGAAGTGCTGCCTGTAGTGTAGTCAGCTGTTACGGTAACCCACATCGCACTATAAATGCTGTAGTAAGTTAGCATGCCCGGCTAAATAAACCGTAAAAGCCACCTATATTTCCTTTAATTATTGAAGGATAAGAGCGTCCACAGTGACCGAGCTGATCGAAATAAAATGACATACTTACCATCATAACCATACCATATTTTTTTCTTTACCTAAAAAAAAATAAAAATACAAATTTAGAGACAGGCGTTACCACAAAATAGTGAATGACTATTTGAGCAGCAAAATTCAAATGGATACATGTTTGTTAAGACCCGAAAATGTTCGCTTCTAACTTATTATTTTTATGTAATAGTATTTTTATTTTTGTTCCGTAAAAGAAGTTAATTATTTTGTTATTTTACATAAAAGCACATTAACATTTTTTGTTTCAATATAAGTTAGTATTTACAAGACACTACTGCACACGACTGTACTAAAAGGCGTCATTGCGGTTTTTAAACCGAATATATTTATTGTTTCGGCATTCTAAACCTAAACATGGATTAATTATAAAAGTCGGCGTCAAGTGAAATTCGGCATAAACGAACCAAACTCAAAGAAACTTGAAAATTCGGCATAAGGGTAATCGATTATGATATTTCAGTAAAGTCGACAAGGGAAAGTCGGCACAAGGGTCAGCACTCAATGTTTGCATCCTAACCGAATGTAAAGTTGTATTTTCGATAAATAAATAAAATAATGGCTAATATTATTAAACATTTTTTTACGTTACACATATAATATAATAAATTTGAAACTAAAAACTTAAACCAGAATTATAAGCTTTTTTCCCTTTAGTTGATGGCTTCGTGCGGTTAGCACATTTAGCCTGTGTCAAAGTATTTTTTCTTGTAAGTTTTACGCAATCATGACTTCAATTTTCCGCCAGGAAGTCCAGCCAGAATGTACCTAGTTATGCATGTCGCATAATTTATAACAAAACTGTTCTAGCACTTGCTTGACCCATCTGATCGTGTCGACGTTTCTGCTGCGAGATGTCTGAAAAGGACAAGAAAAAGGGGAAAGAAGAAAAGAAGAAGTCCGACTCATCGGCGTTCTTTAAAGACTTTGCGGCCGGCGGCATCTCAGCGGCGGTGTCCAAGACGGCGGTTGCGCCCATCGAGCGGGTCAAGCTAATTCTGCAAGTGCAACACGTCTCCAAGCAGATCCCGGCGGACCAGCGGTATAAAGGTGCAATTTGTTTTTTTATAGTTTTTGTTTTTTCGACCAATATTTTCCGCTCCGTCCATTTGGATCCACTGCATGGATCCATTGATGGATCCACTTAAACTTTTTCCTCCACCTGATTCCATCGTACCAGTCAATTCCAAATAATGGATTCTAAGACACTTTAAGGTGCACTTGGATCCTCCAAAGAGTTTTATCCGTTTACCCTAGTTATCGTAATAATGGGCCTTTACAGTGCCTACTTCGAGCTGGGCTAATTGGAGTGAATGTAAAAAATATTTATTATTTATACAGGGTGTTCGGCAGATCGTTGAACATACGAAAATGGGGGGTAGGTGGGGTCATCTCCTAATGCCTGGTTAGGCATTAAAAAAAAATCCTGGTCTTGAAAATCTTTTTATAGGATTTTTTATTTTATTTTTTGAAATTTCGCCACTGTCGTACCTCTAAACCCTTATAACTTTTTCGTTTTTATAGCTAGGCCCAATTTTTTTCTTTATTGGAATTTTAGGGGATGGTAGGTCCTAAAAAAATTGGTATTTGTTACAGGTTATTGCTAAAAACAAAGTTGTGGTCTCCCAAACCTAAAAAAAAAGTTGAAATAAAATTTAACCTACAGATTTTTTTTAAACATCTCTAAAGTGTAGGTTTTCTAATGGTATGTGTCTGCGCAGGTATTTAGAGTTTATGCGTCTAATGTTATGTCTTCATTCTTCGTCTGCCATCTAGTGCGCTTCTGTAGCTCAGTGACATACTCTCGAGACCAGCGCTGCCAAAACTGTTGCCGCAGCTGCTCAACACGCTTATAACGTGACAACGTGTGGGTGGCTGTAGTCGTGAAGTCTTCCTTCTCAGCCGGGGCAGTCAAGGGCCGGCCAATGAGGAAGTGAGCTGGGGTTAGCGGAGTAAGGTCGCTCGGGTCTGAAGACATAGGACACATAGAGCGGGAGTTCAGGACGGCTTCGACCTGCACCAAAACCGTATTGAACTCCTCATAGGTTAAGTCTATATTTCCTAACACTCTAGTAATGTGGTGTTTGCAGGACTTTACCCCTGCCTCCCACAGACCACTAAAATGGGGCGCATATGGAGGAGAAAATTTAAATTCTATATGGTTATCTGAAGCGAAATCAATAATAGACTGAGAGCTGTCATGTAAGAACTGTGGAAATTCTTTTACAGCGCCTACAAAGTTTCTACCATTATTTGGAAAAAATTGTAAAGGTTTGCCTCTCCGAGACATAAATCTCTTTAAGGCTGAGATGTAGCTCTCGGAACACAAACTAGTGACTAGTTCCAGGTGCAATGCTCGCGTTGCAAAACAAACAAACAAACAGACACAAATAACACTTTTCTAATTTACCCCCTCTACCCTTTCTATTTAAAATATACATAGGCCCTGCGTAATCGACCCCACATCTTATAAAGGGATAGCCAGATTGCAATCTTTCAGTAGGTAGGTTTCCCATTATAGGTTGTATTGTTTTGCCTCTTAGACGCGTGCATTTAACACATTGTCGAACAGTCTTCCTAGCTAAGTTTCTGCCTCCTAAGGGCCACCAAGTTTCTCTAATACACGACAGAAGGAGAGTGGGTCCACCATGTAATACCTTAGAATGTTCAAATCGAAACAACAAAACAGTAACAATTTTAGCTACTCGGTGAAATGAATCTATTTCCTCGTTTTACAATAATTTATTTCTATTTTTAATAATAGTTACAAAGTACATTCAATTGTATGGCCTAATGTCTGCTGGAGTAATAGATAATAGAAAGCGGTAGTCGCGCGCGCGGGCTTATATTGACTCGGTTCAGCGCCATCTGCCGTCCCATAGCTGCACTATTTGTTCTTCTTAAGGCACGTTAGCACGTGCAACGTCGTGGTGCTGTCGTTGGTGGCGGTGGTGCTGTCTTAGCACCGCTAGGCGGAGTCACGAACAGTACCTATGTTATTTGTTCCGATATCATTTTCGTATCCGGAGTTATTAATTTTTTTTAAAGCAATTGGACGATTTCGATGAAATTCTTCTAATGCTGAAAGTTACGTTTTCTAAAATTTTTCGATAAAAAAGTAAAAATGATGAAATAAACATTACAAACCTGTTTCTTTTTTATTAAAAGAATCAATAAAATGACAAAAAAAAAATTATTTTTATGAACATTTAATTTAAATTTTGCTCATATTGCCGTCTCTCATTGGTGATGCAAGATTTGCATCGATTGAAAAGAAAAGTGAAAGAAAGAGAAACACTATAGCTTAATTATTACCTGCTTAAGCGTTCCATAGAGAGTAAGCGAGCAAAAAGATAGATATTTTAACTGAGCAAGAATAAAAAAAAATGAACGAGTCTTACAGTAGTCGCATATGATGTGTAACATTTGACATCTCACTATAATAACATATATATATGCAATTTTAACATTATATTCTGAAAATTATTAATGATCTGCACTTTACTGATACAATTCCTCAGTAAATATTTATTAATAATAGTATATAAGTCTATTACACACAAAATGGTTGAAATCAAAATAGAATATTGAATTTTACAATGACGTACATATTTTTTTTAAATCTTATAGAGAATGCATTAAATACTCATTAGAAGACATAATTTAAGAATTAAGTAAAGAACACGTAAACAGCTTCGAGAAAATAGATCATGATGTCAACACCTCAAATATCAGAATCACAAACACAGTAAGTTGTACTTAATGCGTTCATAAATTGTGTAGCAGTATCACACTGTTACGATCACATTTCTACGAAATCACTCCCACTAATTAGTACCTATATAAAGAAGACGAGCCGATCATACTGTAACCACAGTATAAAAAAATACCTACCTGCTCTGTGTAACCATCCTAAAAGTAAGTCGTTACATTACTTTCATAATTGCATTGATAAATTTCGCAACCAATATAACTTTACGCATAAGTAGAATTTCATCAAAATCGTCCAATTACTTTAAAAAAAAAAATAATAACTCCGGTTACAAAAATGATATCGAAACAAATAACATACCATTAGAAAGCCTACACTTTAGAGATGTTTCAAAAAAACCTGAAGCCTTCCATCGCCTTTACTTTTTTTTAAATGCAACGCAAAATTGAGCCGTTAATTTTATTTCAACTTTTTTTAGGTTTGGGAGACCACAACTTTGTTTTTAGCAATAACCTGTAACAATTTTTTTCCCCTCTAAGATTCCAATAAAGAAAAATAACTGGGCCTAGCTATAAAAACGAAAAAGTTATATAGGGGGTTAGGGGTACGACAGTGGCGAAATTTCAAAAAATCAAATAAAAAATCCTATAAAAAGATTTTTATGACCAGGATTTTTTTTAAATGCCTGAATGGTTAGGTTAGGTCATCTACCCCACCTACCCCCCATTTTCGTATGTTCAACGATCTGTCGAACAACCTGTATATTAAAAAAAAAAATTCAAAAAAGGAGTCTTTATTTAGAGTTTTTTTTCTTCTAAAACAAGGCACAGATATCAATCCATTAACTAGCTTCATTTGACATTCCTGTATAAAGTTATCATAAGTTATTTGCTTCTGGGTCCTTTTGGTCATTTGCTTTTTTTTTAATTCGAATCGCGGTGAGCTTGGCTTCTTTCAATAAAATGTTCAGAACAGAAATAAAATTAGGCGTTTTTCTACCCACCCGTTTATTTAGTTTAGAATTATTTGCTTCGACACAGTTGTTGGTTCTGTGTCGTTCACCAAATGTTTTCCAAATATTCGTCCAAAATTTATTGTTTAAATAATATCTCTCCAAATATTTACGTAGATTCTTATACTGATTGCTATCAGTCATCTGACTACAGATGTAATTCCATGCTTCTTCAATATTAGGTTCAAGGACAAGTGGTAGAACTGCACATAATAAGATTATACGCCATGTCACTTTATTGTCATTTAGGCCAAGTCTACGTCCTTTTTTCCATAAATTTCTTTGATAATGATACCAACAGCTTATAATATTAACTTTTGGATTGATTTTGCTGCGAGTTCGAAATCAGTTGAAGTTTTGGTTGGTTTTAAATCAGGCACTCGTCTCTTTAATAACTGAATCTTATAGGATTCTGTATTCGTAGTCATACATACGTAAAATAAGGGTTTTATATGGTTGTGGGAAGGGGTGCTCCCAAAATCTCCATGGATCGTATAAATCTGAAGGAAAGGCGTGGGCGTACTTTTGAATGTCCCGTCCATGAACAAATGTTTAATATCGGAAATGTAATTTAAATTTTCTTTCAAACCAAAAATTAAAATAAGTGAATCCTGATGCCTGTACTCTGCGAGCAAAAAATATTGAAACACTTCCGGTACAACAACCTTATTAATATTATTTGTGTTTGTTTGCTGTACTTTTAATGTAGTATTTCGCATCTTGTAAAGGCCGCTCTTTTTAGATTCGTATTCCGGTAAAGAGCCACATAAATGTATAAAATTTATCCTTCACAGATAAAACAAAGTTATCATAAAGTAACGAAATCGGTTTACAATCCAGCGACACTACTACTTTATTACATTGTTCGAAATGTACCTACTAAAATTTCATTATCCCCCATGACCTTGTTTGCATGTAGATGTATGCGATTGACAAAATAAGATAGTAAACGAAAATTAAAGACGAAAAGATTTAAACGAAGGCCATGGACAAAATTCATTCAGTGAATTTACTCAGCAATAAATAACAATAGCCACTTCCTTCAACGTCAACGTACCAGCACAACCATGTTTTCTCCAAACATAACATCTCCACAGTACAGCACCATTTTTATATTGTATTTTCTTGTGAGACTTATATCCATTGCGAGGGAGAACTACTCCTCCTTTATGTTTAATATAATTTATTTCTTCACTTGCCTCCATTTCGCAAAATTAAACATAATACTTGTTTATATCGTCATGCTTGTCATATAATTTTATCTTTAATCATCAAGTGGTCACTCAAAAAGTTAAATCAGAGTTATAATTAGCGTATAAAACTCTTTGGAGGATCCATGTGCACCTTAAAGTGTCTTAGAATGCATTATTTGGAATTGACTGGTACGATGGATTCAGGTGGAGGAAAAAGTGTACGTGGATCCATGGATTCAAGTGGACGGAGCGATATTTCACTGTGAAAATTTTGATCACAGTGAATATTGGTCACTTTATAGCTTAGAGCATTAAACCAACCGGAGAGGCCATGCGCACTAATTTCAATGAAAAAAAGTCTGTCATTTTCTGCGGGGGACGAGGTAAACGCACACAAATACAATTCATACTGATGCATTTTTTAATGATGTCCGCTACGCACGCATACTACAAATTTTTTAAACACTAGCATAAACTAGACGCACACTAATATATTCACACACAGGGAAAGCCTCGTGCACGAGTCTGACGTCAACTTTATGTAAACGTCGATAGTGCTTGACACTATCGATTAGATTTGTCGATACCAATAATAATGACATAGTCCGAAAATTTTAATAGTTAAAATCAATCACATCAAGTTATTTAATTTACTTGTCTACACAAGTAAATCTTGCGACAAGCTTTTATATCATATAATGGGGTATTTGACTACAATGAAAATATTGATGAAACTGTTGTTAACTTAATAGTAAACATGTTTTAAAACTAATTTAGCCAGCACATAATTTTAAAATAAGTATGATTTTTATAAAAATTCATTAATAACATAATATTTTTTTTATGATTGACCACGTGATCAAAAACGCACGGGATGACGCTGAATGTGGAGTGACGTCACCAGCTTGTTTACAGTAAATGTCAATCAAAGTTTTGTACGTTTAATTTGACGCTAAAAGTTTGCTTACAAGCAGGTGACGTCACGACATCACGTGACCTGCATGCATGGCGTCTTCAGTGGCGGTGGTGATTTTTATAAAAAATAAAGAAATTCAAAACCAACTAATCAAATTGCAAATATATTATGCTTTAATGAACTATTAGACATATTTTTCTAAAACCTGTCAAATACCCCATTGTGTAATTACGTTCTAAGTTCAAAGGAGGTACTTTCTCTCGGTGTATGAACTCAAGTATCCGCAAGTGGCTAAAATTTCTCAGAACGACTTAACTGCTCGAGATTGCACGTCTTCTCTGGGTTCATTGAGTTTATCAGTACCGGAGATCGACGAGGGTTTAATAATAAGCGTGCTGGTTTAGATAGTATACCAAACGTATTACTAAAAATGTATGCCGAGAATCTTGCTCAAATCGCTTCAAATGGACCATTTACCCATTTGGAAATATACCATTTGAAATGGTATATTTCCAAATGGGGGCGTATATACGCGGAATTTTTATACATACAGATAATGTATGTGAATATACTTTTTGTGTCAGGCTTTACGGATTTCCGACAATTAATATTATAGACCTATAGAAAATCAGTCATTTTGGGAAAAGTTCTTTTTGAAGTTCGTGCATTATGTAGATTAGTACAATCTGATATTCAGTCCAAATCAACCGGAAGGACAAAAATTGTTTTTTTTGCTGCGAATTGGCCATATACATTTGGCCGTATATGAAGTTTGTGCCAAATAGCATGTCAAACAATCAAGTCAATACAGAACCTTTATCTCAAAAACATTGGTAGGTACTGCTTTTCCCATACAAAACTGTTGCTAAACTAATTTCTCGCATACTTGTACAGCAAAATGTCATATCTCCGGATATTCACCCCGGCCACCCCGGCAGCGATTGCTCGCCCATCCTAACTTACGGTAATCCAACGTGGTAAATGACGCTCACAGTAAGGCGGCGGCGTCCTCGATGTCTGCGGTGAGTGGGGCGGGGGTGGTGGCGGGGTGGAGAGCGGAAATGCCTGTCCTCGACCGCATCGAACGGGCACATTGTTGCTTGGAATTACCGTAGCGTCAAACGATTCGAAACATTTGATGGTCGCCCGCCGCTCGTGAACCGCTCTCTTGTCGCGCCGCTCACCGCAGACGTCGAGGATGCGGCCTAAGAAGTTTAGGCTCGGTATATGCCAATGGGCGAGATGGAGTGTAGCATAATAGGATTTATTAAAACCGATCCGCAATAATAGGTATTATGAGATAGAGAGACAAATAAAACTTCGAAAATATGTTGCCAAAACGATAGAAGGGTGCGGTCAGCAATGGGATACTCTAACCGAACTTTGCCTGACCGTTGTAAAAATATTACAATTTACGTGCACACTCAACTACAAATAAAAATTTAATTAATTCAATCTATAAGAGATGTCGCTGTAGTATATCAGTAGGGGTTGTTATTGTGACGTATTATAACAGTTATTTGAAACAGAACAAAATATGACAAGTAGAATTATACACTGATAATAAGTCTATGAACCAAATGTAAAACAAATTTAAATAGAATGCTAAATAATATAATAAATAGCTATACGGGAAACAAGGCATGCGTCGCCTACAGTAGGTATCTGAAATCGGAATCGGAATCATCGATTTTGGTTTCCAGGCCGCGAAATTTAAGACTTAGCATGACATATTGGATGCATGAATAGACTTCCACCGATTGGTGACCTACAGGGCCACAGCCGCAGGCGCCGAGAGAGCGTTGGCACGACGTTCTATTAGAGTCGTTCCACCCAGACTGGTCGGAGATAGTTGGATATCACAAGAGCTGGAAGGGAGACCTTTGATCGGCAGTGACACTTTATAGGTCACCAAAAGAGTTTCGTTTCCAATTACAGTATTACAATTACATTACAGTATTTTAAATATCTAAATTGAGTTATTTTTTTTTAGCTCGAATTCATTCCGTGTTTTAAACCCAACTCAAACCAACTCGAAGAACTCAGCCCAGCTATGGGACGTAAACGCGGATTTCTAGGTAGTTTATTGAAATTGGTACAACACCTGCGCATGCATTTATTTTTATGACATTTAAATAATTATATGTAGGTAAGCGGCATTAACACCATTGCATTCCTGTGTTGTACACACGCCGGCGCACCAAACTACCACAAACGGTCAAAGGATAATGGGTAATAGCGTCCCCAACATTTAAGTTCGTTGTAGTAATATGAACATTACTGATATTTATTGTACTCATCACAATACCTTCTTTTTATTGTATGATGACCTGCCGTAATTCCCTGGGAGAAAAAAGATATTCACAGTCAAAGATTTAAGTTTTCCTACTGTTTTTAATACTGGTACAAGTCAATAGTTTTGCTTTACGAGTATATTATACTACTTATATTATACTTTCATATTACTCATGGTGTCATACAATAAATTGATACACTAAACAAAAGCTATAATTTCATAATGCTACAATCATAAAAAAAATTTGGGGACGGATCGCGAACAAAATTACTCATCCTTTTCTCAATAGACTGTGAACTGTCGGTCTAGGGCATATGGTTGAACATTAATTGACGAAATTAGACAGTTTTGGATGGTTTGATGTGCAGGCGTACGTATCCGATGGTTAACCAGTGCCGTTTCGCAGGTATTGTGGACGCGTTCGTTCGTATACCAAAGGAGCAGGGCATCGGCTCGCTGTGGCGGGGAAACCTTGCGAACGTGATCAGATATTTTCCCACGCAGGCGTTGAACTTCGCCTTCAAGGATGTGTACAAGGGCATGTTCCTACAAAACGTGGATCAAAAGAAAAACTTCTGGCGGTATTTCGCCGGCAACCTGGCGTCCGGGGGGGCGGCGGGGGCGACTTCACTTTGCTTCGTGTACCCTCTCGACTTCGCGAGAACGAGGTGAGGTTGTTTGTTGGTTTTTGTTTTATCATCTTCTTCTTCTTCTTCCTGCCCTGGACCCATGTTACTTAGGGGTCGGCGCAAAATGTCCGATTATTCCACTCTCCTCTATCAGTCGTCACCTGTGCAGCCACTCCCTCATATCATCGGTCATACAATCCATCCATCTTTTTTTTGGTCTCCCTCTCCCCCTCCATCCATCAACACTTATAATCATGCGTTTCATTCCTTCTCGTCACATGGGCATGCATGCCCATACCAAGACAAAAGATTTCCCCTTAACTTTTCGTTTCGGTCACCATCACCTCATTTTTAAGTCTCCTATGGGGCATATGCCTTTGGATGGGGACACCACAGGGAGAACTGACCATAAACCACCGCGTGGGCGCAGTGCGCAATGTATTGGTGGTGTTTTAACGACATGCTAGTACAGCCGGGAATGGCTTTACGTGCTTTCCGAAGCGTGGAGGAGCTCAAGATGATAAATTGGTCACCCACCCGATGATGGGCGAGTTTTTTCTTTGATAAGTAGCTCTTGTCGCTGCGTTAAAGCAGTAAAGAGAGAGAGAGAGAGAGTTCTCGCCGAACGGCAGTGTGAACAGTCGGCGATCAATAATTTTATTAATGTACGAGGTTGGTTCCAAAAAAAGCTGACTAAAAATTTTGCGGTTTAATTTTGTTTTGGCACCTTCGTTCATTTCGTTACAAGATAATATTAAGGACTGTACTTTAGAAGTACGAAATTCTTAGTGAATTATGACTGTGTGCCAAAATGGGAGTTTATCGCACTTAGAATTCCCATTTCGGCACCTTCCCAAATTCGTCGCGGACATATTAGTTGTTTACATTTCAGTCATTTTGCATTTTTCGTTTACTTTTGAAGATATGTTAGATGTGTTTTGTTTTGCACACCAAGTTAGGATAAATGAGAAGGTTTTGCACATTTATTTATAAGTAGGTACAACCGGATTTTAAAAATTTCGAGAATTATGGCGCACCCTTTCCTTTGTCCGCAGGTTAGCCGCCGACGTGGGCAAAGGAAAAGACAAGGAGTTCAACGGACTCATAGATTGTCTACTAAAGACTTTGAAGTCGGACGGGCCCATAGGGTTGTACCGGGGCTTCGTCGTGTCCGTGCAGGGCATTGTCATCTACCGCGCCACCTACTTCGGCTTTTACGACACAGCTCGTAGCATGCTGCCAGACCCAAAGAATACTTCTCTGTTCATCACGTGGCTAATCGCGCAGGTAAAGTACCTACCTTTTCATCCCTTTTATTCGAAAAGTGTCGCTTTGTACCTCTATAAGTGGGAGCAAAATAGCTCTTTTCCGGTAGGAATTTTTTAGCGGGCGGAAATGAGGTTTAAATTTGGCACATATAACATACATAGAAATCGAACGCAAATTGTATGAATTACTGGCTGATACTTACACTTACGGATCGGTAGACTAATGTCATAAATTTAAAATGTCCAATACGAATAATGTCCAAAAATAAATATGTCCAATACGAATAATGTCCAAAAATAAATATGTCCAATACGAATAATGTCCAAAAATAAATATGTCCAGTACGAATAATGTCCAAAAATAAATATGTCCAATACGAATAATGTCCAGAAATAAATATGTCCAATACGAATAATGTCCAGAAATAAATATGTCCAATACCAATAATGTCCAAAAGGTGATCTCACACGCATGTCGTCAGATACGCAGGTGGTCATATAGGTATGCATTTCGTCAGACTACGAAACAGAAACTCAACTGCAGTGCTATTCTCTAAGCAAAACAGCGTCGAAAACGACATTGAACTCGCTCATAACTTGCAAACGAATGTAGACTTTATTACTATTTATAAGTAGGTTGAAATTCGTTTGCAAACTATGAGCGAGTTCAACGTCGAGTTCGACGCTGTTTTGTTTAGAGAATAGCGCTGCTGGTCAAATACGCAGTTCGACAGACAGGCAGAATCACGAAATATCCTTTAAAGGGTTCCGTTTTTCCTTTTGAGATATGGAACTTTTATAGGATATCTCGTGTGTCTGCCCATCCGTCTATAGCAGCCAATTTGCTCCGAAACTACTAATACGATTGAGTTGAATGTTGGTATACATATGTAAGTTGGTGACTCAAAGACGGATGTGTAAAGTAAATAATTTTTTTTTTTAAATTTTTTATCATAGCTACCACTATTGATGGGTTAATTAGAAAATGAAATAAGTTTTACAAACCATGTTGTTACATATCAAACAATAGGGCTTTTTGTAATAATTTCAAATATAAGTTCTTTATAATTTATCTAGAAATAATTTTGAAGTTATTCATAATATTACAAGCCTTGTAACTGGGCCCTAAGCAGTGAAATAAATATTTAACTTTTTAATAGTTACAAATTAACAAAGAATAAGGTCCGAATAGTTATTCCGTGTTTTGTTCCTGTCATGTAAACGTCATTTCAAATTAGAGTAAAAGAGACAAAATATGGAATAACTATTCCGACCTTATTCTTTGTTTATTTGTAAGACCCTTTGACTATTATTTTTGGACGAACTTTTTGACATTATTATTTTTGTTTTCTAAAGTTTACGCGAACACTACACATTCGGACCCTTTGCAGGGTCCGTCTCCCTGTGACCACGGACCCTGCAAAGGGTTCGAAACGTCAGGATAAACATTAATTAAGTAATGTGTAAAATAAACGCGAGTAGATCCGTAAAAGTTGTTTCATTTCAATTATTATTTTTGGTCATAATTATGTTTGGTCTTTATTATTTTTGACATTATTATTTTTTGGACATTATTATTTTATAGACATTATTATACCGACCCATACTTACGTGTTGGCAGCACCAACTAAAAGAAAAACAAAAGCGCGCGAATTACGTCTCTGTTCTTGTAATCAGTACATATTTTATTGTATTTTGCAAAAATAATGAGTTCTACGTCGAGTTATAAAAGTGACAATGCATTAAAACAACAACTATAACCCTGAAACAATAACTATAGAAGCTATATATATACTTCGTACAAAACTTATTACCCACGAATCTCAGGAGAAATATTTAAGGGCCTATGACAATTTCATTCTATGGAAAAACAGAAAAGGAGCGAAAACTTTTTGGAAAATGTGGTTTGGCCTATTTTCAAGAATTGATCAAACCTAAGCAACCTTCTACCCTTTGGAGTATATACTCAATGCTTAAATCTACAGTAAATACCAATAAAAATATTAAAATTTATAGCTAATCAAAATTACTAGCTTAGCTCGCTCGCTAGCTCAAGATTCTACGTTTTGCTCCCTTGTCATACAATCTACTATTTAAGATAAAATTAGATATAATAGAAAAATCAACCAGTCTTAGGAAGTTCGAGTGGGAATCGAACTCACGACCCTTGGATTACCGTTCCATTGCTCTGACCGCTGAGTTACCTACTGATACCTTGGGGGGGTTCGATTACCACTCGAGCTTCCTGATACTAGTTAATTTTTTCTAGTAAAATTTTATCTTTTAATTACATATAGTATTGTGAATACAAAAATAAAAATAATAAAAATATAGTACCCTTCATTCATGTCTACTCTTAGGGCTCTAATTATAATAACATCCATATTGTCAGCAAATATAAATTTTAATTCTGATTTTGTATTATACGATCCACCACGCACCTACAAGGTGTGTTATACTTTACCATACCTTTTACTTTTTATTATTTTTAAGTGCTAATCGCTGCACTGAAGCTGAATTAAATCTGGGCTGGCTGGGTCCGGTAGGCATTTAATTTTTTCACTGTATTTTATAAATATTTACCATATTTAATGGAACTGTGAATAAAACTAATTAGGCACCCTAAAAGTAATAATATGAATAGTAATAAGTAGTAATATTGTAAAAAAGACGTCACAACTTAGCAGATTCATTAATCGCCAAATGAAAATATTCAAACAGCCAAGTCTTACAATAACCATCTATAACAGAATCAACCGGAGTATTCTAGAGTATTGCAGCCTGGTTTGGAATCCTGGGTACCAAGTGCACTGAGATAGAATTGAACGATTGCAAAAAAAGGTTTTTCTATCATCTCGCATACTCTAACAACAAGTGCGTCTTATGCCGACCGTATAAAACACTACAAAGTTACTTCGTTAGAAGTCTGTAGAAATATTGCTGATACGTTGTACTGTCATGGGCTGATACACGCTCGCATTTCTTTCTCCTGATATGCTAGAGAAGTTAAACTTCTCTGTTCCTCGTGTAATTACTTACTGTCTTATAATAATGTGAGTGACTGGCTGTTTCATTTATTTTTTTCATATTTATTTGTTTGACTTAACGTTGTCAATTTTTCCTTTAAATCAAATTTGCGCTTTATAAAATCAAATTGCAATTCAATTGCATAAAATGTAGGTACCGCATAAGCGATCACAATAGGAAAATATTTGCACCGCCATTATACAAGTCTAACCTTGGTAGGCACTCCACAATACATCGAATGTGTCTAAGTATATTGTAACGCTGTTCGTTTCGATGTGGATCTGTTTTCTTTTTCTTTAAGTGTGTTAAGAATTAAATTAAAAACAATTTATAAAAATACTAGCTTACCCGGCGGACTTTGTACCGCTTTGACAGCTTCCATGTGAACATCGCTATGACGGGTGTACGTCAATAAACACATGAAAGCATGTTCTAGCAATGTGAGAAATGTGCGTAAAATTTAAAGCAATATGCTTTTTAAAAAACCAGAGTTATTTCAGAAAGTTAGTGAGCCGCCAGCCTGTTCTCAGAATGACGAGTGTATTTTTAATACGAGCAAATTACTTACTATCTAAGGATGAAAATATTACCGTAGCAATGTTCCGGCAATGTGCTCGAACGTACCAAAAGCAGAATCAGTTGCGGTGAAAGGTTTAAAAGTATTTTGAAAATATAAATTCTAAATTTTAGCGCCTGCTGATTTCACACAGGTAACGACGGATGTCATCCTGATGTTCACGCTTCCATGACAACAAAACAAACAAATAATTTTGTTTTGGAAAAATTACCTAAAACTAAAAAAAATTTTGGGGTGGACCACCCTTATCACTAAGGGGTATAAAAATAGATTACGACCGATTGTCAGACCTACCGAATATACACATAAAATTTCATAAAAATCGTTCGAGCCGTTTCGGAGGAGTATGGCAACTAACATGTGACACGAGAATTTTACTACGACCGATTGTCAGACCTACCGAATATATATATAAAAATCGATCAAGCCGTTTCGGAGGAGTATGGCAACTCACATGTGACACGAGAATGTTATAATATACAGGGTCTAACAAAATCAATAAGCGAACGTTTAAGGGCGGTATCTATACATCATTCTGAATACAATGACAAAAAATGGGCTCCAGTTTTATAGTGATTTTTCAAAGTTATATTATCTAACAAACTAAATCAATTAAAATAATGCACATCATGAAACATGCTGTATCGTTACTAACACGCAAGTAGGCGTCGATAAAAAGATAGTGTGCAGATACACGACACAACGGCTATCTTTGTGTGCGTGTAGTACAGCTGTACTGGTTTGGAAAGGGTGTATTTTTTGGTAAATTATGATAATGTTTTGTTGATTATCTGCGTAACGAGCCTTTAGTTTTGGACCAAATTTGGTGAGCATGCTCAAAGTGATGTATAGATGCCCCCCTTAAACGTTCGCTTATTGATATTGTTAGACCCTTTTTAATAGATAGATAGAAGTAAAGCAAGATTATGTTTGATCGAATTTTTAAAGCGTATTTCTGGAATTGTGTTAGCTCATGTTGTGTCTATTGCAGCTATTTTTAATTGCTAATAGGTTGCAGCTATTGCACGATAATTTGTTAACATTTAATCATACGAGCCTCAATGCAAAAGAGATCGTCTAGTACAGTCAAAGGCATAAATATGTATACACTCCACTTCCTCATAAAATGTCACCCTCAATACGATTATAAGTATGGATTCATCTAAGAGTTCATAAATATGTACACAATGTTTGGTAGTAAGTATGTATACAATAGAATGTTAATATTTATGTATCCATAGTTATAATCAATAATATGTAAACACTTGACAAATCAGATTTTAGAGAGCATGTATATTTCCGTCACTCAATACTAAAGAGTACTTACCTATACAATATCATGATTTATAATTTTATTAAGAAAGTCATTACAACACAGAATGGATTACTTATAATACCTAATTACTTACTGTCTTATAATAATGTGAGTGACTGGCTGTTTCATTTCTTTTTTTCATATTTATTTGTTACGGCCACTTTTAACTATAACGCCATATTTAACTAAACCATAACATGTCAGTTGTCAAAATGCTAAATTACTTCATTCAGATAGTTTGTTGAGCATAATTTGATTTTCTATGTCTAATTACTAGATATGCTTTTTTTTTCATTGGCGGCGCTAGTGTGCGGCGTAAACGCTCTTAACGTTGTCAATTTTTCGTTTAAATTAAAATTATAAAATCAAATTGCAATTCAATTGCATAAAATGTACCGCATGAGCGATCACGTTAAGCACAGAATTGTTGCTTTATGTGAAGAAGGTGTATCCGTCTCCGACATCGCTGATGAACTGGGTGTTACGGTAAGGTTTCATCAATGAAAAATTCGCCGTGTGAATATTCAACCACCGAAATGCTGGTTTTATTTGATAATAACATTTGTCGCATAATAATAATTATAATTTATTTATTTTTTAGAGAAAACAGTCTATCTATGGAAACAAAGATGGGAAATTGAAGGACAAATTAATAATCATGTTTCTTTCGGTCGTCCAAGAAAAACTACTGCAGAGCAAGATAGACAATTGTTAGACGACGTAAGATACCGTCGATTTGTAAACACAAGCACATATGCTGCTCAATATAATGTGTCACATACAATTTGACGTCGCTTTCATCAAGCTGAAATACACTGTAGAGTGCCTGCAAAGAAGCCTATACTGACCGAGAGGCACAAGGCTATGAGGTTGAATTTTGCCCGAAATTAAGTGGACTATGATTTCAATAATGTTTTGTTTCTTGATGAGAAAGTTTTTACTTCTAATACTGATGGCCGCCTTCGTTTATGGCGTACAAACAATACCAGATATTCTGATGGTAATGTGCTCCCCAACCGCAGAGTGGTCGCATTTCTGTGGGATATTGGGGATGGATGTCTGCAAGTGGACCGGGAGAACTTTTAGAAATTTCAGGACGACGAAATAGTCACGAATATAAAGAGATATTAGAACAAGTTTTTGTTCCAACGGCTAATTTGGTCTTTGACGGCAGACCAATACATTTGTTCAAGATAATTCGTCTATTCACAATGCTGCAATAGTACAATCTTGGATACGTGATCAAAACGATGTTCATTTAATAAAGATGCCCCCCAAAAGTCCGGACCTGAATCCAATTGAAAATTTGTGGGGGCTAATGGTTCAACAATGGGACGGCTCAACAGTGCAGACGACTCAAAACTTAAAGAATCACGTGCACGAGTTATGGGATTCATTTATTGGCTCGGAAGTGTTACAACATGGTAAGGTCTATGCGGAATAGACTATAAGATGTTATTGTTGCTGGCGGTGGATATACTCGGTATTAATTTTTTAAATGTTTCGTGTGATATTGATTCTTGCAAAACTTTTATTTATTTTTTGTTATTCAGAAAAAAGTTACAAATATTTTAAAATAAATAAATGATATAAGTGTACCAAATATACCTAAGCCAATTACTTCAAAGAATACACCATTTTTTCATGCAATTATGTTTTATTTAATTCTTATAGGAAACCACATAACATATAGGTAATAGCTTATTGAGAATTGTTCTCAATTACTTTTACTATTTCAGACATGATATAACGCCTTTTAGAAGTACGCACGTTGTCTAATTCATGGGCGACGAATTGTCCAAATGCACTATTGGCTAACTTGTTATCTTCAGATGCATAACATGTTTGTGTACTGGTTAACGCCGAATTTTCTGTTTGATTTGCTCGTTCTGTTCGCTTAAATTCATTTTGAGACATATTTACATGCATTGAACGGTAGTCCCATCTTAGACTATTATCTTCTTGACTATCGCATTGCGTCAAGTCGTCATCTTTTGCTTCGTTTTTGCCTAAGAGAATTACTTCGTACTTACGTTTTGAAGCCATTTATTTAATTTTGTGAATGAAATAATAATGAAATGTACCTACTCCTCAGAATAATAACTAAAGTTATAGAAACCGGACTAAAATAGCAACACAGATTCATCAGTTCGTACTATTTTAACTAATGAACCTAGGTGATGTATTGGAAAGAGATCAATTGTCCTTTTTCTTTCGTTATTTCAAAGGTGTCACCAGATTTGTGACGTCATATTTGAGGTAATGTAGTGAGTGACTTTACCGACTTTATTATCAATCTAAATAATTGAAATCAACAACATAGTATTTCTTTTTTCACTATATATTTATTAAACATAATATATGTTAATTTGACAATAAATACACAATAATACAACCCAAACCATCAATTGCACTATCAAACAGCAAACTCATTGAAAATAAACAATTTTAATGAATTCTAATAATGAAAGAAACAATACTCGCATAATACTAGTCTTTACATTTAACTGAAGATTTAATTTTTTTTTTAAATTAAAGTTAAACCTTAGTGATATCTATTTAAAGATGGGCTAGGGCCAGTTTGTATGTACATATACAGAAAAAGGTTAAATCATCATTGAAAAAACAGTACGATATCAATTTTAGCAATTACACAGAATTTGTTATCAGAAAATATGATTTCGTAAATATTAACATTAATTTCAAAATTTGATTTTTTATAGGTAATCAAGTTCTAAATATGTCTGAGTATATTGTCATCAGTGCCAAGCGTTTCTGCAAAAAAATAATTTCACATTAAAATAAATGTTTAATAGGTTCAAAATATAAATCAAAAGCTTTTTATTAATTAAATTACTAACCAGATTTCGGTGCGAGATGGTTTGGCAAGTTCAAAATATCTGTTGGTATGATATCCTGAAATTACATTATTTCTTTATTTTTATGTACGACATGTCTTCGTGTTAAATTTCTGAAGAGTTTCTTAAATCTGCAGACCTGTGCTAGGTTTTCCTTCACTGGCACATTAGCATTTCCTGTAATACTGTAAAATCAAGTTTTGACCGTTCACCGTTTAAGTTATGTTTCTTTGCAATTAATTGATAACATAAATTGAATGAATTAATACATGTTATTATACCATTTCATCAGATCCATCCATAATAAATATTGTAGGAACCGCATTTTCTCTAAGTCGCGTTCATTTCACATTTCCCTTACATACAAATGAATCCATAGTAAAATGCTTAGAACAAATGTGATTAAATGTCTTTTTGAAGTCTAATACGATTTATCCACTATTATTTTTCAATTCGTTTTAGCATGGACATTAGTGCATGGTCTTTAGGAAATCTGTAAAATAAAAGTATCGCTATATCGATTTAGAAAAGTATGCACATTGTTTACGTCACTATTACATGATATAGATAATCCGATGCCATTTCTAAATTATTGCTAAATCTGCTATATAAATATATATATATATAAAAATTAAATTAACGGCTGGTTTTTGCTACAAAATGGTTCTACCAAATTTTATTTGTATTTTTATTTGCTTATGAGTTCACATTCGACAAATAATATAGCAAAAAGATACCGATTGAAAGTCAATAGTCCATGACTATTTTCTTTTCGAGATTATTAGAAATTGCAGTCCCCAACTACAAAAGAAATAGCGCCACATAGACCACACACTCACTATTTCTAGTAATTAAAAAATTATATAATTATTTTCTCATAATTATTTCAGATTTTAATGGTATTTCTGTCTAGAAATACCATTAAAATCTGAAATAATTATGAGATACTAAGACAATGTTATTGTCCGACGTTATTGACAGTCGATACTATTGATACGCGAACAAGTCAAATATATCTAAAACGAATTGTCAGCTTTTAAATTTATGTACTTCTGAATTTGGCCGGGGCTTGGCCGGGAAAAAGTACTCAAGATTTTTTTTGATCACCGATTATCTGATGACCGATGACATAACAATACAAAAAATAAAAACTTAGTGTCAACCATTTGTCGCACTCCAACCTCCTTTTCTAGCCTTATGATAGAACGGAACTAAACATAGTTGCACGATTTTTATTTTAGCCATTCTTCTATAGTTTTAGTTATTGTTCTGAGACCTACCCCAACCTACCTTGAATGACTATTGACAAAACGGAAAGATACATGACATGACAAATGTCAATAAACTATGATTTTGTAGTTTTACCCCCTTATTCATAAAAACTATTTACAGTACCACAAACTTATCTGACCCGGTGACAGCGTCGCTGTTGTTGAATTTAGTGTTGCTGCTAAATATAATTTCCGCAGTTTGTAGGGTATAAATAATGCCATTGCCCAAGTGCACTAGGAGTGATCAAAATATTTATTTGCTATTTTAGACATTGTTATAAAGAGTCTTTCAACAAGGACGGGTCGATGTTAAAATTGAATAAAACTAGATGTGTGTGAGGTTTTAACGAAATTTTTTTTTATTTGAAAGGCCCATAATTGCCATTATGAATGGAATATAACATCGTTCAAATGTACGCCGCGGCTTCGAATGGTGGCACGAATGCGAGAGGTCCAATTTACAAAAGCACATACAAAACAATACAAAAATTGTATGTATTGTTAATGGTTTTGTTAATAAGCAAAATTGCCGTATATGGGATGACCACAACCCACATGAGGTTCGCCAGGTGGAAATGCATCCACAAAAAGTTACTTTTGGTGCGGATTTTGGTCTGGCGGCGTCATTGGTCCGTACTTCTTCGAAAACGACGTTGGCGAGGCCATTACCGTCAACGGCGAGCGCTACAGATCAATGATTAACAATTTCTTTGGGCTTGAATTGAACAATTTGGACGTGGACGTCATGTGGTTCCAGCAAGACGGCGCTACGTGCCACACAGTGAACGACACAATGGACATTCTGCGTGAATGGTTTGAGGGTAGGGTTATCTCGTGAATTGGCTACCAAGATCGTGTGATTTGACCCCGCTAGACTTTTTCTTGTGGGGTTTTCCGAAGTCACAGGTCTATGCCAATAACCCACAATCGACCGTTGCCTTGAAAGCCAACATAACGCAGGCCATCGCTCAGATTCAGCCGGATCAATGCAGCAGTCATTGAAAATTGGACCTCTCGGATTCGTGAAAAAAAATATATAATAAAACAATAATTAAAACACATTTTATAGTTTTTCTAATGCATGAATTATATTTTAATGTTATAATTATGATCATGTAGATAATCATTTGTGTAATTCAGAGACTGGATTTCAGGAATGCCTGTGGTTGAATTATCGAAATCGTTCATTTCATTGTTAGAATCACTGCTTTCACTTTCACTGTCACTCCCTAAAGTAATAATGAAGGGTTCGTCTAAATACGCGTCTTTTTTCATACAGTCATTTTCAATGCTTTTTACATGGGCACAGTGTTTTTGCCACTCTTCAGGTGATATTCTGTTAAAAGCATCTTCGACTAACTACGGCATTTCAGCATTTGATTTTCCAATATTATGTTCTGCAACATGGCGTTTCATTGAACTCCAGATCATCTCTATTGGATTATCTCTATTGGATAATCTTTCCCTTTGTTCTTTCTCTTTTTTTCCCGGAGTAGAAATTTTTGAACCCGTTGCATCAGCCTGTTCTTGTTCAATTCAATTCAATTCAATTTCTTTATTGCTTTCTCATATGTACAAATATTCATTGTTGTTGTTCATTTCTTTAACCAACTTTAGTACGAACCGCTCACTAACACCTGCAAAATAGTACACATATTTTTATATATATATACCATAAAGAAAGCAAAACGATAGACATAGCTTATAATAAATAAATAAATGATTTTTCACAACGTTTACAGCAATTATTCAGCCAGAAATTTATCCGAATAGAACAATTAAACTAAAAATAATTTAAAGCACAATTCATACAATACATTAATATAATTTACTATAGAAACATAAAACTAAATAAAATGAATGGGTAGGGGTGATTCAAAGCAACAGCTGGCAACACTAACCTGTAGCAGCAGCAACTCGTTCGTACAATTTTTCGAATGGTATTAATGGCAGTTCGAGACGTTATTCCTCCTGCATAAAAGCTAAAAATTTTAAAACAATGTTCCTTGCGTCACTTTCAATGCTTTCGGCATTATTTATTTCAATAAATCTACCAAAAACGAAATAAACACTACGCGTTGTGCACAACTTCAAACAACAACAATTTGACAGCAAAATGACATTGTAAAATGGCAGACGCGTAGTTCCAGTTTTGGCCACCGGGTCAGATAAGTTTGTGGCACTATAAGCATTATTTAGTTAAATATTGTTTTGTCAACGTCACACAAACGTCAATTTGAATTTGAGAAAAAGAGACAAAACAATGATTATCTAAATAATGCTTAAATAGTTTTTATGAATAAGGGGGTTAATCTTTGTATATACAAAAAGTATTTATGTGTTTAATATTGTGTATATAGTAGCCTTACTTAAAAACAATGAAACAAGTCGGTGTTTAATGTTGCGTGACTGATTACGTAAAATGAAAGAGACAAACATCATTGACAGGTAGGCACTCTTTTCGATGATTGTCAAAATTCGAATTTGAAGCTGTAAGTTGCTACTAATAGTCGAATTAATGTATACAAATTAATGTACCCGAACATATTTACTTGCATTTAGATGAATACAATTTTTTGGGTCTTTATTCGAGTACTTATATACTGTTATGATACTTGTATCTATATCTTTGACCTTGACTGTACCAAGTATTATACGTGTCTAATATTCAGAGTAAAATTTTGATGAATAAATTTTATTTTATTTGTTAAATAAACTCTAGAGTGGTTTTAAACACTAAATTAAGTTTATTTTCAATTAGGAAAAGTAACAATATTACCATATTTAAAAAAAAAAATCTTCGGGAACCATCCACGCAATAAACTTCGTCCATCGCATTCAACGGCGCAGAATAGCTCATCTACCACTTAGTGGTGTCACCTTTAGCATCGGTCACGGCCTTTATTCTTCGTGGCATCGTTGCTACCAATTCTTCACATTCTTGTAGAGTTACTGAATCCCAGACAGATTTAATTTTCTCTTTTAGATCGCTTTTAGACCTTGCTGGATACTTGCGCAGCATTTTCTTCATTTTCCACCATAGGGTTTCAATCGGTGACAAATCTGGACTACTGGACGGCCACTCCAATGCAGGGATCTGATTTTGGTTAAACCAAGCCTTGGTTGTCCTCGCAGTGTGACATGAAGCACCGTCTTGTTGAAAGGTATAGGCATTACGATGTTTCAGCGTTGGAATCGAGGGCACGAGACTTGTTTCCAGAATGCTTTGGTACTCTACTGCATTAACAGTTCCTTCAACAAAATGTAGACGACCCAAACCTTGTGCTGACATGCAGCCCCATATCATTACCAATCCAGGGAACTTCACTTTTCTTTTGATACAATCGGTATGGAATACTTCATCTTTTTTCTAATAACCTTTTTCCGTACATCACCGATCGTCACCTCGAATTTAGATTCATCACTCGGATATTATTTCACGCCACTGGTCTGCAGTCCAATTTTCATGATCTTGTGATTCTTCTTGGTAGGGATAAATCCTTCGCAATTTGATAAGCAGATTTGCCAGTATTGTTGCTGCGAATTATTATTTTCCGGACTTCATCGGCGATTGGTTTCCCGCGAGCCATTTTGTTTGAAAATAATGATAAAATTATATGAAACATGGTTTTTATATGTTTGGAAATGACAGCGACGCATTCATTTTGACGCATACTGCCAGAAACGCAAATTACCTGATACTCAGATGACCATGATTATGTACGCGTCTTACCGTATACCAGAGTTTCATTTCGCAAATGACCGGATGCTCAAATTACCAGACCAAGAAATTTATTTTTTATTTTATTTTTATTTATTTTATTTTTTTAGGGAAATTTACAGACAAATAATAACATAAATAAAATTGTAAACAATCAGATGCAAATAACAAATTTCCACGTTTATCAGTAAAATAAGTATAAAGACTTTAACTCACATTTAAATGAAATATTAATAATAAACTTAAAGGTAGTTTCTGGACACTGAGTGGCTACATATTAAGTGATGCTAATTAGTTAGTGTTGTTCACTTAAAATGCGTTTAACTTTTAAACAGCTAGTACAGAACAAGTCGAGTTCTTCAGATGTTTCTACACTATTAAAACTTCTTACTGCCATTATAATAAAAGAATTTTGTCGGAAATTTGTTCGAGCATTTGGTGTATAAAGAATAGGTCGTGGCCTTAGTGACAGGTTAGTTCGTAGTGATAGCTTAGACAGAAGCTCAGCACAGTCAATCAATCCATTTGCAATTTTAAATATATACACAATATCACTTATGTTCCGCCTTAGTGCTAGTGGTAGAAAATGGTAATGCTTGCAGCGACATTCGTAATCGATTAAACGATGATGGGCCTTGTAATCTAAATATCTTAGAAACCTTTTCTGAATAGATTCAATACGAGACTTATAAATTTCATATCGGGGATTCCAAACTTGGCTAGCATACTCCAGCTGACTTCTTACATACGTACAATATAATATTTTAAACGATTTCTAATTATGAAAGTCTGAAGATGTTCTCATAAAAAATCCAAGCATTTTATTTGCATCTGCGTATACTTTAAGTTTCTGGCACTATGCGTCCAAATGAGACAAACTCTTTTGCATCGATTAAGAACTAGACGAACCGTTTTTAATTAGCCGTAGCAAATTAAAGAGGCTATATTTGGATATTTTAGTAAAATAAGTTTTTCTTTATAAGTGCCTGATTAACAACAATAAGATGGTCAATTTTACCCTATACTGTTTTTTTTTTCAAATGCCTATTTTATGTAAATGTAGTTAAAACATCTTAACTGATCTTTAGTATTTGTAAAAATATTATGATCAGATGTTAATGACGGTAGTTGTTGACATTGAATGGGTGCCTTTGGCTTTCAAAGTAAAAAGTAAATAGTGTTGAATAATTTCGGCGGGCTGGTTAGAACCACGATATTGAGCAATTGGCAGAGCACCTGACCCGGTATGTCAGAAGGGTGCGGGTTCATATCCTGCTCGTGGAAAGTTTTTCAACATTTGTGTTTTTGTAATTTGTTCGCAACAAAATTTGCGTTAAAAATTATATAAACATTTTATAAATGTAGTTAAGTTGAAAACAGGCAACCTTTGCAATATATGACTGGACAAACTCTTTTGAATTTGGGCTCGTATTAACTTGTACCTAACTAGTTTTGTAGACCATTAATAAAAAAATAAAAAAGCGAACACAGTACGAGCATTTCGCGTTTGCAGACGGTGACGACGGTGGCGGGTATCACCTCATACCCCCTGGACACGGTGCGGCGGCGCATGATGATGCAGTCGGGCCGGCCCGTCAACGAGCGGCTCTACAAGAACACCATCCACTGCTGGCTCGTGATCCTGCGCACCGAGGGCCCCGGCGCCTTCTTCAAAGGCGCCTTCTCCAACGTCCTCAGAGGGACGGGGGGCGCCTTCGTGCTCGTCCTGTACGACGAGATCAAGAATCTACTCTAGCCGTCACCCTACAATCAGTTTGTGACTGTCTGCGTGCTGTTCTGTGCTCGTCGGGTGGAGATGGCTGGTTTGTACGGCAATGGTGATTACACTACAGGTTTACATAATTTTAAGAAGGTACTGTACTGGCCTCGTTTAGTAAATTTTCTTTAATGAATAAACATACATATTGATTTTTTGTGGTGTCTTTGATTGTGGGTTAGTGACGTTGTTAGTAGGTGATTGAAGAAGCTAGAAATCTGTTAAATTAGTAATTTAGCAGTTCATGTTTAATAACAATGCATTAGGCTTTGTAATCATTGCTATATGCGATTACTAATATCTAGGTAATTTGTTCTAACTAATGTTACAAAAGTCAGCTTGAACTGGTTTTCAATCCGACTTTTGGATGGCTTGAAAGGTTTCGAAACGGCAGGATAAACTAATATTTATTTATTACATTTGACACCAAATAGAATAAGGTCAATGAATTACGCGTTTATCTATAAACTCATACATTTTAGAGGTATACCTATGTAATGTTCTTAATCACAAAGTTGTATAACAACTTACTCGCACCACGATCGCACGAGATGCCTAGGTTAATAAAGGTCAAAGCAAATTACGCGTTTATCAAAATGTTGCCTTATGTCTGAAAACTATACTTAACTATTATTCTATTTTTGATTATTCTATCACTAGTCTCCTTTTCTATCGATAAAGTTAGAAGTCCAGGGAACAATCGCTAGTGCCATGGAACCACGAATAATTAAAATTACCCATGGACCCGGTAATGGGTCCACCCACCGGGACCACGGGTAATGACTGTCTCCGAACATAACTTTACCAGGACTTTACCATTATATCGGAGACTAATGCCAGTTCTGTCAACGATGCGAGTCGTTAACAAAAAATAAAACGAACTTTGAAATAAATACATGATTTTTATCAGGAGTAAGTACCTATATAACTTTAATGCCCCGGTGGCCGAGCGGTAAAGCGCTTGGCTTGCTAACATGATTCAGGAGGCCTTTGCCCATCATTGGGACAGTTATAAGCTATTTAGTTTATTTACTATATATCTTTATTTGATGTCGCACAGAAGCGCGACGCCGCGCAGGGTCCAATGTCGCGGGTTGCTGTCCGTCTCGAAGTCGATCGAGCCCACGTACTTGGCGTCGGTCCGCTGCGGCTTGCGGTAGATGGGGCACTCGTACAGACGCGGGTCCTTGCCCGCCGTCGTGTTGATCGCGAAGATGTAGATCACCGGCATTTGCTCGTACAGCACTTTCGCCTTGGACTCTATCAGCTTACCCGACTTGCGGTCGAGGGACGCGCCTGCAAATTGAGTACAGGATTTATTTTTATTGCATCTGGACTGAGTGATCTTTTTAAGTAGATTATACAGGATTTCGTAAGGAGAGGACCAGCTGTCAACAGCAACAACAGCAGCAGCACGGACTCTGTAAAGTGTTCGAAGACCCCTTTACACTAGGTGTTTGATAAACGTAGGCGCTGCGCAGACGCACGATGCCGAACGTATTCGCCAACGCTGCATGGCGAAACGCTAGTGTGAAAGGGCCTTCGAACACTTTACAGGGGTCCGTGTTAAGAGGGTAAACATCTGGAATCGTGGAATTTTTTTCAACATTTGTGTTTTTGTAATTTTTTTTAGGGAAACGGTTTAAAACTGTTACAAATACATCATTAACATCACACATCACCAGATCATTTTGTCCCCACTGCTGGGGCACGAGCCTTGCCTATGGATGGATAGGGAGACCGGGCCATAAACCACCACGCAGGCCCAGTGGGGATTGGTGGTTGTTAACGACTGCTAATGCAGTGCGTGCGGTTACGTACCTTCCGAAGCATCTAGAAGCTCGAGATGATACATTATAGGTCACCCATGCGATGACCGCCCTTTGCGAAAGTGGCTTAACTTTAGCAATCGCAGACCAGGTGCGCTAATCACTGCCCCATCGAGACGCTCGGATAAACATGATAAACGATAAATTAAATGTAGTAAATGTAGTAAAAGTTCACCGTTCCCTAGGAGCAAGAACAAAATATTCCCATACCTTCTAAGAACAGCCCGTAGACGTAGACTCCCTCGGCGGGCCCTTCGTGGACCTCCTCGCGGTTCAGCTTGGTGATGAGGTTCTGCAGCACCACGGAGTCCAGCGCCCATCCCTTGTGGCTACGTGTCACTTCCTGCAACAATCATTTCTTATGAGATTGGCCGCATAATTTTGTATTTTAGTTTTTTTTTTAGTTTTTTTTCTAAATGGTATATATATTATTTGCTTTGATTACCTACCTTTATATAATCAAAGTTAAATGGTAAAAAAAGTTCCTCATAATTAAACGTAACATGGTCGTTCCGAGCGTTCGCCTTGTTATCGGTTAGTCTGCAATGACGTATCAAGCGGATGGTACGTTATGGTTACGTTAATCGTTATGCAAAATGCTTCCGTCACCACCCTAACGCCCGTAGCACACCTCCGCTGCGAAACCATAACAGCGGAACCGCAGTAATTTCGCCATGTCTTGTCCGTATGTAGGAGAAGCGGAACACTAGCGAAACTGCCTGTTCTAACGCATAGAATTGACTATACTTCTATCTCTTTCCCCGCCTGGTTCCGTCGACCTGATCCGACGCCAGCCATTTTGTTGCGGAACCGCGTTGTGTTCAACGTGTTTGTGGAAGGAGGTGTGCTACGGGCGTAAAAGAATTAAGTCTTTAATTCAGTCCGGGGCAGTGGTTCAACTTTGTGTTTCGAAAGTAATATTTGCTCATGCTGCTACATAAAGGGCTACATACATCATCCCAGTCGGACGAGCATACAGCATAAAATAAAAGAGTGTTGATTCCTTGTAAACAAACGAGGTTTAGCCTTATATCTACAGCTTAATGGGTGTAGCGTATAGTGTAGCGTTTTAGAAAGATATAGAGGGAATAAATAAAAAAATATTTTATTTAAATTGTTTTTGGTCACCCGTTGTGTACAAAGAGATAGGCGGCAAAACAATCAGCATATTGATAGAACCTAAAAAGGAGATCACCCAAGTTGGGCTATTTTCAAAAGTTCCGGCCAACAAAAAAAATCTTAATATTTTATTAGGCCATAATAACATAATGAACATTTTTTATTATGACACCCAAATTGTAAGTCCACAGTCTTTGAATAACCTATTAATCAACCGCTAATTAATTAATATTCGAGCCGAGCATGTTATAACCAATACGCACGTATATCGTACGACGTTTTTTAACACATTTGCGAGGAAACAGAAAAAAAAAACATTTTATATTTTGTTCATTTTTAATTATTGAAACAGTGAAATTACAATTATTAAAATGATACATAGTTGTAGTTGGTTTTTTAATTATGTTATTATTATTACTATTCATAATGTCATTGTTTTGTGTTAGGGTAAATGTTGGAGACGACGAAACTTCTTGAAAGGCGGTAGAAGAGCATTGTAATTCGTCATTAGTTGTAAATAAAAAAGTATCATCAGTAGAAGTAGAGGGGCGCGGCTCAGGGCAAAACTTCTTTGTTTGTGGCTCCAAATTTATTGCCTGAGTTATTTTGGCACTTATATTTGCTTTGTTTTGGATGGAATCTTCTACATAAGATTCTGCTACTGCGTTAGAACGCCACCCGCCATGCCGCTTTAAAGTCAATATATCAGCTCCCGAATCAGCAAGTAATGTAGCTGACGTTCTTCTGAAACTGTGCCCTGTATAACAATCAGCATCCGGCAATCCTAAAAACTTGGCGACTTCCTTTGGCATGGCACCGAATTTATTTATGCCAATAGGTTGCGCAGTACATTTACCTTTTTGGTAATTCTGAAAGAAATTATTATTTTTTGTCTTAGCCGTACGCAGAGCTTCATATTTTTTGACCACGTCATAAAATGGGCCGTCGATAAATGAATACCAAATATTAACGCAACCTGAAAAGAAATAAAAATGTGTTAGATAAGGTATAGGTACTTAGCTTACAGACGGTCGTTAAAAAATATGTAAATGAGTATGTACGGTAGGTAGATCAACACATAAAATAAGGAGGCAAACTGACCTTTGTTGCCAGGGACTGGCTATCTGGAGTATCTTTTAGAAACTTTTCGACGTCATTTGATGACAGTACCTTAGATTTTTTCTTTATAAAACCATCAGAGCGTCTCTTTAAAAATGCAATGAGATTTGTATATAAATTAATATCGACACCATTTTTCATCTTGAGGGTACTTTTCAGCATAGAATATGTTGTCCACAACGAGCCAGGCTTATATTTACTAGCTAGTTCATTAAAATACGCCAAAACTACATTTTCGGAAAATGACTTGGCATTTTTCATGTTTTTCCACTTCAAGAAATTTTTATACGTGGTTATGTATCTGTCCTTGGATATTGACGGCAGCAAGCTGTCGCATGCGGTTCGCGCTTCTATATATATCCGGTGGAGTTGAAGTAATTTGCTCATCTTCATTATTGAAAGTTGTCATTTTTAGATATTCACAATAATACAAGTACAAAGAAAAGAAAATTTGAGAAAAATGGCGCGAGGATTATTTTCTGCCGTAACTGCGTGAAACTGTTGGCAAAGACGCTAGAGCATGCAGCCAAGTTTTTAAATTACCGAATAAACTGTTATTATTTTTATATAAACTCAATCTGTGAATGCACACTGTTGCTTTCCCGCCATTTTAACAGCGCGCTAGCGACTACTGACTGGCGCCGCGCGGCGATTAGTTTGAAATTTGAATAGCAACAGCGCGCTGCTCACTAGCTGGAGTCGTGCGGCGGCGATCAGTTCCATATTTGAAATGGCAAATAATACTGTTATGGAATTTGTATGGACTATAACTTAACTATTTGCTTTGGTAACACACGCGTTTTTTATGACCCGCTTTACATATTTAAAACCGGTGGAATTACATCAGCTTTACGAGCAAGTGTGTTGAAAAATATTTTTATAAACTATGTAAAAATATTATCTTTGAACCTCATTTAACAATACAAAAAAAATGATCGAACAGGTTGGGTTCCATAGTAACAAATGAATAGAATAATATAAGCTAATAAAATATAAAATGTTTTTGATTGGCCGGCACTTTCAGAATTAACCCAAAAATGTATGGACGGCGAATGATGTCCTTTCTACAAACACCGAACCTGTCTCATCGCAGTGAGGAAGCCTTGAGGGTTAAAAAAGCCAGTCATCCAGAAGGCGGTGGGCCTGCCATTCTTCAGCCAAATGCGGTACTGCTGCTCGCGCTCTAACAGCTCGGTGTACCAGAAGCCGAGGGTGGCGGACTCCCACGACACCTGGGAACATTCAAGATACCTTAATGAAGGTCATGTCGCACCTTTAGATTCTTGACGACAACTTTCTGTAACGCCACTGTCCCAAAGCGGTAACTCCCAAAATGTCTATATTTCCGAAATCGTCTACCTTTCCAAAACGACTGTAATCAACAATTCCCAAAATGCTACTATACAAAACGTTAAACAGATACACATTTCTAGAAATGGCTGGTATCAGAAGCGAACCTTTGCAGATTTACAAGAGTCTACTTAAAGTCAAATCTATATAATAGGTTGGGGAAAAAGTTTCTTCGCAGTTTTTAAGAAAATTCAAACCATTTTTTAATATAGTTTATTTACATTTAACTAAAGTATGTAGGTGCCATTTTGTTCGATAACTTTTTGCCATCTTGTAGGTAGGGACATGATCCCATTGCTATAGAAATTTTTGAGCTTCTGATCAAAATACCGCGACAAATGGTTTTGGTAGTCCTCTCGTGATGTTAACCTGACACTGCCTAAAGAATTCTGAAGAGACCGAAACAGGTGGAAATCTGAAGGTGCAAGGTCAGGACTATACGACGGATACATTAACACCTCCCAAACAAACTCTCTTAATTTTTGCTGAGTGGCTAAAGATGTGTGAGATCTAGCGTTATCATGATGAAAAACCACCCTTCTGTTGATTTGTGGTATTTCATCTGCAAAGATGAATCTGCATAGCCATCGGTTGCACTATCCGTTGGATAGATGGCGCACGTGCCGCTATTAGCACTCAAAAAAAACTCAAACAAATTAAAAAATCAGTGACAAAATTCAGCGCTTACGTCAATCTTCCCGGTAGCATTAGCGATCAGTGCAGCCGCCCGGATTGCGGAAGACTCAGGTTCTATTCCTGGCTGGGTTGGGTAGGCGTTTAATTTTGTCACTGTATTTGTATAATTTTTACAAATATTTAATTTAGCTTCAGTGCAGCAATTAGCACTTGAAAATAAAAAAAAGTAAAAATATATGACTCTTGTCAGTTACGGACGGGTTTAGGCGACTTAAGCAGCGCGACTGCCGCGCGACATACGCGTGACAGTCGCGCTGCTGATAATTTCATACTCTAAACGACAGCGCGGCAGCGGCGCGCGGCAGTCACGTGCGCTCACTGCATTCAGTTAGGCATCGAGCTAGTGTTGCAAGCGCACGTGTTTGTCGACAGACAGCAAAATGAGCGAGTTCGACATCGAAAGATTTATTATTGAAATCTAATTGCGTCCTGTATTGTGGGACTCAAAGAGCGACGATTACAAAAGAAAAGCTGGCAAGAATTATGCAAACTGTTTATTCCTGGTTTCGAAAAGAGACTTTTTTGACATTCGAACGTAATTAAAAAATATTTTTTTATTGTTCTTTAACACTTTGAACACTGTAAATATAATCACTATTCACATGACGATAAACAAAGTTTCAACCCAGTACTGTTTTTTTCGTTTATGTACGCGACGTCGATGGCGTCGAAGGAGTAATAGCAAAAGTAAGAACAGCAACGAATGTTTCCCCGTTAGAATCCATTCTCAAAATGAAGTGCGTGGAGCGCGCCGCACTAATCAAAGCCGCGGGGCAGCAGCGCGCTGCTGTCGCGCGGCGGCAGCGCCGCTGTTTTTATAATGTAAAGGCATCCGCTGCTGCCGCGCGGCTGTCGCGCTGCTGACGCCCTAATGTGAAAGCGGCCTTAGTTCCGCTAAAACTAAAATTAGACACGCTACATACCTACCTACTATGTAGACTAGTATGTAAGTCGCTACATACATAATTGTGTGACGATGTATGCGACGATTTTCTTCTCATTGATACGTTATTTATACTCATGCTATCTGTCTATAATATTAATAAAAGTCAAAGTCAAAGTCAACGTGAAAAAAAATAAAAATACTGATAGAAAAAACACAGGTTGTATTTTATTATGTATTAATTTTTGTACGGAAAAATACGAAATCAACGCAGACGAAGTCGCGTGCAAAGTACTAGTATTTTATATACAGATATTATAGAAAGTTATTTATGGGTAGTAGACACATAAATGATTTATGTTTCTACGAAGATTGTCTGGTGGTTGCTTTGGTCACTAATGTGGGTTACCTACATGTAATAGAAATATAAGAAAACCATAAATGCCTCACCTTGAGCCATTTTTGGGGAATCCTGGCGTCGTACATAGCGTCCAGGGACTCTCGCAAGCCTTGACTCATAACAATGGTGCCGTCAATAGCCAATTTCAAGTCGCATAAGGTAGAACTGACCGTCTTAATTACCTTCTGTATCCTGTCTATTTCTTGTCTGAAATTTAATTTTAATTTCATAATAGTGACCCATGAAATTTATTTAATTTTTACATTTACTTGTGTACAAGATAAACTTTTACTAGAAAAAAAAACTGAGACTTTACAGTGACTTAATACCGCTGGCTTGCAGCAGAAATTACAAACTACTAGAAAAATTCAACGAGTCTTCTGGGGTCTTATTATTTTAATGTTATCTAATACCTACCTTAGGAAAATGTTCATTGGTAAAAAGGCTCCCATCTTTTGAAGAGCTTCTTTCACTTCAAAACTTACGTATTGCTTAGGCAATTTTTCGAGCATGTCTACTGCTAAGCGATAAACGATGCTTTCTCTGGTTTCCCCACCTTGACTTCCTCCTTCTTTAGGCTGCACGTTTAGTATTGTGTCTAAAATATCCTTAGCGCTATTAATCTGGTAAGTTATGTCTGCGTTACCGTGCAAACCAAACACTTCTGGCGTATCCGTCAACGGTAGCTGATTTATGTAGTCCACGTAACCTTGCAAGTTTCTCGTCTGTGGAACTTTATATCCTTTGTAAAACTCGAAGCCCGGTCTCAGCAGCACATCGCAGAACCACACATTGGTAAATGTCGTCAGCAAGCGTTTGTCAAAGTCATCTGTGACTCGACCACCGTACATGACCTCCCCGAGCATGTAGCAAACAGTAGCCCACGAAATACCTTTTTTAGGATCTATCTCATCCAGATGGTTTTGGACAAACTGGACGCAAGCCGCATAATCTGCTTGATTGAACTCGTAAGGTATGTTCCAGCCCAGAGGACCGAATTTCCTTCGTTCTTGAAGTATTGTGTGTAAGAATGCAACTGCATATAAAAGAGGTGGCCACTGTGTTAACGAGGAGTAATCTAATGTATCCTGGGTAATGTTCTGGTAGGTTCTCTTCATACTCGCTCGTATTCCTTGAGGTGGTTCATTTGTGAACTTTATAGCCATTTGCAGGAGACCTATTGGAAATTCAGTATGCACTTCGGTAGTCAACCACAGACGGAAGGATTCTTGAATATGTTCGGTTTCAATGAGTGCGTCCATCGCTTCCACACAGAATGGGAGAGACAAGTGAATATTCTGTAGCAGCACCCACCCGCCTTCGTTCATGGAATCTGAGATCATTTTGCGCGCGACTACTTCTTGACCTTGGCCCATGGACACTGCTTTCAGAACTGGAACAGAGCAAAACCAATCAGCCGCAGATATTACACATTGACCAATTATAAAATTTTATGCTATTGAAAAAAGATTGAGAGGCAATAAAAAAAAATTATATATGACGAAGCTAAAAATGAAAAATTGTTTCCTCAATTTAAGAATAAGCACTTATGCAAGGCATATAGGCCCGTGTCTGTCGGCAGCTTAGTGTTATTGAGTTAACGAATGTAGTTACCTATTTCTTTGGCTTTAGCAAGACTACCGATTTGGGCAGAAGGATCTGACCCGATGGACAGGATGCAGATGAGCGGGGTGCGTGGCTCCGACTCCTGCCACGTCGTTTCTAAGTTCAGGATGCATCCCTCTCCGTATTCAGGCCCCAGTGAATCTGGTTTAGTAGGGAGAATAACAATTAGATTCGTTCATTGTTAGTCAGTGTAACTGCACCTTAAACACAACAAACAAAATTTACACGTATGTAAAGTTTTTGAATATTTGCAACGACGCTGACAACTTTTTGACATTCAAACAGTATAGCAGTAATATAGGTAGAACAATTTTCTTATCAATATTATCATTTTAGCCAAAAGACATTTACTGTTGGACAAAGGCCGTCCTCCAAGGATCTCAACAACCGCTTTTTATTTACTGAAATTCTTAATAGTGCAACCTAAATACGAAGGATTTATTTCACTTTTATCATTGTTTTCATGTGAGTTTTTCAGCATGGCACTTGTGTGTTTTCCATAAATCAGTGTTCTTTTATCATTTAAGATTTTTTAATGATACTTCTGTTATCCAACCAGGAAAGAGAATACGCTTGTTAAGTATGGGTTCACGTCAGTAGTCTCACGGAGCTTTTTTTTGGATAAAGTTTTCTGATGGTCTTTTTAGCGTCACTTTGGTCATTGCGATCCGAACCCCCGAGTCCCTCGGAGATTCTAGTAGGGCATGGGGACACGCACTATTGCGTGAATCTTATCTAATTTGATATTAGTCAATAAAGTTAGCAGTAAAGGCCTATTTCCTGTCATGCGTATTTTCACCCGCGTGCGGATCTCGTCCGCATGCGGGTTATAATACGCTCCGGGCCACACGCAGAACAAAGATTTCTTTCGCCGCTGCAGGGTCGTGCCCTTTCGGCACATGCTATCCGTTTCCCAAAACACCCGTTCCCAAAACATCCGTTCTATTAGAGCCGTTTCTCGCATTATCCGTATGCCAAAATAACTGTTTCTCAATACATCCTTAAGCCAAAACAAACGTTTCCCAGAACATCCGAATTCGCTCCAAAATAACCAGTTAGAGTGATGTCCTTGCGAGCGGAATCTTTACAGTTCAGATACATTTCAGATCGATAGATTAATTAGACAGACTAGCAAAACATAGTACCTACCTATATTTGTTAGATTACTCCGCGTGGGAAGGCGAGTGTGTGTGTTTTTGGGAGACTGATTTGAAAAACGGATCTTTTGGGAAAGACATATTCTGGGAAACGCATATTTTAAGAAACATGTCATTTAGGAAACGCATATTTTGAGAAAAGGGTAATTTAGGAAAATATAATGATGGGAACGGATGTTTTGGGAACGGGTGTTTTGGGAAACGGATAGCACGTGCCGAAAGGGGTCGTGCATATCGCCAGTGATTATATTCGTGCACAGAGATGAATTTAAAAAAAGTAATGATCGCTTATATCATTTTCAAAAATAAAAAATATTAGAAACAATTCAGAGTAGATTCTTGTCTTGAAACTAGATCACTTACTGGAATGTTTAATGTAAATTATCAATATAAAAAGTAAAGTAAAATATAGTTTTAGAAATGAAACGCAGTGTTCAAATGCAATGTCAGAAGAAGAAGAATTAAATAAAAAGAAAGGCAAGCTACCCCCAAACATAATGGTCATTGTTTTTTCCAGCCAAGCAGCCACCCTTGCATCCCGGTTTTTGTAAAGGTCGTCCTGCGTCCGGCGCACGCCTGCAGCCAATCCGCGTCCCGCGCGCGTGTTGCCCGTGTGATAGGAAAAGCATGTACGAAATGATAGGATGTGGGCAGCCCGCATGCGGACCAGATCCGCACGCGGGCGGCTATCCGCATGACAGGAAAAAGGCCCTAAAACCACAATTTTTCGCATCCAACTCCGTTCTCCAATCTATCCTTTCGGCTACCGACACTGTAGCGACACAGTATGTTGCATCAGTAAAAATATAGCCGTAGCCGTAGCATCGTAGCCATATATCGTAGCCACATCAAACAGTCGTGTCCCTACACGCGGGCCTGCCGGTTTTGTCGTGCTAGTTAGTAGTTATCGAGATTAAATTAACATTATATTGTGTAACTGTGTGTACAGTGATTTAATAGACTTTTACTAACTTCTATCTTGTTTTATTTTAGACACGCAATAAACCTTTCTGATTAGAACATTATAGATAGTGCATTCCAAAAGACACTATATTAATATCGCTTGGTCATGCTTGGTTAATCACATACCAACAATATATTTCCTAGCCTGGGAAAGGGTGCGGTCCGGACTCCACGAGCGCACGAGCAGCAACTTGCGGAACACGTCCAGACTCTCGTGGTACCCGCTCGGGATCGTCTCCTCCTCTGGTTTGGCCTTCTCGTACCACACTCGCCACTCTTTCTCGTTAGACGAAATCTGCACCGAAATTTTTCATTAAACTTATTTTGGACCTTAGATAAAATACATTATTGGGAGATACTTTTTATTTACAACGTAGCACGTCTTACTTACCCTTTGAAGAACGTCACTAAAAGTTTTCAGCTTGCTGATTTCTACCAGATTCAACCATGTGATGTCTAAAATCCACCTGAACGGCTTCGGGGTGACAGCATTCAAGTCTAATGAAGCGCCACCCTTTACGAACGCCATGAACTCATCGTGGGATATCAGCCCTCTGTGGCAGTCAATCTTCATCCCCAACATGAGTGTGAATAACGCTTTATGCCTCTCATACAAACTCCGTAATGTGAACGCCCATATTTCATGCGTCAGGTATTTTAAGATAATATTAATTCTCTCTTCAGTCACGTTGCTTTTTGTAGATTTCGTAATTGAACTATCAAATATATTGAGAAACTGTTTCAAAGAATTCTGGTACATAATATTAACATTACTCATTTCTACTATTAAGAAGTAAAGAATTGAACCCCTTCCTGCTACAGCTCTGAATTCCTCCCTAGCTTTGATAATCTTCTTTTCTGTCACTTCAGCCACTTTGAGTTTCTCGTTAACTTCTTCTGCCGTTGTTTTTGTTACCTGAAGTACTTGAATCAACGCTTCGTCATCGACTAAGGAGCCAACAGACGATGTTAGCCGACATAGTAAGTTACTTTCTAATTCTTTCATACTTCTTTGATTTTTCATGACCGACTCGAACAGGGCTACTCGTTCTTCTTCCAAATCTGATTTCTCCATAAGAATGACCCGTCCAAGTAATTGATCTTCCAATCCTTGCATTGTTACAGTGAAGTCTATAATTGATGTCTTAGCACTGATTTCCGGTGAATATGGAGGGTTAGGTAATTTTGTCGTTATATATAACATAAAACCAGGCATAACATCACACTCTTTGTCCCCTACAATTACTTTTTCGATTGAACCTGATTTAATGAAGTTCTTCTCTAAAACATTATCTATAACGGGATCCAAATCTACGCCAACGTCTTCTATCAACAGAGGCCTACCCAAAGAAAGGCTGTCTTCTAAATGAGTTCTGAAATACTTGTGGTTCAGTGATGTAATTTGCAATTCATTTGAACCCTCCTTATTTTTGATCCAATTTTTACCTTGACTCTGCGGGTCCACTAACAATGGGTATGATCTAGATTTAGTGACAATCAGAGCGTTTTGTACAGACAATTCATCGTTCGGTAAACCTTGTAATGTCCATTCGGATATGGTTGCGTTTTCAACCAGCATGTTTGTGATGTTGAGGTTATTAGTGACTGGTATTTCTTTCTTTTTTAATATTCCCATCCAGGTGTCAAGGAGGCTGTTTCTGAACTCTTGATTGTACGGTCCACAGTACGATAAAAACCCGGTGGCGAGTATAACGTCACCGACCAGTCTGCCTAACTGTTCCTTAAAATCTTTGCTCTGCTGTGTCCACCTAATCTTTTCTCCACCAAGGCCGTTGATAAGCGCGGTGGCAGCAGTCATCTTTCTCAAACAGACGTTAGCAGCATCAGTCAACTGTTGTTTCTCTGATACAGCCGATTCATATTGCTCCTTTACTTTGCGTAGAGACATTTCACGTTCTTCTAATTGCCTTTCCGCTGATGATAAATCATCCATCGCCACCTGTGTAATATTCACCATTATAAACATTATGTTACATGCCACAAAAAATAACTTTTATGGTATATATGGTAATCTTTTTATTGTTAAATTATTATTTCTACATATTCTAACCTTCAACCGTGCTTCTTGCATTAACAGGTTCGCTTTGAGAGGTAGGACTTCCTTGTTGACACTGTGGAAGAAAGCCATGGCCTTTGTCCACGACAGCAGCCCAGCCACATCGCCGCAGACTCGCTTGGCCGTGTCCATGTTGTAATCTTCCATCTCGAAGTACGGCATCAAGTGCTCAACCATCTCATTGTTGATTATGTCTTTAGGATAGTTCTGAAGTTGTAGCAAAAATGTGGTGCTAGCCATCATCTGTTAAAGAAATTCATATTGTGAAAATAGAAACGAAAATACGATACGTAGAGGGATGTTGTAAAAAGGAATAAAATTTATTGATCATCGTATGTGGGTTTCTTTACTTTTTTTAAATTATCTGACATCTTTTTATAAAACCTTTAAATCAAAAGTAATTCAGAGTGTTCGAAATAAATTTTATAATAACTATGTTGAATGAATATGAAGTCTCAGTTTGTTTGAATTAATTCAGCTTGACCTAATTATATCTCTAACCTTCAAGGATTCTGCCCATGACGGCTTTGGGCACGGTGCAGCTGTATCAGAAATAAGAGGATGCAATCTTCTCTGGAATAAAATAAGCACGCAGTCCATTATTCTCATGATCAAGTGAGGCGGTCTACCCAACTTCCTCACAGTCGCAATGTGGGCAGGTTTAATAGTATTCAAGGCGGCTTCTGCTTCTTCGAGAGCAGGTTTCGCTGCTTCTAGCTTTATCTCAGCCTTTTCTTTTTCTTCAGCGATGTACGCTACTAAAGCTTCAGCTTTTTCTTTCACTATTTGGACTTGGTTTTTCACTATCTCTGCCTGCATAGCTCTTTCAGTTACTGTTGTTAACACACGGCCCGCTTTTTCAGATGCTAACGCTAAATCTTGCTCCATTACAGCTAGGTCTTTCTTCAGTACCTCCACAGAAATGGAAGCTTCACGTAGTTTCTCTAACCCGGTATCCATTCTCACTGCTCCATCACCGAGTTCCTTTTGCTTCATTTGGTATATTGTTTTGTATCCGGCTATAAAACTTAAATATGATTTGGGTGTCACGTGAGAGGACCTTCGAAATCTTTGGAAATATTCAGTAGACACTGATGAGACAACGTCTTGTATTGTACCCAAAACAGTAACCAGTTCTTTCTTGATCTCTGTAGTGCATTCTATTACAAACTCTGCCAGGAAATGGTCAGCTACTTGCACTAAAGCTTGTTTTGGCCAGGGTTGGAACCAGTCGATTGTGCACCCTGAGATTAGAGCAGGGAATCTCATTGCCCGGTTTCTGAAAGCTTCGCTTACCTGAAATAAAAACAAAAGTTTAAAATAAAATTGATCACCTGCCATTTTATAACATCGTAAATCAATTGTGCGGTTTTGTTGATAAACCACCGTGTGCAGGTTCCGTACTTATTCTGTCTAGTTAGCTACCACCATCTTATCTAAGCCTGTCACCATAACAACAATGCTATACAGGGTCTAACAAAATCAATAAGCGAACATTTAAGGGCGATCTATACATTATTCTGAATGCAATGACAAAAAATGGGCTCCAGTTTTATAGTGATTTTTCAAGTTATGTTTTCTAACAAACTAAATCAATTAAAATAATGCACATCATGAAACATGCTGTATCTTTACTAACACGCACGCAAGCGTCAATAAAAAGATAGTGTACAGATACACGCACACAATTGAAAGACCATTGTAAGACATTCATACACAAACGGCTATCTGTGTGTGCGTGGTAGTACAGCTGTACGGGTTTTGAAAGGGTGTATTTTTTGGTAAATTATTATAATATTTTGTTGATTATCTCGGTAACGAGCCTGTAGTTTTGGACCAAAGGTGAGCATGCTCAGTGTGATGTATAGATGCTCCCATTTAACGTTCGCTTATTGATATTGTTAGACCCTATATAGTAGCGTTGGTCAGATCAGTTCCTCAGTAGTTGAGAATTCTGAATTCTAGGTGTTTTTTTGGTGTGCATTTTTATCTTCCATTTTATTCTCATTTACCGTCAAGTAAGATAAAGACTGTATGAAGGTTGTAATTGTAAAAAATCATGTATTTTTAGAATTCACTCACCGGTGAAAAGCATAAAACAACATGCAGATACTGGCACGTCCTATTTAGGAAGAATTCCATGACAAGTTCATTAGTTAGTGTCCGTTTTTGATTTTCCCGTTTCATTACAGGCGTCAGTTCTGAAATGATTTCTTGCTGCTCGTCTTTCGTGAACAGATTTGATATCACTCCAGATGATAAAATGTTGTTTAAGTACTCAAGAAAACCTTCTTCTTTAATATCTAGGTCCGTGAAAATAAATGTTGTGCCTTTGCCTTGGACTCCACAAGATCTATAAAGAAGTTTCAAGTCTTCCAGAAAGTTACTGACGTTATAAGATCTAGTTAAAGCTATCTGGAAAGACCTGTATCCAGCTATAAAGGTTGATAATTTTGTTAAGGATTGTTTCCCGGAGCCACCAACGCCCACGAGCATTACATTTCCTCGTGGATGCCGTATCACTCTTGATATTTTAACTAAGTGTAATATGGCGTCAGGGAAAAACACCAAGTCCATACCAGAACCGCGAACCATTTCATTGAACTGTGCTAGGAACATATCCAATCGTTCTCTTAGCTCGCTGTAATCGTATACTGGCTCGTACACTTTAGGTAACTCCATGTCTGCGTCTTCTCCTTCTTCTCCTGTAGGTTCAGGAGCATCTCTGTAAATAAAAGCTGTTACAGATAATTTATTTTATATGATCGAAGCTTAAATGATTAATGTCCGTTTGGATTGAGGAGCCACTCCAGATTATTAAGAGCAGCTATCACCCTTATTTAGTAGCCATGCAGATAATTTTGTAGGTCAAATTCTGGAATTTGTAGTAGAATACATCAAAAGTTATATCACTGCAAAGGTGGCTCCTCAATCTAAACATCTAGATGGAGGAGCCACCTAGAACTCGTAATGTATTGAATGTAGATTACTGAAAATTATGTATCATTTTGTATCTATTACGTAGCATATCTACTACAATTTTGAGCACATTAGTTCTAAAATTCAAAAAACTACAACACTTTTGTTGTGGCTCCTCAATCCATACACAATAGAGTACATTTTTAGGAATATTTTCGGTCAATTCATATATTCGACATAATGATAATTTAGAAGGAAATAAATCCTATTGCCTACAATATGAATGAAATACTACATAGTGATTTCCGTAAATAAACGCATATTATTTGGCTCCTCAATCCTGACGTTTAGCAAACCAATAATTTACTATATTTACCTGATATCACAACGAAATCAAAAGCCAGAGATACTTACATATAGTAGGCATGCCTACTAAATGGCTACATACAATTCATTGCTGGATTCGTTTTAATTGCTGAAAAAAAAGCTTTTTGATATTGCATAGGGATTTGCTGCGAGGGGTGACCATAATATGTGAATGAAACTAGGATAAGTAATTTATCAAATTTAATAATTTTGTTTTTACAAAATATAGGTTAGCGAATGGATGACTATTGGGTCTTCTGTGCTTTTACGAATTCCGGATTCATTAGTCATCGTAACACAACATCTCATCCTTCCTCCTTTGCTAGGATATGTTGTGTTAAGAAATTTGATAAATTACTTATCTTAGTTTCATTCACATATTATGGTCACCCCTCGCAACAAATCAAAAGTGTTGTAGTTTTTTGAATTTTAGAACTAATGTGCTCAAAATTGTAGTAGATATGCTACGTAATAAATACAAAATGATACATAATTTTCAGTAATCTACATTCAATACATTACGAGTTCTAGGTGGCTCCTCAATCTAGATGTTTAGATTGAGGAGCCACCTTTGCAGTGATATAACTTTTGATGTATTCTACTACAAATTCCAGAATTTAACCTACAAAATTATCTGCATGGCTACTAAATAAGGGTGATAGCTGCCCTTAATAATCTGGAGTGGCTCCTCAATCCAAACGGACTACTGTACTGTTTGTGTTGTACATTACCTCATAAAATCTACAAAGACAGGTTCTGCTTTTTCCATCATCTTCTTATATTCTGCACCTAAAACTGCTTCCGTAATATCATACAAAGCTTTGTTAAACCAATCCTTATCTGCTTGGTGCGTGAATCGATCCAGGAACACCCTAGAACATTCATGTTTCCATAATAACATTAAGCATTTTTCTGATTCAATAACGGTAGGAAGTGTTCCAACCATTCCTTGCCATACTCTGGACAAGTCTCTCAAGGAAAATACGTAATGAAATTTAGCTGGAGTCGGTAGTAGGTTTAGTCTTGTTCTCATCCAGAGTTCTCTCGTCAATGGTATTACTTTCTTGATTAACGAGCGTACATCCGTGGAGAAGCCTCGTCTTGCATTATAGTGACCTTCGCCGATAACTTTAAAAATCTTATCAATCGCTTCATTATTTGGCAAAGGGCAGTTAAATATGGCAAACTGACGTTTAAGTCGCGCAGGAATGTCGTTTCTGCCACCACCTGCAATACAATAAAATCACTTGACCTAAATTGTGCAATTGTTAAATTATTAGTGAAAGCGGAAATCAGGACACAACAACCAAATAAAAGTTCTACTATTTTTATTACCAATCTACGACGACAGATCAAGCTCAGGTAAGCATGCACATATTTAAAGTCTCAATACACAAACCTGGTTGGCCCATAGCTCCCAGAAATTGTATATCAACAATAGTTGTAAAGTCACCGGGCTTCTCTAAACTGTAAAACCCACCCATGCTCATTACTTGCCTTACAATTTCATTAGTTATTTGATCACCCCATTCATTTATCTGAGGCAAGTTGATATCATCTATGAAAACTAACATTTTTTTTCCTCCAGGAGGGCCAAAAGTCATTCCACTTCGTTTCTCTACATAACTTTCAATTGTTTTTTGAAACTGATAAGGGCTAGTAGCTGAAGAGAAGTTAAAAGAGCGACCCATGAACTGTTCTGGATTCACGTTCTTCATATATGATTTCATCATCACCGTTTTTGCAGAGCCCTGCTCGCCTAAAAGCAGTACGGCTCGTCCTTGTTTAGCGATGCAATGTATAAGGTAATTTATCCTCACATTATCTGTGATGGGTACTAAAATACTCGCGTAATCTGGGGAAGCGGTATCAGGGTACTGGTAAGTCGTAACTAAATCATCCCAAAGTTCCCACTTGCCGGGATGCTTGACGTAAAAGTCAAATAAAATAGATGGTTTATTGTTAGGATGCTTTGGTATGTCTAAAATGTCAGAAAACTTATCCTTGATAAAGTTGTCAAATCGTAACCTGTCTTTGGTTTCTAAGAGTGAGCCGAAGCCCCAAACTAGTACAAAGACGTATATTTTGTGTAGATGCTCTGGTGTGTACTGTACGATTTCTTCCACCTTTTCCTTTTCTTCTTCTTCGTCAACGTCTCCATTAACTGACTTACTGGCTGAAGGTTCTTCACTCTCAACCGTTTGCTGAGGAACAAGACCTTCTAGAAGGTTTAGCATTTGCAGTATAATATTACTTTGCAATACTCTCATGCAAAATGTCAAATTCTGCGTGCACCACGTGAAAATTAGCGGAAACGTTTGATCGAACAGTTCACTGAATACTTCCATCTCTCTAGGAGAACGAGTTTTTAACCAGCCGCGAAGAACTGTAATAAAACCATACGTTTGTAACACTTACATAATTTACTAAAGGTCTAGTAATAGATATTTCAATAAAGGATACAGTACCTGGTTCCCATTCTAAGCCAGAGGAACTCATATAAACCATTCCGTTTCTGGATACGGTCGCGGGTGATGCATTATCAATATTCTCTGGTTCAAATAAAATCTTGGAAGTCGGTGACATCGTCAAACGGTCACCGTTAGCTAGAGTTAACGTCTTATTGTCGTCCAGAACAGAGTTGAGATTCTCTATCCATATGCTGTCGACTGGTCCATCTAAGACCAGCCAGATGTGTTCATCAGTTTTGATTTTAAGTGTTTTTCTCCAAAGAGCCGAGAATATGCCGTCAGTCCAATCGTTAGTCGCCACGTCAAGGCGTCCGAACATTTGTGAAGCTGTTATAGCTTTGGGGTTCATGCGCATTTCTCTGTAACAACCAAGAATTAATTTTATATCTTCACATAAAAACAAAAAAAATATTGTTTTAAATATAACTAGCTGACCTGTGAGGTGCTTCTGTTTCGGACAGTGCGTTCATCAGAGTATGAATGCATGTAGTCTTGCCGGCACCGGGCGGGCCCAATGTCATTATACCATGACGAACTCTTTGAGTTTCGTAAAGCTGGAAAAACAATTTAACATTGATGGCTGCCTACACAAAATGTATTATCGAATGGGATACATTTTTGACGCTTTTTTATTTTGCAAAATTTTGGGTATCTAAGATAAAAGAAAACCTTTCTGAAAATAGATTCTACAAAAAATCAGAAGTCTGTACTACCTGTATCAGCTTCAAAACCCAAGGGGGATGGTAAACCAGTCCACCCGTTTCCACTTGCTTTTTAATCGCCTCCTCGAGGTGATCGTAGGTAGTTTTCTCTAAAGCCTGGTTCGGAAACAGATCAGCTACCAGAGATATGAATAGAGGTTCATCTTCGTCTATTAGCTTAGAAAGGTTCATGTCTCTGAGGACACGCATGACAATAGTGCTCTCGGTATCTTTGAAGTTGACCCGCTTGACGGCCCCGAGGGTTCGCAGCACAGACAGGATGTTGCGAAGACCGAAGTCGTAATGCACCTGGAGTGAGAAAAATTGCGATATCAGTTCTAACTTTTTACAACGAAAGGCTTTGTAATTTGTAAATTGTAATTACAGTAAGTACACTAATAAGTAAGAATGAGTTCTAAGAAAGCCGTAGTCGGACGTACGTAAGAATGAGTGGAAAAGGCAAGAAGTAGTATGTAGTGTTATAAGTTGTATACAATGCGTAAATTAACTGCAGTAAAAATATCTGTATTTAGTACAAAGCCACCTTTATGATAAAGAAGTTGGTCTTAAAGTATCACATTGGACCTGGGGCCTAGAGCGAGTATAGCGGCGTTTTCACTACTGCAATACTGCTACAATACTTTAAGACTTCATGTTTACCTGTTTAGTGAGCTGTTCCTCGCACAGCTTGTAGAGCGTGTAGAACTTGCGAGCGAGCGTGATGTTTTCCAGGAAGCCGCAGGAGGCCAGCTTCACGCGAATGATGATCTGCCGGTCGGGCACCATCATGGCCACCGTGCGGAATTGGATCTTCAGATTCTCCGGCAATTCCTTGCGCCCAGCGTAACCAGGATTCTATGCAAGATGTTATTCAATTAACAATTTCATCAACAGTTTTGTAGATTTAGTATTGGAAGTCGTTTAAAAAGTATTTTACAGTACATGTCCTTCTATACGAAAAATATTTCATTATGCTCATAGATATATTGAATGTATGTACATTCAATATATCTATGTTCACCTAACGATGTCGTTAGGTGAACTAAGTACGACAAATATGAAAGAAATCGCATAAATCGCTACAATCTTTTGAATAACATTGAGGTAATAGCTAGCCATGAGAATTTAGAACAAGATCTCTAACTAAACAGAGTACAATTTCTATTCCCTTCTGGGCATGGGCATGGAACATTATCACCATCTCATTTTTATTTCCCCACTGCTGGGGCACGAGCCTTTACTATTAATGCATAGGGAGAACGGGCCATTAACACGCGGGCCCAGTTCGGATTGGTGGTTGTTGACGACCAACGCAACGGCTTTGCGTGCCTTCCGAAGCACGGAGCTCGAAATGATACATTTTTGGTCACCCATCCAATGACCGGTCTTTGCGAAAATAGTTTAACCTTAGCAATCAAAGATTGGTCGTGTTAATCACTGCGTCATCGAGCTCCTCCTTTTTAATTTATATCTTACCGTCTTTCGGTACCATCTCCATGCGTGCAGACAAGTGACCTTTGTCGCAGTTTTCTAATATGGTATTTTTAATATAATATGGTAATAGATAAACGATGTTTTAAAAACACCATTAAGTGAAGCGGTTTTCATAAAAAAATATTACTCATTATTTACCATAACACTAATAAAAAATCTACAACTATAATTTATTTTAGCGTTTTATGTATCTTGACGATTTGATACTATTATCTCACAATATGCGCTAAGACTGACCATAGTTATGAAGATGCCGAACTCAGGGCACATCTCCGAGGTGTCTCCGTCTGTGAAGACGAAGCTCCTCTTCTTCTCCTTCTTGGCGGCCAGCACCACGGCGACTTGCTGCGCCGCCACCGACAGCACCGGCAGCTCGATACGGTTGAACTCGTCGAAGCAGCCCCATGAGCCGGACTGGGCGAGGCCTTTGTAGATGCGACCGAGGCCTCTGGTGGACCGAACATTTTGCATCGTCAGTAGCTACAATCACAACACAGTGTCAGTAGAACCAATTTTTGTAACACCAACTTTTTGTCCCATTAAAGTAAACATAAACTGCGCTCGACTCTGCGATTTCGGGATGAGATATTTTCTGTGCTGGCCATCTGATTTGCTCCCTTACTCAATCTGACCGTTGATTTATCTAACTACATTCCTACAATGTATTCCTACATTACAATACTAGTTACTGTCATGTCATTTGTCATAAGAAACTATACCTGTAGTCCATCTGGTCGGAGCAGTTGAAGACGACGACGTATTTGGCGAGCGTCTTTCCCATGTCCTTGACGGTCTCCGTCTTGCCCGTGCCAGCGGGCCCGCACGGCGCGCCGCCCATGCTCATGGCCAGAGCTTGCGCGAGGGTTATGTAGCATCTGCATCACAAACCAAGTATTATACGACGAGAAAAACTCACCACACTGTCCGCGTATATCACTACAGTGGGGCGGGTGGACCGGACGCCGGCGGCAGCAGTTGAACCGGTGACAATAATATCTCCCACTTGTATTCGAAGTTACCGGTGGAAACCGGTAGGTACCGTTAGTTCATAAATAACTATTACTTTACAGAGATTTTTATCATTTTTAACTGAATAAATGATACTAGTTTCAGTGAAATTGCAGGGCATACAGACATAAACTGAAGCTTCATGGTCTTCGCAGACTTAGCAGGAGAAGGAGGCAATTTGTTTGCCGCATTCATCTGCAATGAGGTGACAATAAAGGATGTGGAATCCTTAGCTGTCATTATCCTCATACATCTGGAGCATGCCCAAACTTCTTTTGGGGGCATGCTTCTTTTGGTCGCTTTGGCCTTCGGGCCGCTCCGCTGTTAGGGTTAACTTCAGTGATTGCCTAGTACGATCCCGGATAAACCTGGTGGCAAGAGAGGGAAAGTACAGCAGGGTATACCTTCCTTACACCGTGCCCTACCGACTGTGTGGGGTGATTAGGGGTCGGAAGGACGAAGGTCCGGGGATTTGTGTGGGACTCCCACACAAATCCCGGACGCATAGTTACACGCACAAGGCATTTTCTCCAGTAAGAAAAGGGTCTGCACGCGTCCTTGGTGTCGCAAGCGGCCATGGGCAGTGTTTCCGTTAGGCGCACCGTATTCTCGTTTGACAGCTCAATAGCATTAAAAATATTCTGACCTGTCAGTGAGTGGTGTGATGACCAACCGATCGGTGCAACCCAAGTACTCGTTCTGGTAGATGAAGGTGACATCCGTGACAGAGACCAAGGTCTTGTCCGTGTCCTCCTTGAAGTAGAAGCGGCACTGTTTCAGCCACTCGAAGTCGTTCACCAACCGCACGTTTAAGCGACACTGAAAGAACACTGCAGTTTGCACAAAGTGCTGCAAAACACTTCAGCTCGCCTAGAATTTTTTTTCCTTTAGTATATTGCCATTCTAAAAACAGAAATCTACAATTGACAATCTACGGTGTCGCTCACCAACACATCAAAGATATCCCTCTGGTGCACGTGTATGGTAATCAGCGTTTCAAATTTGATCCTCTCAATCTTGGTCAAGTCTCTCGTCGTCTGGTCGATCAGGGTGTTCAGTAGCTCCAAGAACTTGTTGTTGGTTTCCATCATTATCTTTTTGTCTTGTCGAGCTTGTTGCAGCGCTAGTTCAGCGTCTCGCGTCCAAATTAACTGGATGCCAAGAAGGCCGATCTGATGACATGTGTCAATTAAATTATTAGATTACCGATGCAGTTTGGTGTGCCTCTAAATGCAAGTAACCGAATCGTGTATAAACAAATACCAATCAGACAGAGATGGTTGAGAAATTTATGAGTTAATTGTCATAGACACAATAGAAACAAACATTTAAAAAAACAAGAGATCCTTAAAGCGTTTACAAGTCATCCTAAATAAAGGCTTATCTGTCTCTGATTATTTATCCTTTACTAGTACCAAAAAGTCTTATTTATAATTTTTGAACAGTATACCTGAGCAGGCATTTTGTCAAGGAACTGCAGTATGTTGAATCCCGGGTCGTTAAGGACGGAGACTCCGTTCCTTATGATGGAGTGCAGGCTGCTCTGCGCGGACTGCAGTAAAGAGGTCAGCCACGTCTCCACGGAACCTTCGGCACGGACAGGCCGTTCTAACTTGATCTCTTCCCCCTCCGATGATAGTATAGCTATCATCTTGTTATATTCTAGACAACGAAAGTTAGGAAGATACATTTTAATGTTTAATATTAAAAGAGATTAATTAAGTAACACTTCTTTGAGAAGGAATGTTAAACAAAAATAATAGTTACAAACTTACCAATATCATGAAACTTGACGTAACGAATATTATCAAATATCGATAGAAGGTGATTCTGTATCGTATGTGAATCCGACGCTTGTCCGAGAATCTCGAGCAGCGCTGGGTCCGACACGAAGAAGAACCTCGGAAACATGGTTCTCTTCTTCTCCAAGTAGCCGCTTAGACTTTTCTGGCAGAGTTCTAGTTGCTCTTGAAGATGGGGCAGTAATTGCCTCAATAGATCGTCTCCAACACAGCAGGACACTACACCTGGCGTTTCATGAGCTCTTTGCATAATTTTCTGCCAAGATTTGTCAATTTTGGAAAACCTTTTAGCCTCTTTTGGCAGTTGCTTAGCTATGTCACCACCAACAAACACAGCCTCGAGATAAACCCACATGTTTTGGACAAGAAGCCAGCGCTCCAGAATCTCGTTGGTGCTTTGCAGATCATAAAGCCACTGCTGAATCTGCTTGCGAAACGGTGCGTTGTACCTGGAAAAATTACCATGAAAGCTTAGTAGCTATAGGAAAAACTAGATATTGTTATAGGATAAGTCTACGCGAACACTATGAAACACATCTTGCAGATACTGGAAGGTCTTGAAGGAACGGAATTGATTCAAATTAGTGGATGGTAGCATGCTACACAATAGTTTTGGGACGAGTAATGCTCTAGTCTCCCTGTGACCATGAATATTTCCAAGGCCTCTTATTATACCTTTCTAACATAACTAATGAAATCAAGCGTTAAATCCATGGCCTACAAAACCGCTCTTAAAATATGTAGACTTCCTTTCCTATATATATGCGCTAATGAGTTTTACTTCCTTTCTAACATAAGCAGAGAATCCTCACCTATTGGACAGCAAAGACCCAAGGATCATGAGACTGTCCTCGAGCTGCCCGATGGTTTCTGCCGTGGTGTCTCCCCTAAGAAGCAACTCCCCCCTGTTGTTGAAGGTCTGGAAGGTCAGCTCGTGCACCGACCACTCATTGGTTACTTGCCGGAGCTTCGCTTCTATGTCCTTCTCCTTCATTGCTGATATACAGATATCCTGAGAACAAAATAGTTATCAACAATTTTTTTTAATAATTTAGGTGAGTGCGTATAACACATTATTCTTACATAACAGTATTGTGAACATCACTGTTATTGGTCAATATTTAAGAACAAGAAGTTAATATTTAAGATTTTTGTTAGGTGGTGATTGAGCCACCTCTTGAAACTGCACGGTGAGACGGCTCCTACGTCATGCTATCCGGCGGCAGTAGGGAATTGTATTCTGACCCGTCCCTACACGGGTTAATATCGGGTAACGGGTTAATCCTTAGTAAGAATACAATAGCAATAAATAAATATTTCAGTTAGACGCCATTAAGTAACTGTAGAAATAAATTCGATATAATACACAGTAGTAGTGATACATTTATCACAGCGAAGCTCTTACTCACACATTGACAAGTAAAGCCACTACATGCACTTTTTGTAACGCCCACAGACGAAGTTGCATGCAATGAACGTGTTATGATTTCACTGGAACGGGCGTCGATACGTATCGGACAGGGACAGACAGGCGACAGATGTATTTTCCACAGTCTAGACTAGACATGGTTCACTAGATATGTGTGTTTGAGTTTCCCCCGGCCCGCTCACGCTTTTTGTGCATCGTATTTTAGAACTTATGTGCATGCTGCTAGTGTCTGTTGTGCTGTGACAAGTGCACATAGCAACTGCCGAACCAGACACTTCCTTGAGCATCATGCTTCCCTGGTAGTCCTAGGAAATTTTCCGCCCACATTAAAAGTGCAATGGAAACGTAGCATCTTTATCTAGGATCCCAACTGGCTGGTAAAAATCGTAGAAAGTTCCGATCGAACTTGTTAAGATCTATACTATGTTAAAAAAAACATATTTTATACAATTTCCTACAACTTATCTAGTAACATTATTAATTATTAAGGAGATCATTATCTACTGTTTTTGATGCCTTTGACTCTCCCTTATTTCGGCTAAGGGTGCCTAGTTGTGAGTTTTTTTTGACATTCGATTATGTGTACAAGCACCAAAATTAGTATGGCGTTGTAGAAGTCTTTAATGGTGGCAAAAGACGGGAGCTAATAACTCGCGCTAGGCTATTGTCTGTCGCTATGAACACGGATGTAACAAAGGTAAAAGTAAACATTGCAATAATCATCACATTATAAATTGCGTATCCTTAGATTAGTCTGCATCACTATACGAGTATCTTAAAAATATATTGTATATACACGGTCGACATTGTCGATTGCTGCCCCAAAAATAAATACTATTATTGGAGTAAGTACTTCCGCTATGTTCTTGGTAGATCCATACAATCACGCCCCCACGTTAATTATTGTTATGATTATTATAACACTTGGAATTAATCAGCACAACCTGTGGTTTCGGTCTTATGACTTATATAATAAAATATTTATTAAATTCATATAACTGCTTGATTGCAATTGCAACCTTAATGTAATAAGAAAAGAAAATATTTTGACATTATTACATCCTCTATTACTGAGAAATTGGATTTGTCGTCAGTACAAGGTCTCTCGCCCTTTGTAGACTTACGGACCGATGGTATAGTGCCATTCAGAGATGTTTGTAGCTTAAACTGACAAGTGATTTTGAATCTAATTGACAATAATTTACAACAATATTACTAATGTTGATGTTAAAACGACACACTTTACTAAGATAATGGTGGTAAGGTAGGTAGTGTGTTTTAAGATGAAGGGAAACTTAAAAACAAACCCTACTACTAATCAAATTTAAACAGGTATATGTATCAGCCGCTGGAAATCGAACCCGAGAACTCTACGTCTGATACCGATGATCTAACCACTAAACTATCAAGGTTCGATAGTGAAACTACATTAATGAAATGGGGTTGTGTGACAGGGAAAGAGGTAGGGTGAGAAAATCAAATACAAATGCACATTGTACAGTTCAGGGGGGTTGTAGGCCCCGCCCCCTCTTACTATGTTAGCGTATGCAGATACGCGATATTAGAATGCACACATAAATCATGTTCGAATGCAGATTCGAACATGATATATGTGTGCATTCTAAGAGCATCTCCTGCAACGTTATGTCGCCTTTGTAGAACAGTGGCACTTTGAACCCACGCAGTGACTGCTGTTCCTTATTACGGTACTGTGTAGAGACTAAACGGCCTGCGAATGTGAAAGTCCCGGAGGTCAGGAAAAATACGGGTAGCACCAAGTATCTGTGAAAACACAAAAAATTATGCTATTTATAAAACCTAATGCTGATCATAATCCTTATGATCGGTTGTCATATTTCATATTGACGCTGCCGCCCGATCAGATGCGAACCTTTTTTTTTTGAGAGAGATTGCTGATTGCTTCTATCGGCATTTTCAGCGTTACAGGGTTTTTTTTGGGGGCGGCGAGGTACGTAAAGGGTACCTCAAGCCGTGGTTAAACGAATCACCTTCGGAGGATTTCTAGAGGGAACGGCGTCGCACACTTAAAAGTGCGCGTCCCCGTGCCCTACCAGAGACTCCGAAGGGTTCGGATCGGATCGGGGATGCGAATCCCTCGGAGAATCTAGTAGGGAAGGAACGGGGGGCGACGCACTAGTGTATGATACCATTCCCTCTAGAGAACCCCTGATGGCGTTTAGTTTCACACGGTTTGAGAAGCCCTTTTAGGGGGGGGCTCGGTAGCTCAGCGGTCAGAGCATTGAACCGGTTATCCAAAGGTCGTGGGTTCGATTCTTTCTATAAAAAAAATATATCTTGTAAGTATATATAGCAGTGTGAATGCCAAATTCAAAAATAATAAAAAAGTTCTTCAAAATTACTCGCCGCCCCCAAAAAAGTGACGCTGAAAATGCTCCTTACCCCACTCAGAAAACTCTCTGCAAAAACCATTTTGTTGCCGTTCGATCACATCAGAGTGAACGAGTAATAACTGTAAAACGAGTTTAACATGCATAACACAAAAAGCATTGTCGCTGCCGACTACTGGTGAAAAACAAGGTGAGTTGTCATACAAATTGTCGTGTTCGCTAACGTGGCGAGTGGTGAATAAGTGTCGCACTAGACATTCTGATTTTCTGATCGGTTACAACCACAGAACACAAGAATACAACGCAGATTGTAAAGGCTATACAAGGGCAGCTTGAAGCAGTTAAGAACGGCAGATTCACTACGGCTGCTAAAAGCTCGGTCCGTGTGTTTTGATCACTGGCTAACTGCTCGAGCAGCCCGTGTATGTACACCCTAAGTGGTAGAACACTTAAGATTTCTACCACTTAGATCTTATTCTTAAGCTTTCTACCACTTCATCATCATCATCATCATCATCAGCTCATGTTTAAGTCCCCACTGCTAAGGCACGAGCCTTCCCTATGGATGGATAGGGAGAATGGGCCATAAACCACCACGCGGGCCCAGTGCGAATTGGTGGTTGACTGTTAATGCAGCCGGGACCAACGGCTTTACGTGCCTACCGAAGCACGGAGGAGCTCGAGATAATACACTTTTGGTCACCCATCTGATGACCGATCTTTACATCAGTACTCTCAGACCGGGCGCGGGCGCGTAATCCACTGCGCCACCGACCTCACCACCACTTACATAGCTATATTAATATTTATAGCTTTATAATTAAAACCTTTATTATTTATATGTAAAAAGAGTATCTCCGAGATCAAGAGAGTTGTTTAGTGATATAAAGAGGGGGTCAAAATTATTTTTGAATTTATCACACAAAACAGGAATCAAACCTGTAGGTAACAAATTTCTTGTAACAATCTAGTTGTTGCAGTAGTTTTTTATATTTACGGGTAAGCATATGCCCTTCATCTCACCTGCAACCAAACCAAGTACATAAACATGTACCCGCTGGGAATCGACCCTGGGACTTCAGGCCTTTTTAACCACTAGGCCATTGAGGCGGTTACAATAGTAACCTGAGCGATGGTTGATAGTGTGGGTCCTAAGAGGTTGAGGAGGACTGGAGAACTGGCTGTTATGGCGATGGAGGTTAGATAGTGGTAGCTGGCTGGATTCAGGCAAGCCTTACCATTAATCAGATCTAGACAATAATATGTGTGTACCGCTGGAAATCGAACCTGAGAGCTGAGTCAGAAAGGTTTGCCTAACCTATGACCGTACTACTGCTGGGAAAAAGCCTACATCGTTTAAATCAAGTCATCACTACCCAGTTGATGGGTATTGGCTTAATCACCTTGCCAAATGCGGGTTAATAATCACAACACAAACCCGGGCTAAGAATTGAAAAACCCAAAACACACCTTGCCCTTTTTGGGAATTGAACCCTGGACCTTGGTGTATTAGGCCGAGCGAATTAAGATATCACATCACTCAGCTTATTTAGTGTTAACGCTTGACCCAGATGGGGTTGCTGATGGTGTGCAAACGAATGATATTTGGCAGGGGTGCTCAACCTTAACTAGCGCGCTGCCAGTCGGCACCGAGGCGTTAAGCAATAAGCGTCATACGTTTGAAAGAGAAAACAATCAAAGAAATGGGCTTATTTGTGTGTGTGTGGAATGGGGTAGCGGGATAAATCTTTTTTCGATAGTTCGCCCCGCCCCTTTTACTGTGATAGTGTATCTGTATCCGCCATGATCGATGTGTGCATGTTAATAACATCTTCTGCAACGTTATGTCGTCTTGGTAGCCCTGGTGTAGTTTCAACCCACGCAGTGGCTGTGTTACACCTTATTTTATTTTTCTTCCTTTTTTACCATTGAAAATGGATATCAGATGCAAATCGCCTGAGACGTATTTATGGACATAACTCCGAAAATTTTAGGAGGATTTAGATGGGAATAGTACCGAAGGTTGAGGAATTTATCGAGACATGTGTGAGCGTTTGAATTTAAAAAATGGGCTGGTAACTTTTTTTTGGAATTTTGAAAAATGAAAAAAAGTCGGGTTTTTGGGGGGTGTTTCTTTACTAAATTGTAAATATTTCAATAAGAAAAAATGAAAAAAGGGCCCTAGAGTAACAGTTTAGCTACAAAATGGCGAAAAAAATTTGAAAATCGGTTAATAATGAGCCTGCTCCTGTGTGATCTGCAGGTGGTCCCTATTGACCTGTAGGTGGTATTCTAGAAAAACGGGTATTTCCGTATTTAAAAAGTGATGTAGCTTTTATGATTATTGACCGATCGTCATGGCAACGGTGTCAAAAGATGCGGATGCAGGCGAGAAGTGCATTCAAGTTAAAAATCCAATTATTTAAAACATAAAATATTATTTAGTATTGATATAAAATATGGTCACTATAAGATATTGTTTGGTTAGCTAATTACGTAATAACTTAAGACAAAAGGTCCCTTAAGAAGGGACTGAATAAATTAGCCGACTTGGTGTTACATGGATCTCACAACTTTTTACGGTAGAAGAACTGAGTTGCGAGATTTGGTTTTGATGGCATCTCATTTATTTTTGTAGGTAGTCCTACTTTTTTCCTTTTCGGTAGATGGTACCGAAAAGGAAAAAAATACTAAGGATACTAATAAAGGATAGGTACCTACCTATCTACACCTACCATTCCATTATATATACAGGTATATATTTATAAGGGATCACAAAGGTATTTATGTAGTTGTTGTATCTAGAAAACTGAACCGAAATTGCAAAATATTTTAGTTTTCCTTGATTTATACACTAAACACTAATTGTATTCTAAATTTGAAGCTTCTATATCTGCTAGAAGTGCCTAGTTTTGATGATCGGTCAGTCAGTGAGTCAGTGAGTGAGTGGTGACTGACAAAATTAAGAAACTTTGAATAAATATAATTCTTAAACTACTGGTTAAAATTTAATGAAATTTGAAATATACCGTGTTTATAAAATGTCTTCTTCATTATCATCATCATCTCAGCCAAAAGACGTCCACTGCTGGACAAAGGCCTCCCCCCCAAAGAATCTCCAAAACGACCGGTTTTGTGCTGCTCGCATCCAGCGGCTTCCCGCGACCTTTACCAGATCGTCTGTCCACCTTGTTGGAGGCCTGCCCACATTGTGCTTTTCGGTACGCGGTCGCCACTCAAGAACTATTCAACTGAAAATTCAGGCTTCTAGTTTTATCCACAACGAAGGAAAAATTACCTGAACTGTTTCGAGAAAAGGATGTTACGGCCGTGCCGCTTTTTTTCTCGACTTGGCTTGGCCGGGGGCACTGCCGTGCCCCCAGATTCTTTAAATTCGATCTTGCCGCTGAGGATAGTGATGATAACGACGATGAAAGTCGAGAAAGTGAGAATGAATCCGCCAAAAGAAGGCGCCTGACGAATTTCACTTTCAAAAAAAAGAAAATGTTATTCTCTGTGTTGTGCAGTGTTATACATTCGTATGTTATAATCGTAGTTGTGTTATTTTTTTTTCGTAAGTTTTTGTATTTATTTTCAGTGCTCCGATTCCTGCGGGGACTGCGAAATCTTTGAATTTTTTCTCAACTACTGAGGCAATGGCTATCTTATCTCTAGCTGCCAGAACACAACAATGCTGCAAACATTGATGCTATGGTGACAAAAGATAAGATGGCGGTAGCTAACCGGGCGGCCCTTCCACCAACAAAACCGAGTACACAAACATGTACCCCCGCTGGGAATCGAACCAGTTACTATCTCAGACCGATGGTCTTAACTACCAGACCATTGAGGCGGATACAGTAGAAACCTGAGGGACGGTTGATAGTGTGGGTCCTATATAAGAGGTTGAGGAGGACTGAGGAACTGGCTCTTATGGCGATGGTTATATAGTGGTAGTTGGCTAGGTGATTCAGACAAGGCTTACCACTAATCAAATCTAGTACAATTAAGAAATATTTATATTTTATTGCGCCACGCCATCGAGCTCCTCAATTGAGGAGTTCGATGGCGCAGTGGTTAACGCGCCCGGTCTGCGAGTGCTGAGGTTTAGCAATTTTCGCAAAGGCCGGTCATCGGATGGGTGACCAAAAATATTTCATCTCGAGCTCCTCCGTGCTTCGGAAGGCACGTGAAGCCGTTGGTCCCGGCTGCATTAGCAGTCGTTAACAACCACCAATCCGCACTGGGCCCGCGTGGTGGTTTACGGCCCTTACTCTCTATCCATCCATAGGGGAGGCTCGTGCCCCAGCAGTGGGGACATAAGATGAGCTGATGATGATATATTTTATTACAGGTACACTTATTTGAATGGAACGTCTAGACGTGTGGACTGGAGCCTAATAAAGGGCAACCCTGTATTTCCTCCAGGACTCATTCGAGGATCGGTTACATTCTGTTTATTACCACTGGAAATCGGACCCGAGATAGGTGAGTCGGAAAGCAATAAGCTAATAACTGTTGAAAGAGAAAGCAAACATAGAAATGGGCTTGTTTGTGTGATGGGCAACGGGTTCGCGGATAAATCTTTGTTACCGATATAGGTGGGTAGTTCGCCCCGCCCCTTTTACTGTGACAGTGTATCTGCATCCGGCATGATCGATGTGTGCCTGTTAAGAACATCTCCTGAAACGTTATGTCGCCTTGGTAGTCCTGCCGTAGTTTCAACCCACGCAGTGACTGTTATACCTAATTTTATTTTTCTTCCTTTTTTTTCTTAACTTCTGAGGCAATCATTGTGGCTATCTTATCTCTAGCTGCCAGAACACAACAATGCTGCAAACATTGATGCTATGGTGACAAATTTAGATGAGATGGTGGTCCTTCCACCAACAAAACCAAGTACACAAACATGTATCCCCGCTGGGAATCGAACCCGGGACTGTCTGGGACCGGTGGTCTTAACTACCAGACCATTGAGGCGGTTACAGTAGTAGTAACCTGAGGGACGGTTATACCGTGAATATCAATTTAGCGTACCACATATAAAAGAATTTTCGTGACGGCGTGTTCGCGAATCCGTCATTCGATACAGCGGTTTTCGATGCAACGGCTTTTCGAAAGGGCGTACCACTTTAATTTTTTTTTCGCAACAGCGTGCGTCGCGACGATGACTTTCGAACCTACATATCAGACCCACGGTTGATAGTGTGGGTCCTAAGAGGTTGAGGAGGATTGAGGAACTGGCTCTCATGGCGATGGACTTCGGTTAGAGTGGTAGCTGGCTAATTGATTCCGACGAGCCCTACCACTAATCACATCTAGTGCAATAATATGTGTCTTCCGCTGGTAACCGAACCCGAGAGCTGAGTCAGAAAGCAGTGGTTTAATCCGTCGTCTGCTGTGAATACAGACACAATAGAACTTTAATTGTTTAGGGCACTGATCAGTGCTTGCCGCATATAATCGGTAAAGTAATAAGCTAATTCGTTTGAAAAAGAAACCAAAACATAGAAATGGGCTTGTTTGTGTGATGAGCAACGGAGTCGGGGATATATTTTTTTTTTGCTTAGTTACCGATATATGTGGGTAGTTAGCCCCGCCTCTATTACTATGTTAGTGTATGCATGATCGATGTGTGCCTGTGAAGATTGTCTTCTGGAAGGTTATGTCGCCTTGGTAGTCTTTTTTATAGTTAAACCCACGCAGTGGCTGTTATACCTTATTTCCGAGAACCCAACGACCTGCAACGGTGATAAGGCTCGGAGATTGGCTAAAGGTGTCAGAAACGTCTACAAAGTATTATCAATCGGCAATTTTGTTATGAGTAGGGTAATGGCAGCAGTGGCCAGAGTCCGACACCAGTTTTTGTCGCCAAAACTTAACATAGATTATATTATCTTGCAATTTTATAGATTTTCATTAAAATTTTACTTAATGACAGCTAGGAAGTAGGTGCTCTGTATTTCATCATCATCATCATTTCAGCCCGGAGGTACTCACTGCTGAGTATAGGTTTCCTTTCGTTTCTGCCACTCATCTCTGCCCCAAGCCATACGCATCCACAGCTTTCCCGCTATCTCACCACACCTTGCCACCGGACGACCGACGACGACGCGACGACGCTTGTATTTAATTACGGCCTGTATTAGGTCCTTACTTGAAATTGACGTTTTGTATGAAGATTTTTTATAAAATTATATTTTTCAAACTAACTTTTTTTAAATTTTCTTAGCATCTATTTATGTTAATACTATAAAATTGTAGAGTAGTGTGTTTGTTTCACTAGCTAAATATATTTAGCTAGTGAACTATAGCAAGCTACTAGCTAGCTAGACTAGACTAGCTAGTCTAAGCTAGCTACTAGCTAGCTAGACTAGACTGGCTAGTCTGCTATAGCAGACATTAAAAAGAAAAAAATCAAGACCCTTCAAAGCTACAATGAAACAAAAGGTCAATTCCGCGAACAAAAAAAGAAGTAAATTTAAAAAATATATTGGGCGATAAAAACACAAAATAAATAATCATTGTTATAACTGAAGCTTATGTAACATAGTCCTAACTAAAGGTGTAATATAATATTAACAACCGGTATTGACTTTTAGAAGTAATACACCTATTAATAAGTGAGAAAAAAAAACGTAAATTTCATAGTAAGGACCCATATTTAATTGTGGCTAAAGACTTAAATCAGTTCTTGACCAAAGGGTCAAGAACTGATTTAAGTCCTTTAACCTAATTTTATTAATTTTCGTTTTTAAGAAAGGAAAAAAATGTCGGTCACTGGTCCCTGTCGAAAGCAGGTGCCCCTACTCACAGAACAGTTAAATAAGGTACACCCTATATGAGTATTGTTCTTGGAAAAGGGCGATAGCAACCATCGACTCCGGTAATCGATCGCATTCAGGTCAGCCGTAGTCTTGATTGCAATCCTAATGGAATAAAAAAAGAATTATTGAAGAACTGGCCATGTCATCTCTAATGTAAGTAAAAAAAAATAGCCTATAACTATCCCACTGCTAAGTAAAGGCCTCTTTTGTTGATCCATCCGGGTTGGTGATCATAAACTCGGACTATCCATCGAACACATTTATCGACCTGGGAATTGAACCCGGGACCTTCGGGCATCGGGCTGAGCGCTTTACCTCTCGGCCACCGAAGCGTTCTAACATTGACAGACTTTGGTAAGATAATGGTAGGTACCAAGTGGATCTAAAACAAACCCTACCACTGACCAAAGCTCTGGACCAGATCCAAGAGCTCTGGCTCTAAAAGCAATCTAAACCTCAAACTAATAAGGTTTCAAATTGAAACTAAAACTAAGAAATGGCGTTGTGTGAAATTGCCTTGATGGGGGGATGAATCTTTTTTCTTTTTGCTAAGCTATACGAACGAGTGCAGGGGAGTTAGCCCCGCCCCCTTTGAATGTGTAGTGTGTCTGCATTCGGACATGATCAATGTGTACGTTAAAGGTGATCTCCTGCAATGCCATGTCGCCTTTGTAGGCCTGCTGGAGTTTTAGCCCACGCATTTACTGTGGTCATCATATTCCGGTGCTTTGGCAGAAACACAGACTGAAAATACGAGCTGCAACTGCAAAAAACCCGATAATCTGAAGAAGAAAAAAAACTAATTTATATAAATATTCACAAATTTCGTGCCTCGCACTACTATCGAGCACATTGGAAATAAATCTACGGAATTCGAAAAAATATTGGTGAAAAAGGTCGTTCTGACTTTCTTCAAAAAGGTTAGGCTACAGGACAAACCCTTAACCCGATCGTCTTTGTTAGGCTCAAATTGTAGCTGACTAAATTGTCCTTTTTCTCAAATTTTTCATATCATTCTTCGTTAAAATATTCGTCAAAATATCAAGCGCCAAAATCAAAAATTCGGATTTTTTTACTATTTCGGCCATAACTTTTTCAGTTTTTGACTGTCTCGAATAATTCTTTTTGCACCTTACAGCTCCTTTTTGGATATCATATCTTCACAACTCTTCGGGATATAAGGGGATCGCACTTTTTCGTGAAATCGGAGCCTATACTGGAGCGAATGAAAAGACATTTCCTATGTCAAAATAGTGGCACCAAATTTCGACAGGAACCAGTGATCGACATTTTTGTCCTTAAATCATTGCAAACAGGGGCCAGCAACTGATTTTAGTCTTTTGTAACAATTAACTGCAGACCACCTGCTTGCCTTGCTGTCACAAGAGCAATGAGTTCAGAGTGCCTAGTATAAGTTTGATTAAACATTTGAACACGGTATCGATAACTCGAATTTGAATTGCATTAAAATAAACGCAAAAAAAAGACTTTGTTCTGGTGACAAACGAGGCGAGTGGCAAAGGACCCGGACCTTAAGTATGGAAAATGTGGTTTCAGTTAAATAACCTGAGATATGTTATAGATTTCAAAGTCCTGAACAAAAGTCTCTAGGGGTGCTACCGCTGTTTCCGAGTCCTTTTCAGAGTTTCGACTGATTTTGTACCAGATAACAAAAAATGTAAACAACGGATGAAATGAAAGAAATAGCGTTACAGGTATTTCTTAAGTTCAGGTTAAATCTTATCAATCTATATTTACATAGTTATAGAATACACATGTACCGAATCACATCTTTTACAAATGTACACTTTTAACTTAGTTTAGGTGCCATTAGCGTGCATTTCTATTAGATTGAACAGTCCAGTATAGGTTCAATCTAATGTCAATTATTTAAATAAATAGTTGAATCTTATTTTATTTATTTATTTATTTATTAAAATTTACAAAGGTACTTAATATTAATTTATAGATCGAAGCAGTGTGATAAAAACCAATATTGGTTTGTCCACACACCGGCACTCACCGCCTTACGCTCACAATATACAGAAAAATAAAAATATAAAAATAGTCAAACAATATGAACATTACAATCCACCCTCAACAGGGCTAACATTTTGCGTGAGGTTCGCACAGCCTAGCGCAGCGCTTACTCACTGTTACAACAATTTATTTTAAAAGTACACAATCATGTAATGACAGCAAACCTTTCTTATGAGCCTGCCCAACCACACACGCCATAATTTGTGTTATCACACGGGGTGGTTTGTGATACTTCATTTATAATTATGTATTCTCTAATGTATACTATTACTATGTTTTAACTGCACAAGTGTTTATTTTTCTCCTAAATATTATGAGCTTACTTGGTTAGGTTAGCTACTATTAATGATAAGAAATAATCTTTTAATTTATTTTTGATATTTGATTCAGTAATTTGTTTTAAAGTTGACGGAAGGTCGTTAATCAATTTAGGCACTTGGCACTGTAGTAGTTGTTTGCCGTAAAGGTTATTATAAAAGTGTACTTTGAGTTTAATTTGAGACGCACTACGAGTTTGGTAATTACAGGTGGCAACATTTTGATATTCTTTATTATAGAATTGCTCAACGAACTACTCGTTAATATACTTAATCTGGTCGTGTATAGGTATTAAAGTACTAATACTTTGTTATCTCGTACAAAGTCAGTCGAAACTCTGAAAGGGACTCGGAAACAGTGGTAGTACCTAGAGACTTTTGTTCAGAACTATGAAATCTGTAACATAAAATCTCAGAAAATTTAACTGAAACCACATTTTTCATACTCTAGGTCCGCGGTTCATTGCCTTATGAATAGGGATTGGACAACAACAATTAATAAGTAGTCAATTTCAGAACATAAGACGAATAAATAAAATCACGTAACAGTTGTTTACAATATTAACCTGTTTCTTATTTTATTTTTGATCTAAGCATAAATTTCTGTTAGGTACCTACCTAAATAGTTTTGATAAACACTCAACTGACGGAACCAAATACTGACGTCATAGTTTGTCATTCCCTCAGAACAATAACTAAAGCTAATATTATTCTGAGGTCATTCCCATTCCATTTCTACTAAAAAAGAAATCATTTTGACAGTAACACAGAAGAAATCAGTTTGACAGTTTAATGACTGTTAACAATTTATTTATATACAGATCACTGTTAGAGATTTATAGTCAGAGGGATAAGCTGCTAAAAACGAAGGATGTTCACCATTATAATACCAGAAACAAAGAAAAACTATGTATACCTAGAGATTACAAAAAGTTCGTAACCTTGGTTTAAACTTGAAAATTAAGTTATTTAATAAGTTACCTGCTATTATAGTAGATTTGCCTTTTATAGAATTTAAGCATAAAATTAAGCATTTCCTTGAAAAACACCCATTTTATAGTATATTAGAATTCATGGCGAGCTCGTTTCTGTGTTTTTTTAATGTATTTTTTGTATTTTTATCTTAGAATTTTAGAACTGTCATACCTAATGAATTTTGAAAAATTGTTTTCTATTTTTTATTTTTTTATTAATTTATTATTTATTATTTATTATTTTATTTTAGAATTTACAGAATGAATTTTGAAAAGTTTGATTTTATTTTATATGAAAAGGTTTTTTATTTTTTATTTTAATTTAATTAATTTAATATTTTATTTTTATTATTATTTTTCCAAAATGAATAGAATCGCTAAATGTTGTTATTGTAGATAAGTTACATTATGATAAGGAATATTTATTGTAAATGTTTGACTTACCTAGGTTGCGTTATGTAACAAAGGGTGAATAAATAAATGAAATGAAAAATGAAACAGTTGCTAAATAAATATCTATTGATTGATTGATTGAGTCTCTTTACAGACGTTATCCAATAGTAGTCAGGGTCATCCTTGAAATGCGAGATGCCCATTAATACTCGTCATAATAATATTTATGTATTTCATCTGCGAAGGGCCTTGTCTATACAGGGTATGAAAAAAACCTTACCGAAGCCGTAATATACGCATCATCATCATCATCATCTCAGCCAAAAGACGTCCACTGCTGGACAAAGGCCTCCCCCAAATAATCATGGAGGGTATAGTGTACATCAAACTAAGAAACATTAAGTAACAATAATTGCTGGGAAACGACTTTTATTTTCAAATTTTCAAAAACAGGTGTTATTTATGACACGCAATGGGACGCGTGCAACTTAGTGTGCATGTGAGTAGTGCGTGTAGCGTACGATACGAGGCGGCCGGCCGCGAGCCGCATCATTGTGTGCCTTCGATATTCATTGCGGTTTGTAACTTAAAACGTCTCTTTTTAATTGAAAATGGAAGAAAAATGCTAATGTTCCTTTAGAAAAAAATTTACTAATAACCTATTTAAACAGATTCCGCAAATACCGTATAAAAAAAGTTTTGACTTTGTTCCTCAATAACTCCTTAACTATCAGGTTCCCAGGTATGGCTCCATACAAGAAAATAATAGTAATGATGGGGACCATCCGTATTTTTGATTTTCGTTAAGCTTCTTCTCATACCCAGTATACTAAAACGTAAGCGAAAACTTCTTGCCCCTTATTTGAGCACATTGTACGCACGGAGCGTGTGTTAAAGTTTATATGAAATTTATGTATAATACGTGTTACATTACATTCTTCATCTGCTATGACAGGGCATTTTCCAATACTTTAATGCTGTAAGGGAGAAAGAAAATATGACCTTGCTGAGCTTCATGCCGGTTCTTCTCAGTATAAAGTCTCCCGCCTTGTGTAGACTTATGAACCGATGGCACAGGACGACGCATTGGTAATTTACGTGGCGGGGATCTTGATATTTCTCAACAATTACAAAACATATGAAAGTGATATTTGATGACATGATTTTTCATTTGATTGACTTCATTTTGTTAGTTGCAGAAACACGATTTTTCAACTTTTATAACAGAGAAAAAAATATCAAAGTAACCTCTTTAAAAACATAGATTCACATTTTACAGGCTAACCAGACCGATTTAAGCATCAAAATTTTCTTAGTAGATTAGTCTTAACACACACTTCAAAATTGTAGTTCATTTTTTTAAAATAATTTGTAGTTTTAATTTGAGGGAAATAAAAACAGTTATGTTATATATTATGGTACGGGGCGCAAACGCTCGTATCAAAACGTATGAGATTTATTGTTTAGCGATGCGTCGCCTTAAGAGTTACTTGTAACCTAAAGTGATTATTTATTTTATAAAAGTTCGACCACTGGGCGACCACTAGTAAATAATAAAAGCCTATGTAGTATTTTTGACGGCGCAATTTGATGTCTACAGAGTAATGAATAGAGCCTCTATACTATCCCACTGCTGGGCAAAGAATCGATGGGTATTGTCTTAAAAGTCACGCTTGCCATATGGGGATTGGTTGCCAAACCCGGACTATGCATTGAAAAATACACTTTGCTTGGGAATTGAACGCAGGACCTCCGGAAGGCCGCAGAAGGGTTTGTTATTGGACCAACGGGGCGTTTTAAATTCTTCCATAGAAGCTTTCAATTCTCTTTAGTACGTTCATTTGCTGCTTTTCAGATTCTGAACAAACTATAGTTACTACAACTTTACAGTTTTCATGCATTTCAAGCACACACCTTAATATGAATTAAAAACAGCTACAAAAGCCCTGTTTATTTCTTCTTGCAGACCCGAAGAAGGGAAGTTCTCAAAGATTGGCAGACCTACTATACGATCTGTGATTTCAAGGTACAATTTAAACAAATGAGAAGCGAGAAAATTGCTGACAACATCGACAAGCCCTGGTTGGATTGATGCGCAACATAGGTTTTTTATTTATACTTTATACTTTATTAATATACTTATACTTATTTTACATATACAATTTATGAAACCCTGGCTCTCAAGCTAGTAAAAACCGTAATATGGGAGCCAGTGTCTTCCCAATAATATTACAGTTTAAGTATTAAGTACTAAAGCATACAAAACAGAATCACACATGCTAAATACGTACACACGGCGGCAGATCAACCTACCCAAAACTGTCAAATTTCTACAATCAATTTTGAACTTTATAATTTGGATATAAGGATCAATATTAATTGGAGAAATTTGACAGATTTGGGTAGGTTGATCTGCTACCAACTGTACAATTAATTTACACAACTTAAAAAAAAAAAGGTTAAAGAGAGATTCTGTGCGAGGGATGCATGAATGTACTTACTATTCAACTATGTACGTAATTTATCATTTGGTAGTAATTAATAATGTAATTTTAATTCTAATTTTAATCGCAACTGTTTTGTTAAAACAAACTTTATAATATTTTTAATTCAAATTTGTAATTTATATATATATATATATATATATATATATATATATATATATATATATATATATATATATATATATATATATATTAATTAATGTAATTGGTGTTAAGTGTTAAGCGTGTTAATTAATAAAATAAAATAAATAAATAAACAAAGCAAAAACATTGATAGACTAATAATAAACGAATGGTTTTTATTTAGACACTTTGGATTCTGTTTAGCATTTATTAGTTTTAGCGCAAGCATCGAAATTGTAATTTAAATAAAAATAATATATTATCTTTTTAATTTGAGTCGCTTATTTATTTTAGTTTTACACATAAAATGTAACCATTCCTGTTGAGTTTACGATAAGTAATAAATTGTACTAATATGTTTGTTTGGCATAATTAGGCTACATTGTATACTTGTTTGTGGAACTAAATCACGGATCGCAACCATAAGTTATCCAGTGAGTGCCAGTTGCGGAATGCCGTATATTAACGCATCGCACTATTGGAATATCGTTCGCAAACACCCCTTTCCTCCTCCTTCCTCCCTCCCTGCCCCCTGCATCGCTTCACCTCTGCAGACTCCTGCTCCCTTGGTGGAAACTGTTGCAACTGAGCCCACGCAAGTTCGAGAGCGGACCATTTAACTTGATCTAAACTGTTACTGGACTAATATCAACCTTACCACTTACACATTAGAGCGTAAAACGTTTATTGGTCATTGTAAAAATGATTGGCAGTAACCCTTTGTAAGTATCACTGTTTCAAATACTTTTTATCATTAAACAAATTACTTTTAAAATATTTCAGTGGCATTTTTCAACAGATTTATTTTGAGCCCGCCTTGGAGTTAAGACGACGCGCCGTTAAACAATTAATCTAATACGGAGCGTTTGCGCCCCGTACCATAAGAAAAACTGTTCTTATTCCTTCAAATTAAAACTAAAAATTATTTAAAAAAACGAACTAGCATATTGCAGCGAGACCTATCATTCATCTAAGGCTTAATCAAATAAAAAATTGGTCAATGTTTTAAAGAACAGTTACGTGATTCCTATAAGCATTTAATGTTCTGGAATTATTTATTGTTTTTATGGACATCCCTATCAATCGTTTGTTTCGATTGTTTGAAGGAGTGACTGTATTTTTTATTTGCTTAATAAAAACACTTGTAAAAAATGTTGTATAAAGATTTTATTGCGAGCTTATTTCTTAAGAAGTGCTTAAGAAACAATCCATCAATTTATTAACCTCCTCATAGGCAATAAATAATATTTGTAAATAAAAAATTACATCAGATGTTAGGAAGGTTTTTTTCAATTTCCTTAGTTGATGGCTTCGTACGGTTAGCACATTTAGCCAGAGGGGAAGTAATTTTACTTACAATTTATGTATAAATAAACAATTTTTACTTTGATAATAGATTAATGATAACAGAAACGAGTAGTGATACATAATATTCCCCCCAAACCCCTTGAGTATCAGAATGCTTCCGTGTATGAAACTCGGAAGCATTCTGATACTCAAGGGATACCGTGGTATGAACCACTCATGGTATGAATCGACGAAAGACCCTAAAGATGTGGCGGCTTTACTAAGACCTCACATGGACTTCTTGAGAGAATTTCAAAAGCGACGTTAGACTGTTTTATTTTATTTGCCAACACTCAGGCACGTTATCGAACGCTAAAGTAATCCACCTTTATTTCACATTAATATTCTACATAACACAAATTTTAGAAAGACCGTGAGCTACACTTGGCCCAGACTAGCGCAGAATCGAAGCGAATGCATAAGCAAAGAGAGGCGTATGCCCAGCAGTGGGTCGTGAGGGGGTGATGATGATGATGATGATGATGATGAAAATAAAACCACAGACATGACTTCACTTTCCCGCCAAAAAGTCCCCGTCAGTAACGTTGTTTTTTAATATTGATAAGGTTCACTTTGACTTACAAAGTTAGTAGGTAATGTCAATAAATTTTCACAGGTCGGATTCCACCACGAATCCACGATAGCCTTACTATGAGATAAGTATTAGATAGATATCGTGCCTGATTCGGATCGTCAGAAAGTGGGGTTAAAATACTGTTCGTAGTTTTTTTAACTTGTTTCGTCATCATCATCAACCCACTTTCGCCCACTGCAGGGCATAGGCCTTCCCTACTTATTTACAAGGTACCTAGTTATTAATTAAGCCATGGATTAAATTACGCTTTGAACACTGCGTTGACCGCATCCGCGAATCAATGTAACATTAGAAACTGCGAATTAGCGGATCGGGTGCCTAATAGAAACTTCACTAACGATCGTTCACCATTTTATTAATCATTAGCTGACCGGCGGACTTCGTACCGTTTTTTACAGTTTCCTTGACAACAAAACAAACAAAACGTTGAGTTTCCATGACAACAAAACAAACCAATCATTCGTCCGCTTAAGAACACCCGTATCCCATGATGGACCCCTATAGCAGCGACACCTACCGGGTCCAATTGTAAATCTAAACCATTCTCGAATCAACTTGAACACACACAGAAAATTTTAGTCCAGCCGTTTAGAAGGAGTTCAGTCACAGTTCAGTGACATACACAATTATCCTAAAACGATTAACTGTTCAATCATTTAATATTTTAATAAAAACAACGTATATTTAACAAAAGATACTAGGGCACCAGCATGGCGCAGGAGGTGTTGCGTAGGCTGACGACTTAAAAAATTTCATGGAATTGACGAATAAGGAAACTGGCGAGATCATGATACTGGCTAATTAGGGAAACTGACGAGTGATAACTTCAGTTGTTTTTATAAAATACTAGCTGACCCGGCGGACTTCGTACCACTTTGACAGATTCTATGACAACAAAACAAACAAATCGTGGATCATTTTGTATTGGAAAATTAAATTGTAAAAAAAAACTGTTTGGTGTGGACCACCCATAACACTTAGGGGTATAAAAAAATTATTACGACCGATTGTCAGACCTACCGAATATTCATATAAAATTTCATAAAAATCGATCTAGCCGTTTCGGAGGAGTATGGCAACTAATACGTGACACGAAAATTTTATATAAATAGATTTAAAATGTTTTATTCCCGCTTAAGGCAAGCGTGTTTTTTAAGTCAATACCAAACAAAATGTAGCGATGGCTTGATTTCAAAAGAGACCTTTGCCCAGCAGTGGGACAGTATAATCCGATTTCAGTTTAGGCTACAATAATTGAATTACTTAATATGAATGTCACAACGCCATAATTATCGGTTCGTAAGTCTATAGACTAATTCAAGTGTGTATTAGAGCAAAAACATTTTAATTTATAGTGACAGCATATCTTTCAGAACTTATGAAATTAATTAAAAACTACAACAAATAGTTTTAGCATATCGAATCTAATCCGATGTAAAAATAATAAAGACGAGACAAAATCGACTAACTACACCAAATTAATTACTCGGTTATTTTGCTAATATTTCGATGAATGTCAATTAAAACGAAACAAATAACTGAATTTCATACAACATTTTAATCTTACTCCATTAGCTGATAATAATAGAGAGCTTTGCAAAAAATAGACAATGATAAAAGAATAATCATTGATATTTTGCAATAAGACATTCACTAATTGATTTAAACGTCTATTGGCGTAAAGCGTAAATAAGCCAATCAGCTACTTTTATAATCAGACCGATGCATAGCCTACTTGAAATTGAGTGCGGACGGTACTTAGGCCCCGTACTATCAATTTTTCTACAACCATTACCGGTACCGAGCCGGTACCAATCGCTTCGCCGAAACGACCTCCTGCAAAGTCCTGTAGCCCTAGTACAGTTTGACTCCAGTCAACCTGACTTGGCGGCTTCAATGCATTGCACATGCGCTGTAACGCCATAACCACGTGCTTATTTGAACTTGAACTTTGCGTAGGGAAAGGGGTGGAGCCTACATTTCCCCTTGGAAAGTGTAGGCTCCACCCCTCCAGCACACGACAAAGGATGATTGCTGATTGGTACCCTTGTCGTGTGCTGGCCCTTTTCAGCATACAGCAGTGTAGGTGTGAGCTATGTGTGAATCTTGTGTTGCTTAATACAGACAAGACGCAAACATACACAATATGAGGGTGTTGTTCTGTTAGTGAATGTGTGCGTGAATAGATCTCCTCCCTGGTTCTGCTATCCTAGTAGTTTGGGCGCCTGCCGGTACACTTTGACCGGGAAAATGCGACGTTGCAACGTCGACTACCAGGACAGCAGAACCAGGGAGAAGGTCTATTCGAGCACACATTCATGAAAAGTGTGAATGTGTGCTCACTGCACTAGTGTGAGTGTTTTTAAACACACAGACGTATTCTGCATATGTGTTAAGGGGTGGAAACAGAAGGGTTTGAGGTTTCTCCCTGTTTCCATGGTAATGTTATTGATTTTACGAGGGAGATGTTGAGTTTTGGGCGGGTCCACCAAATTCACCTCAGTAGCTTTGGTTAAAGTTCAATATATCGGTCTCTTTCATTCTAAGAGAACTACGGTTTGCGGAAAGTAGAAAACGAGTGTTAATTGACTCCGTACAAAACTTTCTAAACGACTTGGGTTAAGTTTACAATTGGGAATTACAAGGGGAAATGTAGGCTCCACCCCTCCAGCACACGACAAGGGATGATTGCTGATTGGTACCCTTGTCGTGTGCTATCCCTTTTCAGCATACAGCAGTGTAGGTGTGAGCTATGTGTGAATCTTGTGTTCTGTGGTGAATCCCCTTGCGCGTATTGCGTAATACAGACAAGACGCAAACATACACAATGTGAGAGGGCTGTTCTGTTAGTCTTTGTCTGACCATTTCTGGCTGGTGACTCTTTCATTTCATGTCGTCCCAGTAATAGGTGCGGATATTCCGCACAGGCTTCGTCCCAGGCATCCGCAATGACGTCACAGACGGTTAGTTGCCGGAGTCTGAATGGTAATGTTGCGATGTTGAAACCTTTATTTTATTTGTTTTAATCATTTTTTTATAGTTTTAACAATTTTCATACTCTACTAATAGTTATCTTAGTTCGTGATGGCAGATACAAAAATTAAAGGAATTTGCTACGCCCGCCGCCGCGCCGTCGTCGTTCTACAAGTCGTACGGGCACCGGGAGACTTGTATTGAGAAGAACTGGCAAGCACTAAGGGCGTTTTTTCTCCCTTAATGACATAAAAAGTCTTAAACATATGTTTTCCATCACATATTAAAATTGTATGTTATTGGTAAAACACAATTCACTATTACTGTATCAAAAAGGTTTAAATATAAGTCTACGTTACTACTTATAATCGTAACAATTACTTAAAGTTATCACTACTCATTACTATTATCATTTATCATCATCATATTATATTTAAAAAGGAAATATTGTAAGAAAAAATATTTTGACACTGGTGAAATGTGCTAACCGCACAAAGACATCAACAAGGAGAAAAGCACAATCGCATCAAATATATTTTCTTTTGACATAAATAATGCGGTGTTATTCGTCTGCTCAGAGTATGATTGTGAAATACCTAGCCTAGCACTACTGGTGTGATTATAAAAATGGACTGATTTATTTTATAAAGAATGTAAGTGTCAACATTAAGATTAAAACAAAATAACTAAGTCATCTGTTTGCAATTTTCCGCCGCGCCGCACGAAGAGCCACGATGGAGCTGCGTATGTATGAGATAGCACGAGCAAAGAATAGTTCCAACTTTGGTCCGTAGTGCGGTGCGGTTGTAAGTACCGGAAAAAAGAGGCGTCATGATGATGTCGATGTGTGGGAATTAGGAGAAACCTCACCCTTCTGTTTCCATCCCTTAACACATATGCAGAATACATCTGTGTGTTTAAAAACACTCACACTAGTGCAGTGAGCACACATTCACACTTTTCATGAATGTGTGCGTGAATAGATCTCCTCCCTGGTTCTGCTATCCTAGTAGTTTGCGCGTCTGCCGGTACATTTTGACCGGGAAAATGCGACGTTGCAACGTCGACTACTAGGACAGCAGAACCAGGGAGGAGGTCTATTCGAGCACAATTCATGAAAAGTATGAATGTGTGCTCACTGCACTAGTGTGAGTGTTTTTAAACACACAGATGTATTCTGCATATGTGTTAAGGGGTGGAAACAGAAGGGTTTGAGGTTTCTCCCTGTTTCCATGGTAATGTTATTGATTTTACGAGGGAGATGTTGAGTTTTGGGCGGGACCACCAAATTCACCTCAGTAGCTTTGGTTAAAGTTCAATATATTGGTCTCTTTCATTCTAAGAGAACTACGGTTTGCGGAAAGTAGAAAACGAGTGTTAATTGACTCCGTACAAAACTTTCTAAACGACTTGGGTTAAGTTTACAATTGAAGTTGGCGGTAGCGTGCTCGTAGATGGCACTAGTGAAAACAAAAGCTGAAATGATTTCAAGTATAGACATGATTGAAAATCTCTCTCAATTTATCTCTTTGACTAGTCTACTTTATTTAAAATCAATTGTAGTAAAAAACATCTAATTTTCTTCAAACTCATATTTTCTTTAATTTTTCCTAATTTTTTTCTTCTTTTTTTTATCTATGTTAGAACTTTAAAGGCTTACTCAAGAAAAGTTTTCAATTTAGCTAAACAGCCACGCTTTGAAAAACTTGAAAAAACTTTGATTAACTTAGGGGTTTTTGGATTTTCTTTAGACATTAACTCATGAAGACTGACGATGATGCCAGTGACAAGACAATACTTCCTTGGCCTATTATGATTCTAATAAATGATAGCGACATGACAATGAAATCTCATCTCACGAATAACTATCTACAAAGAAGGTTAGACAGCCAATCTCTTTCTTGTTCTTTAACAGCGGATTTTCAAGAATGTTTTTTCATCATCATCATCATCTCAGCCAAAAGACGTCCACTGCTGGACAAAGGCCTCCCCCAAGGATATGAGGGAATGTAAGAATGTTTTTTATATGTAAGTAATTCCTGGTCAAAAATGTTTTAAGGCGAATGTCCTCATCTTCAGTTATGAGACTACGTTATGCCATGTTATCAGTTCAATAATCCAATGCATTCCCGAACGTCGCAACGAGGAACCTATCGCAATATTTAAGAATCTTTGCGAGAAAATCAGTCTAGCCATCCTTACCAGTGAAATAAAATCATGCCGCAGATTGGCGAAACTTAATCCGGAATCTGATCGACCCCGAAACATTTTGGTAACACTTCCATCTGAGCGGCACCGAGATCTCATTATATCGGGAGTCAGGAGGTACAACAAAGCCAACCCTAAGGAGCCGCTTCACTCAGCGCTTCTTGGTGTTCCCGGTGATAAGCGTCAGATATTCGTGGGAGCACATCTCTCTAAAGAATGTAAAGATTTGCACGCGGCTGCCCGTACAGTTTCAAAGGAGAAAGGCTTTAAGTATACGTGGGTGAAGTTTAGCCGCGTATACATTAGAAAAGACGATAACTCGCCGGCTATGTTTGTAAAAAGGCATGGTTAGATTATTATTATCTTCTTAAATCACACTTTTAATTAAATTATTTGTTTATATTTATTTATTAAATCAATCCATTACATGTTATTAAGTTTGATATTATCTTTTAAATATGCGTATATTTTTAACAAAATGTTAACCGTATAAAATCAAAATTAAACCAATTATATCTCAATATTTTAAACGAAAATTACGACATCATTTGTTTATGTGAAACGAATTTAGATATTTCTTTCTCCAGTAGCGAATGTGTAGATGGAAGGTATGTAGTTCTACGTAGAGACCGCGAAACGTCTAACTCGCTTAAACGTTCGGGCGGAGTGGAAAGAGGGTTTTTCAACTAAGTAATTTTTTTCATTTGTAAAAAACAAAAGGGTCAACCCTTCTATTCCGAGCAGTGTCAAGTTTGGAGATAAGTTAGCTAGTGGTGGCGAGGGCGTGGTGCAACTATTCTCCGAATATTTTTTCTCAATGTTTGGGCCTGACTGCAGCAGTTGCACCACCCATTCGAATCTTCCTAATCTTGGTAGCTCTTTAAGCGGTATTGTGGTGTCTAGAAATGATGTACTTAAAAAACTACTTGCACTTAATGTAAGCAAGGGGGCAGGGCCAGATGGAATCCCCCCTTGCTTCATTAAAAACTGTTTTATATTATCTGTATTATATATTTAAAGTTTTATACTTACAAATCGTGAGAGGTTGCCTATGTGTGCGTTGCTCAAACACGTTGGTATGAACCTTCGTTTCTTCATCATCATCATCGTCTCAGCCAAAAGACGGCCACTACTGGAAAAAGACCTCTCCAAGGATCTCCACAATGACCAGATTTGTGCTGCTCGCATCCAGCGGCTTCCCGCGACTTTTCTCCTGTTTCTTTATTATGTGCAAGAAGTCTCATGACTCAAGACCATACCTCAATGTCCTCCTTGTTCTGCAACAGTGGCGCTTCCAGGATGTTCTTCAATGCGAAGTCCTCGTTGTCCAGCTCGAAGTTGTACTTGGTAACCTCCATGATGCGCTGCCAGTGGCGCGACTTCATGGCCTTGTTGGCCATCAGCTCCAGCAGTGGACACATGTCGTTGAAGTCATCTATCGTCTTCTTAAGCGCGAAGAACGCCGGCCATTCTTTGAGCCTGAAATTTTAAGATTATACAATTATGTTGCTGTATGTAAAATAAGTTAGTTGACAGAAAAAAATATTAGGTTATTTTGTCAATAACAGTAACAACTGTAAGGTTAAAATCTATTGTTATGGGTCACATGTGATCTGCGGTGCTGTGAAACGGCTAAACAACACCGATAATTCGTTAATATTTTAACTAACCATTTTTCTGTAAAGTTACACTAAGATTATAAAAATTGTTCTTGAGAGTTGGAATAATATCACTACTTACCTTCAGCCTCTAATGCAGCGTAGGTACACTTAAGTACTGATTATAAATAAGATAATAATATTGTAACTAAGTTGTTTAATAATATATAATTGGAGGAATAAGCTTACCGCGAAGTGTCAAAACTTATTATGTGTATTTTATTATTATTGGTTTATTGGGCCTTCTTCTTTGAACGTTCACAGAGCTACTGTAAATATAGCCAATATTTATTTAATTATTATAAAAGACTCTATAAGTTAAATTCTACCTTTTCTTCACTAATAACATAATCTTAACAACCTGATATTTGCAGTGTCAAAATAAGTCGTAAAACGATATTCTTTTTACTTCAGCGTAACTTTTATAAAATTAAACACCCCACATTCGGAATGTGGGTCACAATGTCACCGTGTCATTGTCCACTCAGTTCCACTAAATAAGGAGGTAAGAGCAGAAGGTAAGGCGCTTGAACAGCGCACACGTGACGGACATGGAATCTCGGAAAAGCTCGGAACTAGAGATGCAAGAAACTCAGTCTTTTTTAGGTTTGCAAGAAGGATTGACTAGACTGATTTTTGAAGCCTCACGACTAGACTTTTAATCCTCAAAGCTTGGGGTCAAAAGACTAAATCTGATGCTTAGTTGAGTTGAAGTCCTTTAACTTCACTGACTGAGTCGTAACCTAAAAGGCTTATAAAACTTAGAGGACTCGCGCTTAAAAAGCCTCGGGAGTCGTGAGTCTCGTAAAACGTGTGTGTTGTATAGTATTTTAATAATACAGATAATGTAATGAAAACAGTTATAGCTGTGATTCTTGTTTTAATTTACAGACAATTACAAAATTTATAAGATACAAACCACACCTAACCATACGTCCATCGCTTTTTGTGTAACGACTGGGTCTCATTACTAAAGGCTGGAAACTTTAGTATTCTTTTTAAATTTGAATTGTGTAAAATAAAGTCGAGTCGTCTTTAAAAGTCTTCAAAAGACTGTGACTCATGCATCGTTACTCAAAACAGTCCTTGTCCGTAATAGGTTGACTATGCGTGCGTGGCTCGAACTGGATTGTATAAAGTTTATCTTCTGCAGTCTCCTCTTATCCTGTGTCAGTACCCACCCCAACCCCTTTAGCAGCGATCCAATGTCCAAGCGAGAGGGCAGGTTTACCCTCTCGCTCAAACAGCGCGACCCTTGAGCGACCCTACAGTTTATGTTGTCCTGGTACAGTTAGCGGATTTTCCGTACAGGGTTCTATCGGGTTACGCGATGACGTCACCAGATGCGAATAGTGTAAGTCTAGATAGTTTTTTTGTTATCAAGAGCTTTATACACAGGACAATGTTTGTATCCGTAAGTAAATATCAAAAAAGCTCCTCAAAGTTTAATGTTTCTTAACTAATATACCAAATTATACTTTAATAAAAAAGCAGACCTCCAAAGAGTCAATAGGTACAGAACATTTTTTTTGTTGCAATTTTAAACTTGCGCTGTTGATTTTAAATTTACATTCATCTTGCTATGTCTTGCTAATATAATAACCATGACATGTCGGTTGTTGCATGATTTAACTTTTTATCTTCTGTAAGTATGGTAACGATAGAATCAATGACGGATAATTATGTTGATAAATAACTTAGAATCAGACTTACCTGAAAGTAAGAAAATAAATTGGTTTTTAAAACTTTTATGCTGGTTTTTTTATTAGTTTACATCTGTCTGCATTTTGTTTATCAATATGTTCATTTTGTTGTTGTTTTTTTAAGTATTTTTCCCTTAGTCGGCTCCGTGCGATCAGGACATTTAGTGAAGTATAATTATAATAAAATAGTTTTTTTTGGTCTGATAACAGATGAGAGTGAGTGATAACAGATAAATTTTACCTCATCCTTGAATATCAGCATAGATGTGGTGTGTTACTGAGACCACATCACGTGGACTTCTTTAGAGAATTTGAAAAGTGACGTTGCACTGTTTTGTTTTATTTGCCAACACTCATGCACGCTCACTTAACGGATAATAATCCACCATTATTGCAAACATGACTCTTCAATGTTCCCGTCAAGAAGACGGTTTGAAAGCTGTTTATTGGTTGTCTTACTACTTTTTCGTTTCATTTTCTTTTCTTTTGACTTTTTAATTGTTTTAAATCTACCATTAATGCAACATGACTCCTCATGTTCCCGTCAAAAAGTCGGTTTGAAAGCTGTTTACTGGTTGTCTTACACACTTTTTCGTTTCATTTTCTTTCTTCTTTTCTTTTGACCTTTTAATTGTTTTAGGTTGCATTGATTAGTACTTTTCGGTTGTATCGTTACACTTCTTGACGTTACGAACGATGTAAATTAGTAAAGAAAAAACAAAAAAAAAAACGAGCGAGCCTTACAGTAGTCGCATATGATGTGTAACATTTGACATCTCATCTTAGTAATGAGCAATTTTAACATTATATTCTGAAAAAAATGGGCCAGGTATTAATTACATCATTTTATAACTATAAAATAAATGCAGTAAATACTCATTAGAAGACATTTGACATATCAAAATGACCTTTGATAGTCAAATGACACAGTATGTCACATAATAATAATAATATGTCATTGTTCATATTATCAATTTTAAATTTACAAAATAGCGCGCTTCCCCGACTTCCTGTCACACTGTTACACCTACTTCCGTCACATTTCACGAAATCACTCCCACAAATTGTATATATAAAGAAGGCGAGCGGAAAGATGTTACACATCAATAAAAAAAGTGGGGAAATAGTACATTACTGCAACTCTTATTACGGGTAAGACCGGCATTCACCATCATTTCCTGTTGCATCAATCAATAGTGCAATTCTCAAACAATGCGCGGAAAATCCAACTATACTAAACGCAAAGACTCGTGGCAGGCGGAGCAATAAAACGTGCAAAAGAGACAGCGCATGTTCATGTTCTCTCTCGTACTTGCACTGTTTATGGATGACGTCATACAGACACAGAGATGCGCTTTGTTTGTGTACATGCATTTATCGATAAAATATTGGGGATATTTGAAATGCCATAAATAATAAAACTGTTTATTGGTATTATTAATTTATTCTTATAAAATTATTACAGGCTAATCGTCATCATCATCGTCCGTGTCGCTATCATTGACATTTATTATTAGCCGTTCGCATAAAAATGATTTTTTCAAGTCCTGTTCTTGCATAGTTTCAGCGTGACGCACACATTTTTGCCAATTACCTACAGTTACGTTTTCGATAGCTTCATTTGTTAATTTTTCCACATCAGCTATTTTTTATATTTTTTCCACATAGCTATCAACCCGAGGGTTATCTATTATCAAATTATTTCTAATTACCCTCATTACATGATTGGTAATTAAGTAAATGTAAGTATAGATATTCTCAGTAACGATCAATACTTTAATAAGCTCATATTTTGTGTATCGATTAAGTATATGCATTCCATATTATCGATAATCTATAATTATAGTAATTAGCACGTGCACATCCCTTTAACAAAAGTGATTTATGGCCCCGACTGCCACGAGTCTTTGCGTTTAGTATAAATAATGTAGGTAGCAATGTACAGTCGAAAACAACGATTAGAAGAACATAATATTGCACACGCCATTACTTATTAATATATTCATTTGTTTCTTATTTTTTCCTTTCTTTTATAAGCATTCTATTTGCAGGCAAGTTCAAAATTTAAAATAAAGTTATAATTATATTTGGGGAAATAAAGTTCATTCTATTTTTAAATAACACGCCAGATAGTTAGTTCAAAATGGATTTTCATTCAAACTTTGCAAGCTACTGCTGCGTGCGTGTTTAAGACTATTATAGCATTTTTGAGAAGCTCGGTGCCGCAGTGGTTAACGTGCCGGTCTGCGATTGCTAAGGTTAAGCAACCTTCGCAAAGGCCGGTCATCGGATGGGTCACCAAAATTTGTCATCTCGAGCTCCTCCGTGCTTCGGAAGGCACGTAAAGCCGTTGGTCCCGGCTGAATTAGCAGTCGTTAACAACTACCAATCCACTACTATAATACCGCACTACTGGGCCCGCGTGGTGGTTTATGGCCCGTTCTCCCTATCCATCCAAAAGGAAGGCTCGTGCCCCAGCAGTGGGGACTCACAATGAGCTGGCGATGGTGATGATGACTATGAAGCAATTTCGATTGATCTCGAAGAAGGTTAAAAAATATGAGTTCGTTACCAAGCATATTCCAGAAAAGTTAATTATAATAAGCAAAACCAGGAAAATACAATAATGTAATGATACAAACGAAAATAACTAATCTAAGCCACTTTAAAATAATTGAAACTTCAAAAGAAAATAAGAAAAAGAAAAATAAATGTACTAACGAAAGAGTTCGTAACCAGAGCTAAGTTCACTTTAACTTCAATAAAGGTTTTGTACTTAAACGCGCCATATTTGAAATGTCGTCAGAATGAAATCGTGAGCGATAGGTTCACCCTTTACTCTCTCACTCAAATACCGAATCGCCCCTTACAGTTCATGTCGTCCTGGTACAGGCAACCGATATTCCGTACAGGCATTCATTCTGATCCGCAGTGACGTCACGCGCGGACAATAGGAACCGAAGTCTTGATAGATAAAAATACAAATTCTTTGTTTTCTTAACCAATCTGCTATATCTTGCTGTTAAAAATTATTTGCTTATGCGTAACCATTATCTTTCTTATGTAATTTTTTTGTTGGCTTTTGCGGTTTTGGACATTTAGCCAGTGTCAAAGTAATTTTTCTTACAAACTTGTAAGAATAATATACGCAATATCTCCTTTGTTAATATGATAACGATGAATGATAATAGTAATCAGTAGGGATGAGTATTACATACACCTCTTAACCCCTTGAATATCTCAGTAAAGATATGGGGCTTTACTGAGACCTCACACGGACTAAAATGAGAGAAATTGAAAAGTGACGTTGCACTGTTTTGTTTTATTTGTAATCTACCATTAGTTCACATTAATATTCGACATAACACAAAATTTACAAAAAAAACTGCCGACGTGACTCTTCACTTTCCTGCCAAGAAGTCCCTTTGTAAGTATTAGTATTAATATAAGTACCGCGGAAACGATGGAATCAATAACGGATAATTAAATTAATACACAACCGTGAATCGAACTGGCAAATCACTAAAGATAAAGTTTTGCACGCGCCAATTTATAAAATGAAGATCACAATTGAATCGCGTGGACTTATTTACCATCTCACTCAAACACTGGATTGACCCCTTCAGTTCATGTTGTCCTGGTAAGTGTAATTTTATTTTCGTACAGGCTCTTTTGGATCAATGTCAATCCCAATGGAGTGAATGACATCACGTGCGGATGCTAGGAAAGGACGTCTATTAAAAATACTTTAAAATGCGATATTTTTGAAATGCGGAAACTATTGTATCAATAATGGATAATTCAATTGATACATTTAACTGAGAATCGAACTGACACTTAACTTCTGGACTTCTTGACGAGCAAGTGATTTGTATTATTTATCATTGAGTACCTTTCGTTTTGTATTTTTAAACTATGATTAGGGTTAACATTTTAATTCGCAATCCTGTCAATTAATAAGTATTATTTTTGTTTTTATTTTCTTTAAGATCACTGTTTTGCTTAGCATGTGTAAGTTTTGAAGCCGCTTGGTTTTAACTATATTGCTGTAGTAATTTAATTAAATCATCACTCTTTAAGTTCGCACACCTAATTCAGTTTGATCTGTCGTTATCCTGTTTACCTTAATTGGGTGCCCACGAAACAGTTTTTCCTAGTGTGGGACCCATAGTCAATGCATCTTGTGTTGTTACGATGTTCTCGAATAACCTAGCTATATTGGTTGCATACCTATGTGTTTTGAGACCCCTTGTAACACAGCTTTGGTAATAAAGTATATTTGTATTGTATTTGTAAATTAGTTTTAAATTAAATTAACCATTAAAATATAAAAAATAAATTGATAATAAAACACTTCCTAAACCATTGACGATGTACCATTTACAGTTCGTATCAAGAGTTAAGTGTACCTTTTACTCAATCTGTGGTGTAATTTACTTTAACTTTCTACAGTAAAAGTTTTGTATGGAGTCACGGGCGGGCGGTGAGTAAATTTTTACTCATTTACCATCTCACTCAATCACCAGATCGACCCTTACAGTTCATGTCGTCCTGGTAAAGATAAAAAATTGTTCGTACAGGTTTCATAACGGCATCCCCGAGTAACGTCACGCGGGGGCTAAGAACAGACCTTTCTACATAGATTTTTGCTAGTTAAAAATGCTTTTGTCTTTGTTTGCCTTAAAATGTTCTTCCTGTAAAGGAAGCTAACGTTGTTTGTTAAGATTGTTTATAAAAAAACACCTTAATTTGTTTGTGGAGTTATACGTGTTTTATACGTTAAAACGCTTTCGATGAGACAATTAAATTTATGAGATAATTAAATTAAACATAGCAAAAAATAAGCAGATTGAGGCACTAAATTTTTTCTTACAGATCTATAATTAATTTTAAATTAACCATTCTAAATTTAACTTAATTTAATTTAATTATAAGGCGGCGGGAAGTGGTTGGATGCGAAAAGCGGAAGACCGAGTATGGTGGCGATCCATTGGGGCCTATGCTGTAGAAATGCCTATGTTCAGCAGTGGACCTCTGCAGGCTGAGGATGATGATGAATCTAAATTTAAACAAAAAAATGTAGGCAGTAATTTATTATTAATCATTGAGTATGCCCGAGGTACTTGTATGATGATTATGTACCATTTACAATTCGTAACAAGAGTTAAGTGAAACTAATACCTAATCTGTGGTTAAATTTTGTTCAACTGTCTACAGTAAAAGTTTTGAATGAAATCGCGGGCGACCGGTTGTTTTTTTTTACCCCTTCACCATCTAACTAAAACACCGGATCGACCCTTACAGTTTATGATGTCCTGGTAAAATTAAAAAAAATCGTACAGGCTTCCTTAAAACATTCCCGAGTGACGTATCGCTCTAAATCGTACAGGCTTCCTTAAAACATTCCCGAGTGACGTATCGCTCTAAATCGTACAGGCTTCCTTAAAACATTCCCGAGTGACGTATCGCTCTAAATCGTACAGGCTTCCTTAAAACATTCCCGAGTGACGTATCGCTCTTCAAGATTTTTGTTGGTTAAAAATACTTTAAATTTTTACTTTTTATTTTCAAGTGCTAATTGCTGCACTGAAGCTAAATTAAATATTTATAAAATTTACAAAATACAGTGAAAAAATACAGTGGCTGGGTCGGGTAGGCGTTTAATTTTTTCACTGTATTTTGTAAATTATATAAATATTTAAAAATACTTTATTTTAATCGCCTCTGTGTTGAAGTGGTTAAAAGCACAGGTTTAGACCTAGAGGTCGCTGGGAGTCGAACCGTGTACTTGGTTTCTTTGCAAGCGCGGATCCACCGTTGTGGGCACAGTGGGCATGCCCACAACCTTAATTAAGATCAAAGATATTCTTTTTGTGCTATTTGTATTTTTAAAACTGGACGAGTTTTGATGTAGGTATATGTATGTATTATGTATTCGTTTTGTATGTTTTATTGTTGTGTTGAGCAGGTCAATAAATGTTTCTTTATCTTTTCTTTTCCCATACAAACCACTCTGTCCCCAGCTGTCAAACATTTGACGTCACAATCAAAACAAAACAAAGGCGCGTTAAGATTATCTTTGGTATTCTTCGGCCTTCAAGTTGATTAGTTAGAGGCCAGAATTATTCAACTAAGCGCCAAGTATTCAAACAAAAAATATCGTGTACCTTAAGGCATTACAATAAAAATATCATCACATTAGATCTTACTAAAGTCTTTCAATGTAATTATTTTATTTCTATTAGACTGCTAGAGGCCAATAACTTTTAACAGAACGAAATCTGTCGGGGCAGCTTTGGGGCAGCTATTAACATAAAAAAATCAATGTAACTTTGTTTTAGAGAAATAGGGCAGAGCAAGGCTGCCGGGACAGCTAGTTATTAAATAAATTAACATTTCTAAATTAAAAAGGGAAAAAATTGGATTTAGTTTATTATTAACCAATAAGTAAACTTGTGGCCCGAAGTATGATGATGATGTACCATTTACAATTCGTAACAAGAGTTAAGTGTAACAATTACTTAATATGTAGTTAAAAATCATTTAACTTTCTACAGCAAAAGTTTTAAATGGGATCGCGTGCGAAAGTTACATTTTTGCTCCTTACCATCTCACTCAAACACCGGATCCACCCTTACAGTTCATGTCGTCATGGTAACGGTAACAAATTTTCCGTTCAGGCCTCGCAACCAGGTGACGTCACGCGGGGCGTTTTGAAATACATTTTTGTTAATATTACTTTAATCCTAACTTCAGTATTTCGCTGGTTGAAATGATGTCCCTAATAGGGGGTTTACACATTACGGTATCTCATAAAAACATCAAAGTACTCGTATCATCATCATCGACATCATCATCTTTAGCCTATATTACCCCGCTGCTTGACACAGGCCTCTAAGTTTAATTTAATAAATAAGCCAATTCTAATGAAATGTTCAGTGAAATGAAACAACTTTTACGGATCTACTCGCGTTTATACATTACATATTTAATGTTTATCCTGACGTTTCAAACCCTTTGCAGGATCCGTGTGACCACGGTAATGTAGTAATATGTAAAACAAACGCGAGTAGATCCGTTAAAGTTGTTTCATTTCAATGTGTAGTGTTCGCGTAAACTTTAGAAAACAATATGAAATGTTCAGTGTTTAAGACAAAAACAGTGATCTAACATTCTAAATAGTTAGTAGAAAAAGTTACTTGAGAAAGTAAAGAAAAATAAAGACCGCACCTTTTAAAATAAATGTTAATGTACGCGATTATAAAACTTTTTGTTACAAAGTAAATACTTCTTTTTAATATTTACTTTTATGTTTTATAACTGTCAATCTTCTTATGTTTTGTTGTCTTTTGCTTGCTCTTGTCATCGTTGTTGCTGCTCCCGCTTGGTATGTTTTATTATATTATTTTATGTGTTTAATTATAATAAGATACGTTAACTTTGCCTTCTCTTTTCCTCATACATTTGACTTTATTCCCTTTCAGTTTGCCTTATCGTGACATAGCTATCTCTATTCTGTTAGTAACAGCTATGGATAATTAAATTGATTCATAACAGAGAATCAAACCGGCACAAACGTAAGAATACAATAAGGTAAATTTTTATTACGTTTATGCTGATCTACTTTCTTAACTTCAGTAAAAGTTTTGAATTTAAACGCGCCACAATTAAAAAGTCGTCAGATTGGAATCGTGAGCTATTAATAAGTTCACGTCTTTACCATCTCACTCAACACTAGCTCGACCCTTTCATTTCATGTCGTCCTGGTACAGACAACAGATTTTCCGTTCGGTCTTCCTTCAGGCATCCGCAGTGACGTCACTCGCGGATGATAGTAACTGAGTCTAGAGGGTTTTTGGTTATTAAAAACTTTAATCTTTCTTTTAATATTTTGTGGGAAGGTTAACATCGTACTCAATAAAAGCTTAAATACATTAGGGTATTCCATAAAAAGTTTAAAGTTTAATATTTCATTAGTCAATCAATAAACCAATCCTTAAAAAACGTTCTATGCTTAAGACAAATACAAATATCTAAATAGTTAGAACGCCTTACTTAAAAATACAGACAGATTATTTTAATAGATAAGTTTATTCAACCTACGCGATTTTAATATTTCGGCTACAGAGTAAATACTTCTTTTTACCCGTTTGTATGTATGTCTGTTTCTTTGGCACGCCCTACAGCCCAAAAGGCATGGTGGATTTTATGTAAAACCTCATATGTTTGAGGTGTCGTTAGATTTGTTTTGACTGTGGGAGTGACATAGGCTATTAAAAATAAAAAAAATAAAATTAAAGTAAAAAAAATTGGCCAGGTTACTAATTAGCAGACTTTATTCCCATGTTTAAAAAAAACTTAAAGAACTTGTCAGTCAAAAGTACTAGACGTCAAGGGTTTCGTTGTTACGCCAATTGGTGTATGCGCTATGACTTTGCTATTTAAAAGAGTATGGCGTTTTAATATAATTATTTTATGTAGGTTTTGAAATGCTTGGTTATTTACTTTACAAAACTAAAAAAATCGAAATAAACTAAATTATTAAAATAAAACAGAAAACCGGACTGCTAAAACAATTACATATATCAAAATAACTGCAAAGAGAAAAAACTGAAAAGAAAAAAACAAGCTCTATGATCCCAGAATTCAATTTGAAAGAAGAAAAAGAAGAAGAAAAGTAAAAATATAAAACAAAATAAAATAAGAGTTTTGGACTTCTTGGCGGGAAAGTGAAGAGTCATGTCTGCGGTTTTGTTTTATTTTCTAAAATTTGTGTTATGTCGAATATTAATGTGAAATAATGGTGGATTATTAACCGTTAAGTGTTCGTGAGTGTGCATGACTGTTGGCAAATGAAACAAAACAGTGCAACGTCACTTTTCAAATTCTATTAGAAGTACGCCCGAGGACTAAGTAAAGCCCCACATCTTTACTGAGATATTCGAGGGGTTGGAGGTTATATCATTTCTCACTTCTCATTTCTGTTATCATTCATCATTATCATACAGGAAGGAAATATTGTTTATTTATGTATTACTTGTAAGAAAAATTACTTTGGCACTAGCTAAATGTGCTAATCGCACAAAGCCATCAACTAAAAAAAAAAAACAAAAGTTATTCACTATTATGTATACTTTAGGACTTCTTGGCGGGAAAGTGAAGCGTCGTGTCTGCGGTTTTGTTTTATTTTCCAAAATTTGTGTTATGTCGAATATTAATGTAAAATAATGGTGGATTATTAACCGTTAAGTGTTCGTGAGTGTGCATTAAGGCTTCGCCAAACACAACGCGCTATAGCGTCGAATTGTAATGTACTATGACGGTAGACGCTGTCAAACAGAGCACCGGCGCTAGCAGTACGCAACGCTCTGACGCGGCGCTAGGACGCTCTGACGCCAGGCGTTGTATTTTTTTACAGAATTTATTTTAGCGTTCGACTGAAATAATGCATTATGACTGAAAATATGTTTGAAAAACTGTTAGAAATGGTTCGAAAACACCCCTGCTTATTAATATAAAGGATACTTTTTATAAAAACATAGTAATAAAGAAATCTTATAAAAACGATCTTCATGTGATGAAAGCTCGCGACACAAACGATGACATTCTCCTAATTCGTTTCTCTTTTTATTAATGTCGTAAACCCATACTAAAGCGTATAGAAGTAACAATTCTTCCACATCTGAATCATTCGACATCTCAATAGCGAATAAACTTTCCAAAGACAACGCGACGCTCTGACGCCGCGCTATAGCGCGTTCTGTTTGGCGTAGTGTGACTTCAAAGAGCGCGACGTTAAAACGCGACGCTCTGATGCCGTGCTATAGCGCGTTCTGTTTGGCGAAGCCTTAAATGTTTCCAAATGAAACAAAACAGTGCAACGTCACTTTTCAAATTCTCATAAGAAGCTCGCGTGAGGACTTAGTAAAGCCCCACGTCTTTACTGAGATACTCGAGGGGTTGGGGGATATATCATTTCTCACTTCCCATTTCTAATATCCCGAAATCGTGTAGCCGCGTTTACCATCTCACTCAGGTACAGAATCGACTCTTTCATTACATGTCGTCCTGGTACAGGCAATATATTTTCCGTGCAGGCGGTGACGTCACGCGCGGATCGGAAGGAACTTAAAAATACTTTACAATGTTCCTTCTTAACTACGTCCTTCTTAAGGAATTTAACACATTCGCAAAGACCGGTCATCGGATGGGTAATCAAAACCTTATCATCTCGAGTTCCTCCGTGCTTTGCACGTAAAGCCGATGCTCCCGGCTGCATTAGCAGTCGTTAACAACCACCAATCAGCACTGGGCCCGCGTGGTGGTTTAAGACCCGTTCTCCCTATTGCTATTCCCATAGGGAAGACTCGTGCCCCATCATAGGGGACATAAAGTGAGCTGATGATGATGATGATGATTAACATACCGCTGAAGCAATAGAATGAACGGTGGATAATTAAATTGATACATAACCGTTAATGGATCCGGCACATGAGTAAGAAAACTAAGCTCTACTTTTTATTAGTTTTAAGCTGCAAGTTCATTAATTGACGACTAAAGTTATTCTAACTTGAAAGGGCCAATTTTAATATGACGATTACAATGGAATCGTGTAGCTGCGTTCACCATCTCACTCAAACACTGGATCGACCCTTACAGTTCATGTCGTCCTGGTAAAAGCTAACAGATTTTCGTGCAAAGAAAAATAAAGCTACGGAACATTTTAAAAGGTTTGTTAACAAAATTTACGCGATTTTAAACATTCCAATGTAGATGTAAACGCAAATACGTTTGGCTGTGTCTTGCTTATGTTAAATTGTTGCAAAACCGAGAATCGAACCGGCACAAAAGTTATAAAACAATAAGGTATACTTTTTATCACTCTGATTTTATGGTAGGCTTTCTTTAGAAGTGTATGAATGAGTCTGTTAATATGACTTATGAAAAAAAAAAATAAATTAAAAGAGACTATAAAATCGTTTAGCCGCGTTCACTCAATGGATCGATTCTTTCATTTCATTTCGTCTTGGTACAGGTAACACATTTTCCATGCAGAACGCTAAGAACGCAAAGAAGTTAAAAATACTTTTTCCTTGTATTAGTATGGTTCAAATGTTCTTTCTTAACTGCGTCCTCGTTACGGGATTTTAAACATGACGGTATCCCATAATAACTTCAAAGTTTTAACATCAACTTATCATCATCAGCAGAAATTAGTCCACTGCTGGACATAGGTACAAGTTTATTATTTATTATATCAATTAGTAAATTCTAAGTATTTAATCGTTTTGTGCTTAAGACCAATACAGATATCCAAATAGTTAGTAGAAAACGTAACCTATGAAAATAAAGACAAATATAGGCACTAACATTTTATAATATAAGTTTATCTACACTAATTTTGTAACATTCTACTTATGTTTCCAATACTTGACTTATAATTACTACTGTTATAGCGCAGACAACAAAACACTCAATTTAAGCAATTTCACATGATATATAATATCCACATCGATATCGTAAAATCTCATTATAACATCAATAAAACGCGACCAATTAACCTGGCGAGCCTTATGTCAAAATCCTCATACATATAAAATTTTGATATTAGGCTGGCTTTTGAAAACAGTTGGGTTATACGTGAAAACTTCGTCGAAACTACTAAACTTACATACACAAAACTCTTTGGTAAGATCTTGTGCCAATTAAATAAAAAAAGAACAGCGCGCGCTCGCTCCTGATTGGCCCTGCGCGCGCAGCTGCGCTCTCATTGGTTAGATTTTAATGGCGGCAAGTTCACTGTGACAATACACGTACGCGTGAATTTAATGTTTCGCAATGTGTTTTGTTTTTAAAATACAAATTAAAAGTTAAAAATGGACAGCGACGATGATATTTGTACGTCTCCGGATATTCTAGAATTGGCAACAAAAGTAACTCACAATCTTTTGCCAGAAAAATCTAGAAAATTATATGAAAAAGAATATAATTACTTTTTGGCATGGAAGATCGAAAAGAAAACTACATCATTTTCTGAAAATGTCATTCTTGTGTATCTCAAAGACCTGTCCGACAAATTCAAGCCATCTTCTATGTGGGCTAAATATTCTATGCTCAAGTCCACACTGAGTATCTACAACAATATTGATATCACGAAGTATTCAAAAGTCATAGCGTTCCTGAAACGCAGTTCAGAAGGACACAAGGAAAAAAAGTCCTTGACGTTTACATCAGGTCAAATAAAGATGTTCCTGAAAGATTCACCAGATATTTTGTATCTTTTTGAAAAGGTAAGTGTATTTTAGTTCTGTTATTTAATCTACCTAGTACTTACGTACTACACACGCAAGTTATCTAGACACTCCGTTTAAGCGCTTTGTGTATAAATTAGGTAGTAGGTACCTACACTTTACTACTTCATAAATCATAGTTTTTGCCTTGGCTATGTACCTCAAGCTTATTATATCGTTTATTGTTACAGGTTGCACTAATCTTCGGCATAATGGGGGCATGCCGAAGGCAAGAGCTATACAACATCCAGTTCGATGAAGTCTCTAACATAGACGACAGTACAATCATGGTGAAAGTTTCGAAAACAAAAACGAAAATAGATCGTTCTTTCGTTGTGACGGGCAACTGCTATGCCGTATGTAAAAAATACATGGAACTTCGACCCACCCCCTGTCGAAACCCTGCCTTTTTCTTGAGCTATAGATCGGGGAAGTGCGTCGATCAAAGAACTGGTATTAATAAATTTGGTGCTCTGGGAAAAACTATCGCAAGTTTTTTGAATCTGCCTAACCCAGCGTTGTACACGGGGCATTGCTTCCGGCGCACCTCGGCGACCCTTCTCATAGATAGCGGTGGTGATTTGACCGCACTGAAACGACACGGGGGGTGGAAGCTACATTGATGAGTCTTTAATGAATAAAATTCAAGTCTCAAATACGATCTTGAACAGTATAGAAAACAAGACGAATGAAGAAATTATAAAAAAAAAAGTAATTCCAACTCCGTCTACGAGCTCTACTGCTTGCCCCGCGACCGCTACAGCTGCTGGATCAATAATTAACATTAACTTTCAAAATTGTACCATCCAAAATTTGAACAATTATTATAAATAAACTATTGTCAGCTTTTACTCTTGTTGTTTGACTAATTGCATTAGTGAAGATAAAGTAGTGTATGCAACTGCATATAACACGGGTATTAAAACACTCGTTACTATTATGAAACTCGCTGCGCTCGTTTCATAAACTCACACTCGTGTTTTAATACCCTTCATTATATGACAGTTGCATAAACTACTATTATTCAACTGTTACGCTTTACGGAACAAATGCGAAATAAAAAATAAAAACTAAAAATTAAATAAAATCAAAATCATTTATTCAGTTTAGGCTACAAGTAGCTCTTGTGAATATTACTATGTTATCGGATTATCTGATTGGATATCTGTCTGACTAAAGACAAGGGATGCATTTTCGGGTGACTTATTTTTAAACATTTTAACATTAATAACATTGGTTGCCTGGTTATTAAAACCGTCCACCAGTTAAAGCCTACCACGGGTCAGCGTGGTGCGTAACATTTTGCTATGGCTTAGAATATGATTTACAAAAAAATTGTTTAAAAAAATCGTAACATGGTGTTCACTTGTTTTGTAAGTATTACGAGTAATTAAATTGATAACATACAACATATACAATTGATGACATAACCGATAATCGAACCGGCACAAAATTAAGAAAAAGAAGAAGGTTAACTTTTTATTAGTTTTATGCTGCTTTAGTACATTAATTTATGATTCAAGTTAAGAAAAAGTTTCGAACTCTAAAGCGTCGGTATTAATATGAAGATTACAATGGAATCATGTAGCCGCATTTACCATCGTTTATATAACTTAAGAAAAAGTTTTAAACTTAAACACGGCTATAAAATCGTGTAGCCGCGTTTACCATCTCACTCAAGCACGGATCGACTCTCTCATTTCATGTCGTCCTGGTACAGGCAACACATTTACCGTGCTTTTGGGTGACGTCACGCGCGGACGCTAACAACGAAAGGAACTTAAAAAAAATACTTTTTTTCATTTTATTAGTATGTTTCAATGTTCTTTCGTAACTGTGCCCTCGTCAAGGGATTTTAAACATGACGGTAAGTATCCCATAAAAACTTCAACATTTCAACATCAACGTCATTATCATCAGCAGATATTAGTCCATTGCTGATGATAAGCCTACACGTTTATTAATATTTTATTTTATATGTTTAATTTAATCAATAAGCTAATTCAAAAATAAATACATTATATTACATCTAAATAGTAAGTAGAAAACGCTACTTAAGAAATTTAAGAAAAATACCCAAAATTTCAAAGTTTCAAGATCAACGTCATCATCCTCGGCGTCACATACAAGACATAACATAAAAGACTAAAGACAAATATAGGTAGGTTATAAGATAAGTTAATCAACTGGTATACGCAATTCGGAAATTAAAAAAATTGCGTAAACTGAAAAAAAAACCCATAAATTATTATTAGTTAAAACCTACATCGGGTCAGAGCTTTTTTTTTTTTTTCTTTGAGTTGATGGCTTCGTGCGATTAGCACATTTAGCCAGTGTCAAAGTAATTTTTCTTTCAAGTAATACATAAATAAACAATATTTCCTTCTTCCTCCAGTAATGATGATGAATGATAATAGAAATGAGAAGTGAGAAATGATATATCCCCCAACCCCTAGAGTATCTCAGTAAAGATGTGGGGCTTTACTAAGTCCTCGGGCGTACTTCTTGAGAGAATTTGAAAAGTGACGTTGCACTATTTTGTTTCATTTGCCAACACTCATGCACACTCACGAACACCTAACGGTTAATAATCCACCATTATTTCACATAAATATATTTGACATAACACAAATTTTAGAAAATAAACCAAAATCGCAGACATGACTCTTCTCTTCTCTTTTTGAGTGAATATGGAAGAATATGAATTTAAAAAAAATAGTTATTATGATTCGTAACATGTTTCTCACTTCTATTATTTGGTCTTGTAGTTATCATCATCATCATCATCTCAGCCAAAAGACGTCCACAGCTGGACAAAGGCCTCCCCCAAGGATCTCCACAACGACCGGTTCTGTGCTGCTCGCATCCAGCGGTTTCCCGCGACCTTCATCAGATCGCCGGTCCACCTTGTTGGAGGCCTGCCCACACAGCGTTTTCGGGTACGCGGTCGTTACTCAAGAACTGTTCTGCCCCAATGGCCATCAGTTCTGTGAGCGATGTGCCCTGCCCACTGCCACTTGAGCTATGCAACTCTTCGGGCTATGTCGGTAACCTTTGTTCTTTTGATTTGATCTGATAGACATTATCTGGCTTTTAAACTTAAACTATGTGTCTCAAATTGTTATTTTGTGAGACAATGTTATCCACGCAAAGCGTAAACGGAATATAAGCCGTATTTGCGAGCACATAACGTCACTACAGCTTAAGTAATTAATGGATAACGTTGTCTGGCACAGCGAGTGCGACCCGAGTAAGAGGAATCATATCCTACCGTGCAACAGTTATATTTAACTACTACGCGGGGGGTAGAGGAATTTTGACTTGTGGAGCAATAGTGCCATTATAGTTTTTGTAAGCAAACTGTAACCAACATTATTTTTGTTATAAAATACTACTTCTTCTGTTATAATTTCTATTTCCTTATTTATTTTAGTAGGTAAGTCATTGTTACCTGTAGTGTACATTTTTTCGTTAATCGCTAACCAGTGTTATACATACCTAACCTATATTTTTTGCTTGTTTAGGTATTGCATAGCTTATTGTATACATACCTTAACAATAATTACATAGCATAAGTTTTTTTCAAAGTCAAAGTCAAATATTCTTTATTCAAATAAACTTTAGAAAAGTGCTTTTGAATCGTCCATAATTTTTTTACCTACTACCCATTCAGGACGTCTATTTTTTAGCTGTGGAGAAGAATGGGCGCAAGAAACTCCACAGCTTTAATTCATTATGTAACGACATTTACAAAATTATATGCCGTTACGTTACCAAGTTATACAAGTTTAAAAAACCTTAACAATATATTGGATTAGAAATAGATTGGAGCATTTTAAACCCATGCTGTTTTGACTTCAATGTAATCAGACACTTTATAATAAGCTTTTTTATAAAGCTTTTCTTTAATAGCGATTTTAAATTTATTAATATCTAGTTTTTGGATATTACTTGGAACTTTATTGTAAAAACGTACACAGGCCTCTAAATCAATTATTTACTTTGTGGAGTCTAGTATTAGGTACTGCTAGTTTGTTTTTATTTCTAGTGTTTACATTGTGAATATCACTGTTTTTAGAAAAAGTTTCAATATTTTTATATACATACATTAGGTTCTCGTAAATATATTGTGATGCAACTGTCATTATATTAATATCTTTAAATCTCTCCCTAAGAGAATTACCAGCTTTTAGATTATAAATTGCTCGAATAGCCCGCTTATGCAGCACAAAGATAGTTTGAATATCGGCAGCATTGCCCCACAGTAAAATGCCGTACGACATTACGCTATGGAAATAACTAAAGTAAACAAGTCTAGCTGTTTCAATGTCAGTGATCTGACGAATTTTCATTACTGCATAAGCCGCAGAGCTCAGTCTACTCGAAAATTTATCTATATGTGGGCCCCACTGTAGCTTTGCATCCAACGTAATGCCTAGAAACACTGTGGTGTCCACAAGGTCCACATTCTTATCTTTAATTTTTACACTGGTTTTTACCTCCTTAACGTTGGGTAATACAAATCTTTATACATTTGGTTTTTTGTTCATTTAATAGCAAATTGTTAACACTAAACCAATGAACTATCTTTGTGACAGCATTGCACATCGTCATCAATCAGCTGTCGTCGTTTCACTTTGAATAAAAGTGAGGTATCATCTGCAAACATTATTTTCATTTTTGTATCTAGGCTAAGCTTTTATACAGCAAATTAATAAATAATAAATCATTCTAATTAAAATGCAAATGTGCTTTAGAAAATTTATTCCTTTTTATTCTCTTTTCATTGAAGATTATTTAACCGGTTCACAGTAATCCTCTTTTGTAATCGTCTTATTATTATGTAATATGACTTAATTATTTTTTATTTTTAGGAAGCTCTTTGCTTTTATCACCCCTTATACCTGAGGATAAAAGCACTTCACGTGGAATCTTCCGTTACTGAGAAGCTGGCTATTGTAAATCTTATTTTTTAATATTAATTAAAAATACTACTAACATTTTTCTTATGCCGACTTAGATAATAATAAGACGATTACAAAAGAGGATTACTGTGAACTGGTTAAGTAATCTTCAATCAAAAGAGAATAAAAAGGAATTAATTTTCTAAATGTCCATTTACCGAGAGGAACGGTCTTAGACACTAGAATACTCAAGGAAATTCCTTAATTTTGCAATAACATAAAATGTTTTTGGTTACAATGTTCAAAAGTATAGAAAAAATGCGTGTTATTAATGTAATTGTGTATATTTTGGAAAACACAAAAACCTAAAAATAAACACAACACAACACCAAACACGATAACAGGAGAAAATAAATTTTATTTACAATAGTTTTGTTTCTTACACGGGCTTGGAAATTTATATTACACTTTATGTTATCACACAACAACTTAAAAAAAGTACTTAAAGGCATATTTTTAAGCCATTACCCATAAATTGTAGCGATGACTTGGCTTCAGTAATAAAGGCTTTTAGTGAATACAATTATCTACTCATGCGGCTTTGGCCTGGGGCAGTGACACTGTATTTAGGCTAATTACCTAATTCATTAAAGAGTATTTTAAAACAAGATAAATTATTATCAGTCGCCTTAGCCAGAAGTTTAGTGCTATTTACTCTGTTATTAAACTTAATTTACCACATTCAAAGCGTAGTCACTTATGTAGTGACAACGAGAGGGCAAGAATTGCATTACAGCAGCCAACTTTATTTCGGTAATGCAAATATTTACAAAGTTTGTGTAAACACTATCATGGATCTTATTATAAACAAAGTATAAGCTTGGTATAGATATTTCGTCTTTTGCTCAAGTCATGTAAACATCATTTCAAATTAAAGTGAAAGAGACAAAATACGAAATATTATTCGAAGCTTATTATACTTTGTTTATTATTGCGCGGGGTATGTTTATGTTCGTTGGACTAACATTTGGAGATATTTGCAAATATGTATCGGCAGCCTTCAGATTAGTGATTAATTGTAAGTAATGTTGTAAACGAATTAGAACCATGCTCGGTTTTATGCGCATTTTGTGAGAGATGTTTATTTTGTGGTTATATAGGTTGTTATACTTTATTTAATGAACTAGCTTTTATCTGTGCCTTTACTCGCGTTTTATTTGGGCCGTTATAAATTCTCAACGATTTTAATGTTTTTTTCGATAAGGTTATTTTATACGTCAATGTAGCATAATAATATGGTGAATCTAGATTTTGTTGGCATGTAAAAGTAAAAACGTTCATTAATTTGCGTGTGTCAACGCAAATTAATGAACGTTTTTACTTTTGATTTAGTAATATTATAATAAAAATCATTTTAGCTATCAATTTTATAAATTTGTTGAAAAAATAATTTTGTGGTACTTATTGCTATTTTGAAAGAATCATAGCTAGACATTTACTTTGATTTATACAAAAAATAAAATTTTGAGGGTTCTAAATGTCTATCAAAATTGAGGTCATTGGTAGCTACGTATCGTATAATTTAAATAATTTAAATGAAAACAATTATTTTGTCGTTTAAACTGTCTCATTGCTGGGCAAAAGCCTCCATCATTGACATCAAATCATTGATACAATTGGTGGGTATGGGCTAAATCACCATGCTTGCCAAAACGCTTGTTTATTGTTACAAATCAGAGTAATAAAGTGTTAGTTATCTCGTAATGAATTCGTCAAACACCTCTATATGCCAACGTTTGATTCCATTTTATTTTTAACTTCAAGTTTTTCTAATTAAAATTTTAAATACCATAATCCATTTTGTACTATAAAAAAAAGCTTTTGGAAATTTTATTTCCAAAATCTTTCTTTATGTTTTTTGTTTACATTTGATTGTAATAAAACAATATTTTAAATCTTAAAATGAAATGTTAAAGTGAACGGCGGATAATTAAATTGATAGGTACTTTTCCGATAACCGAACCGGCAAAAAATTAAGAAGAAGAAAAAGGTTTACTTTTTATTAGTTTTATGCTAAATGTTTATATAATTTTTAACGCAAATTTTGTTGCGAACAAATTACAAAAACACAAATGTTGAAAAAATTTCCACGAGCAGGGGTTTGAACCTGCACCCTTCTGACATATCGGGTCAGGGGCTCTTGCAGTTGAGCTATCGTGGTTCTAACCAGCCCGCCGAAATTATTCAACACTATTTACTTTTTACTTTGAAAGCCAAAGGCGCCCAATCAATGTTAACAACTACCGTCATTAACATCCGATTATAATATTTTTACAAATACTAAAGATCAGTTAAGAAGTAGGCAAGCTATTTATAAATGTTTATATAATTTTTAACGCAAATTTTGTTGCGAACAAATTACAAAAACACTAATGTTGAAAAAATTTCCACGAGCAGGGGTTTGAACCTGCACCCTTCTGACATACCGGGTCAGGTGCTCTTCCAGTTGAGCTATCGTGGTTCTAACCAGCCCGCCGAAATTATTCAACACTATTTACTTTTTACTTTGAAAGCCAAAGGCGCCCATTCAATGTTAACAACTACCGTCATTAACATCCGATTATAATATTTTTACAAATACTAAAGATCAGTTAAGAAGTAGGCAAGCTATTTATAAATGTTTATATAATTTTTAACGCAAATTTTGTTGCGAACAAATTACAAAAACACAAATGTTGAAAAAATTTCCACGAGCAGGGGTTTGAACCTGCACCCTTCTGACATACCGGGTCAGATGCTCTTCCAGTTGAGCTATCGTGGTTCTAACCAGCCCGCCGAAATTATTCAACACTATTTACTTTTTACTTTGAAAGCCAAAGACGCCCATTCAATGTTAACAACTACCGTCATTAACATCCGATCATAATATTTTTACAAATACTAAAGACTAATACTTTTTTTTTTTAGTTTTATGCTGCTTTAGTTCATTAATTTATGACATAAGGTAATATAGCTTAAGAAAAAGTTTCGATCTTTAAAGCGCCGGTTTTAATATGGAGATTACAATGGAACCGTATAGCCGCGTTTACTCTCTCACTCAAACTCTGGATCGACCCTTTCAGTTCATGTCGTCCTGGTAAAAGATAACAGATTTCTATAGGAACGTTTAACAGCTACGCTTTTACCATCTCACTCAAGTATTGGATCGACCCTTACATATCATGTCGTCCTGGTACAGGCAACACATTTTCCATCCGGGGATCCGGATGACGTAACGCGCGGACGCTAAGAACGCAAGGAACTTAAAAATACTTTTTTCCTTGTATTGGTATGGTTTCAATGTGCTTTCATAACTGTGTCCTCGTTTCAAGTCACAGTCGAGATGTAATATGGCTCTTAAGCCATATAACAACTCGACAAAAAACATTAACAATTTTGACTTATTGAATAGTGTAGAATAGCTATTGGCAAAGTTCGTAGCGGCCTTGCTTTTTGTAAATTTTGCTTAACTTTTTAATTAAACCCAAAATTGCAGAGAAAGATTTTCATAAAATGCGCGAAGGCACTTTTTTGAGCTCCTAGATTGAACTACTGTTCTAAACATATAATAGTCGTATAGTTCGTAGCGGCCTCGGAATTTTTAGATACCTATCATTGATTTTATATAGAAAAAAAATGTTATTCTAAACCAGAAAACTTCGAAAATCACTTTGATAACTGTGAATTTCTCCTATCTACGATAATATTATCAACCAAAATTTGTATCAGAATAATTGTTACTTCATGAGGAATAAAGATTTTACAATTTTTAAGCATGAATTTATTATCCTACTAGTGGCCGCTCGCGGTTTCACCCGCGTGGTTCCCGGTTTCACCCGCGTGGTTCCCGTTCCCGTGGGAATATCGGGACAAAAAGTATCATATGTGTTATTCCTGGTTATAAACTATCTGTATGCCGAATTTCATCCAAATCCATTCAGTAGTTTTTATGTGAAAGAGTAACAAACATCCAAACAAACTTTCGCGTTTATAATAATAATATGATTTCGATAAAAACGATAAATACAACTGCAAAATTACTATAAAATGCGATGCATCGGCCGTCCGAACGATACCTATCTCGCAGAGTGATTTGTAATAGGGCTCTTAAGGGATTTTAAACATGACGGTATTCCATAAAAACTTCAAAGTTTTAACATCAACTCATCATCATCAGCAAATATAAGTATATTGCTGGATAGGCCTACAAGTTTATTATTTATTTAATCAATTAGTCGATTCCAAATAAACGTTTTGTGCAGACAGTACAGTAGATAGTAGAAAACGTTACCTACTCAAGAAACTCGAGGAGCTCGATGGCGCAGTGGTTTACGCGCCCGGTCTGCGAGTGCTGAGGTTAAGCAACTTTCCCAAAGGCCGGTCATCGGATGGGTGACCAAAAAATTTATCATCTTGAGCTCCTCCGTGCTTCGGTAGGCACGTAAAGCAGCCGGTGGTTGTTAACAACCACCAATCCGCACTGGGCCCGCGTGGTGGTTTATGGCCCGTTCTCCCTATCCATTCTTAGAAGGCTCGTTCCCCAGCAGTGGGGACATAAAAATGAGCTGAGGATGATGATGATGACTCAAGAAACTTAAGAAAAAACAGTCACTGCATTTTAAGAGATACCTTTATTCAACTGTTGCATTATTCGAAATTTTCATAGTAAACATAAACGCACAAATATATTTTGCTGTGGCTTGCTAAAAAAATAGTATTGTTATGCGTAACATGGTTTTCTGTTTCTGTTATGACTTAGGTAACATATGAAAAAGTTTTGAATTAAAGGCGCTAATGAAATCGCGTCACCGCGTCTCGCATCTCATTCAAATACGGGATCGACTCTTTCGATTCATGTCGTCCTGGCACAGACAACAGATTTTCCGTAGGTGGCTTCTTTTAGGATCCGCAGAGACGTCACATGCGGGGGCGCTTTACTCGTATACTGAAGTCTTCTAATATAGTATTTTGGTTTTAAAGTACTTTATTAAGTGTTTCAAAACTCGTATTTTGCCGCATTGTTAATAAAGTTTTGTCGCGTCTGTACAAGTACCTTAATTAATTTGTAAAATCTTATGAGTTTTATACATAAATATGCTTTCAATCAAACGCGGATTACGAATCCAATAAATACCATTTAAAATTATTGATGATTTAAATAGAATTAAAATTCGAAAACACTTACCCTTTTGGCAATTTGCGGCATCTGTTTTGGAACTCCATGAGTTCGTTGTTGATCTCCTCAATGTTGACCTCTCCCCACGGTATGTCGTAGTAGCTGCTGACGCGGTCGATGACGTCATTGTACAGCTTGTACAGCTTCTGCAGTAGGTTCAGCTCTTTCCTGATCTGCACCAGCTCCGGGTACTCGGTGTGGGGGAGGCCGAACAGTTCCTCCCCGCTCTGGTACGTCTGCAGCTTGCGCCACATGCCGTCGAAGCGGTTCTGCGGAGACGGCATATTGACATTTTGCAGTGATTGAAAAGTTTGTGTTTGCGTTTCTGTTTATAAGAGTTGTATAGCGTTTTAAGACAATGAGTAACACATCGAAAGCATCAAGCTGTAAGGTCGTATCTACCGAATTTTCAAAAACCGGTTTTTAGGTCGTATCTACGTTTTTTTATCTCTACAACATACTGAAATCAATAGACCTAAATAAAGGCGTATCTAATACAATTTGCTATTGTCAGTAACGAGTTCAAAAGACGGAAGAGTCGATACGCCCTCCGCTTGCTACAATAACGTCGATATGCCTTTATATTATTAATAATAAAGGCTTATTAGTCGTTACGCCTTTTTAATGCTAGAAACAATCGAAATGTTACCTCATGTCGAGTGAAGTGTGTGTGAAACTTTGGTTTTTGGCTTTGTGCCGTGTTGACCTGACCTTTGCCAAAACCGGACAAGTGCGAGTCGGATTCGCCCACCTAGTGTTCCGTACAAAATTTAAAAAAAAGGACTAAGTAGGTAAGTACTAAATACACCAAAGTTATTAGGTACCTGTACATATAATTTTGTGAATACCCCTAAAAAAAGTGCGTAATTCGTCTGGTTCGTCAACTCAGCCGAAAAAAACTCGGCCAATCGATTAATGAGTTGGATACAATGAGTTATATAAAATAAACCAGTTTATAGAACTCGTCATCAGCAGCACGAGGCTTAAATCCGTTTTCATTTACTGTACTTTTTACGTGTGGCCGAGTTGACGACGAAATAAGTAGGTTCAAATAGTGGCACCATTCGGCCTAGTTTTTTTCAACCGAGTTGACGAGCAGATTCCTAATAGTTGACCGATTACTTTATATTTCATATATGTATATGGATATATAAGTAAAATGGATAAATAAGTAAACTGGATATTTTGAATATTTTATTATATGTAATGGTGTGATTATAGGATATTTTTTTAACTTCAAATATTTCTTTTAGAATATACAAAGTAGCTTAAAGTTGCCAAATCGGTTACATAATTATCACCGGCTCGGTGTTAGAATTTTTTTTACCATTAAATATGCTGTTTACAATCATCTGCAAATCTATGACTAGTGTGCAAATCAACACTTAGTAAATCCGAAAACAGTAAAAAAACGAACATACCTGAAACATGATCATCCTGTCAGACGCCTCCCTTGGACTCAGCCCAGCCTGCATAGGCCCGGCATACCTGTACTCATGCACATACTCCCCGTTGTCTTCTCTAAACCTGTTCAGGTTGCTGTTTAGGTCATGCTCGAACTGCGGCTGCATATTCAGCAGCTGGAAGTGGGAGGCCAGCGCGCGCGCCTGCAGCTGCTGCCAGGTGTAGCGGAGGTTGTCGACCTGCTCCAAGTCTTCCTTGCTCACGGTCAACTCGTAGCGGGTTATGATGTTGAAGGCTTCCTGTTGAGACAATATATATTTGTGTCAATCAACTTGGCTTGGAACCGAAGTGAGGTATTTTTTAACTTTTAAGAATATTCCTTGTAATAATAATAATTGTGAATGTATATTGCATGGTTTGGTAACGTCATAATAATATTTGTAAATGTAGGTTGTTAGTAACTTTTCTAAAAGCTGAGTAGTTTTTATGAGCCCATTCCTCTTCACATATTAAAGAAGTCCTGAATGGATAGCAGATAAAATATGCTTAGGACGATTCAAAGGACTTACGTTGTAAGTTTATTCGATTAAAGTTATCTTGAGTTTAATTTTGACATCGATCTTTCTCAAATTTCGAAATACTCTAAATGTGATCATTCTTTAGTTTCATGTCGACCTACTGCTCTCGTTTCTTCTTGGGCGTCTCCATGATTAGGTACCCCCACATCGCCGAGATCTCGTATGAGCCACTCCAGCTTACGGTCCAGGTTAATCGTGCTGGCGTTTGCGTAGAAATCACTTAGATGTACTTAATTAGTTTACGATAATATTATCTCAACGGAATCATTCTTTGAAATCCATGTCAATCTTCTGCTACCGTATCTTCTTGAGCGTCTCCATGATTAGGTACCCCCATATCGCCCAGGTCTCGTATCGGCCACTCCAGCTTACGGTCCAGGTGATTTGTGCTGGCGTATACCTACCCCTTGCTCTATAATTAGTGTAAGATAGTATAAGGATAGTATTACCTCAACGGGATCAATCCTAAGTTCCATGTCGACCTCCTGCTCCCGTATCTTCCTGAGCGTCTCCATGATCATCCTGACGTCGTCCAGGTCGCGTATTGGCCGCTCCAGCTTGCGGTCCAGATCGTTCATTATGGCGTATACGTAGTCCATCTCACGTTTGTACTTTTTCCGCATCGCCTGGCTAATTCTGTGCATGCCATCTGAAATAGTTGTACTTTTAAATTAGTTGAGGTATCCGCTTTTGCCTATTTAATTTCTACTAGTGGTCGCCCAGTGGTCGAAAGTCGACCGTAATTTTTATTAAAAGATGTTTACTATTCCGGCTGAAAGGTTTGTAGGTCTGTACCACGGTCTGTAACAATGGTTAAGACAATTTAAAAAATATGTGTTTGACATTGATAGATTCAAATCATCCGCATTTTTTAATATCCTTTAAAGTATTTTTGTAACACATATTATTCGTAGGTACTTTTTATCTTTTTGCACTTCATCTGCTTATGAACATTAACTATGCCAAGTCTTACAGTCCTTTGTGCGGCGGGGGCAAAGCTTTTTCTTTACGTTTATAATACACAGATAACCTACTTATAAATTTAAACATAAATTCGTTTTAGACAATCTCTGTCAGGCGACTGTTTGACCACAGGCCAATATGGAGTCTCTTCACGCCAAAAGTACACGGCAGTCTAAATTATTGTATTTCAGTCTTGCATATCGACTTTCTTTTGAATAAAGGTAGTGTATTTTTTGCTCGGGTATATTATACGTTAAGGTATATGTAGTAAATTCAAGCGACCGGGTGTTAAGTCTTCAATTGGCGCTGCGTGATTTTGACTGAACAGTCTCCCAGGATCATCGTGGGTGCCAATGAACCCACGAAAATCATAAAACGAATTACCCATATTGACTTTTAAAAAAAAGATTACGACCGGTGTCTTGGATCTCGAAATAGATGTCATATTCATAATTGGCACCCATCAAAACCTTAAAAACGACAGCTTTATTTACTTCTTTTAGGGTTTTGTACCCAAAGGGTAAAACGGGACCCTATTACTTCTTAGTAATAGGGTCCCGTTTTACCCTTTGGGACTCTGCCGTCCGTCCGTGTGTCTGTCTGATTGTCTGTCTGTCTGTCTGTCACCAGGTTGTATCTCATGAACCGTGATAGTTAGACAGTTGAAATTTTCTGTTGCCGCTATAAAAACAAATATTAGGTCCTTACCTATGAAATTGGCGTTTTGTATGAAGATTTTTTATAAAATTAAATTTTTCATACTAACATTTTTTTAATTTTATTCTTAGCATCTATTTATTTTAACATTATAAAAATTGTAGAGTAGTGTGTTTGTTTCACTAGCTAAATATAGCAGACATTAAAAAGAAAAAAAATCAATTCCCTTCAAAGCTACTAACAAAAAAGTTAGTCAATTTAAAAAAAAAATTGGGCGATAAAGACACAAAATGAAAAATCATTGTTATTACTGAAGCGTAAGTAACATAGTCCTAATTAAAGGTGTATAATAATATTAACAACCGGTATATATATATATTTTTTTTTTTTTTAACTATGCCAAGTCTTACAGTCCTTTGTGCGGCGGGGGCAAAGCTTTATTGACTTTTAGAAGTAATACACCTATTAAATAAGTGAAAAAAACGTCAATTTCATAGGTAAGGACCCAATACTAAAAAACTGAATAAAATAAATATTTAAGGGGGCTCCCATACAACAAACGTGATTATTTTTGCTCGTTTTTGCTCGATATTGATAACGGCAATGGGTAGACGCTTGAAATATTTACAGAATATTTAGTTATATACTCGTTTTAAAATAAATAAGTAATTAAATTAAAATAAAACAAATATTTAAGAGGGGCTCCCATAATCCAAACGTGATTTTTTTGCTCGTTTTTGCTCGATATTGATAACGGCAACAGGTAGATGCTTGAAATATTCACAGAATATTGAGTTACATTATTTACTTTAAAAATTACTTAAATTCATTTAAATTACTTTAAATGAATAATTAAATTAAAATAAAATTAATGTTTAACGGGGGCTCCCATACAACAAACGTGATTTTTTTCCAATTTTTTTTTGGTCTTAATAACGATAACAAGTGGAAACTTGAAATATTTTTATAGATAATGGTACGGAACCCTTCGTGCGCGAATCATTGTCAGATTAAAATCATCCGCATTTTTTTATATGCTATGTAGATTTTTTTATAACATAGCATACATTTTATCTTTCTGCACTCCGTCTCCTTATGAACTTAAGTCTTACAGTCCTCTGTGCGCGCAATGCGCTTAAAAAGGGGGATAAAGCTTTTTATTACTTAGATAAATAAATTTAAACATAAATTCCTTTAAGACAATCACTACTCTAGGCGGCTGTTTGACCACAGGCCAAAATGGAGTCTCTTCACGCTAAAAGAACATGGCCGTCAAAACTATTGTATCTCAGGTTTGCACATCGAATTTCTTTTAAACTAAAATGCTGTTTTTTTGCTCGCTCGACTTGTAAATATTATAATGTATTTATAATTGGCACATATGGAAACATTAAAAACGATACTCATATTGTCTTAAAAAAAAACACATCCGCCATATTGGATCTCGAAATAGATGTCATATTTATAATTGGCACCCACGTAAACCTTAAAAACGATAACCAATATTAACTTTTGAAAAACAAAACACGTCCGCCATTTTGAGTCTCAAAACAGATGTCATATTCATTATCGGCACCCACAAAAACCTTAAAATGTATACCCATACTGACTTTTGAAAAAAAAATCACGGCCACCATCTTGGATTTCGAAATAGAATTGTCATACCTAATAACGAAAAGTTTAAAAACTATACCCATATTGAGTTTTTTAAAAAAGATCATGTCCACCATCTTAGATTTCGAAATAGATGTCATATTCATAATTGTCACTTTCGAAAATCTTAAAAACGAGACCCACATTGACCCCTATTACTTCGTTTCCTCCGATTCCATTTTTGAAATAATATAATATTAATAGCGTAAGCTGAATTTTGTCCCAGTGATTATGGGACGATAGCTGCTCATAAAAATCGGTTATATTCTCATTTTGAAGAGCTCCAGCCGTAGATGTGCTGAAAAATAAAGAAACCTGTCATAGGTTTCGAAATTCCTAAAAAATCTGTTTAATAAACGCGAAGTTTTGCGGGCGACGCACTAGTATTTATTAAGGCTGCAGGGATTGTATCTTAAGCAATGAAAAAATAAAAAAGATAGAATGTGAGTTTGGATCATGGGGCTGATCATTATAGCTTTAGTTATTATTCTGAGGATCATAAATAGAGCACATGGTTATGGTTTGACATTGACAGATAAAGGCCGCTCCCTTTCCATTTTTGAAATTTTAGAAAAATGTATGAAACAATGTTTATTTAATTTAATGTATTTGTATATTATATATTATATTATATATATTATATATTATACATATATTTTAAAGTTTATGAGATCTACTCCACATAAACTTTAACTATACCAAATCTTACACTTCTCCATGCATGATCCAAAGAATTTGCTTCACGTTTTAATTATAGAGACTAGCTGACCCACTGGACTTCGTAGCGCTTTGACAGTTTCATGTCAACAATACAATCAAATCGTTTTTAAGACAACAAACATTTTGTATTGGAAAATTAAACAAAAAATTGGGGTGAACCACCCTTATCACTTAGGTGTATGTATGGGTTTACTACTTTTCATCGATAATCAAATGGTAGAACATTAATAGGTCGATGACGAGTGGGTGAAAGTTTAAAAGGTACATTGAGGAGTATGCTAACTAACATGTGATACGAGAATTTTATATATTTATAAGATAGATAGATGATTGTCAAGAGTTAACGATGATTTAAAAAGTTTTATAACTTTCTTCATACCTTATTATTATTATACTATACGAAAATCAAATAAAGTTGAATTCAAAGTGTCAACAAATCATTTTTACTGTATTTATAAGACAAAAAGCTTACTTTTTAACTCAGTTGTTAATCCTAGCTTCAGCTTTTCGGTGGACACTGCTAGACAGTTGCCAATGACCAGGATATCGTGTTCTGTGGCCATCTTCATGTCTAGCTCGCTGTGCTTCTTTAGAGACGTCTCGAAGTCACTAAGGTTCCATGCCAGTAGCTGACGAAGAGTCTTCTCGCATTTCCAAAGGTAGTGGTAGGGACGCCAACGCTTAACCAAGTTGTTCAAGTCCTGAAGTTTCATGTCATAGGTTAAAGTATCTTATTATCATGCATTTAGAATTTGTTTTTTTTATAGATTGCACGGCAAACGACTCCACTCTACCTGGTGTTAAATGGAAATTAATTCCAGACGACATAGGTACCTTTTTCATTCGTTGCCGATCTAGTGACCATATTTTTATGAGAGCATCAAACTTACATTTTAAATTTAATTGCTTTTAGATTTACTTACCAGCGTCTAACACTTGAGCTATAATGTTTAGAGCAAACAGACTTATTTTAAAGTTTAATACTGCAATAAACACACACCGTTTTGATATTCTGCGTGCACGTGAACATCGCTGACAGAGTCTTCACCACTTCCTTATTCTCCATCACATGATTGTAGAAGTTCTTCTGCTGGAACGGAAACGAGGGCTTCTCCTCCGACTCCAGCCGGTAATGCTTGCGTCTCTTGATCTTTGCCGCTTCCATAATTTTGTTACTTTTCTGTCCGCTCGCGTGCGGTGTCGTCGATTGGACCTGTTCGTCAAGCTTCGTGACTACTTCTAGAAGCTGATTCGACTGGTGGCCAGCGATCTTCTTCCAGTGGACCTGATCAAGGACCGGGAGGAAGCGACAAGCACGAAGGAGGTAACATGAAGCACATCGAGTGTTTGCGAGGGATGTGTGCGAGCATTAGACGAATACACAGTCATAAACACAGTGGTCGTGGTGACAGGCACAATACAATTAACAACACAGGGTGGAAGAGGTGACAAAAAAAGAAGAATGTTAGTAGTTATTACGACATATTACTGGTTAATTGAACATGTAACAAGGTGCGGCTATAATATGATGTACAGACAAGGAAGTTTGCGGTCTGCTTACCTGTACGGGTATACGAGTAGTCGATTACACTCAATCTTGGTAGTAGTAGAGGCTAAAGCTATCTACTATTTGCGTTTCTGATATAAGATTTTGATTGTAAAATGCATACCGCCATAACTTCGTCGACTGTTCATTTGGACATAATTTATTAGTAATTTGTATTTACAATTAAATAAACGGTGGTGCTTAAGATTTATGAGTTAGGATTCAATAATGAAAGATAAAATATGTGTTCAGAATTAATTCAAAATTTTCAATTTTGCAAAATACTATATAGAATAAGTATTAAAGTCTAATCAGTATTTTACACACACACTCTCACACCCTCACACATACACACCCTCACACATACACACCCTCACACACGTGCAGAACATATATTTTATTTTGTATAAAATAAAAATATATATTTTTGCAACACGTCCAAAATTACTCAATAATCAGTTCAGATAAATCTCGCGTATTGAAATTAACTACTACAGCAGTGGCGAGCTTACAACCTCTTGTCTCTAACAGGAAGAAAATTTAATTTAAAATATTTATTTCCGCATATTCATTTCGAAAGGCAAAGGCATCTGGTACTGAGAAAATCTGGCAAGAAATTCAGCAAGGGCACTTATTTTCCTTTTCTACCGTGTCAGAATTGTTGGAACTGGGCTCTCTTTTTCATACAACTTTCAAAAGGTTCTAACTTAAAACAAATCTAAAAGAACCTAATTTTGATAATTTACTTCTGCCATTGCTGTTACCATCGAACAACTACACCAGTTGATAACCACCAGTCAGTCGATGGTTGTTACACCTTATTTAACTGTTCTGTGGTTGTTACAAAGTGCGACAGACTGAGCTTCATTATGACTAAGTATCTCTGTGTTGTTTTCAAAATACCCTGCTAGTCTTTCCTCCTGTCCACTGCGCGACCCCCTTTGACAGCCCAGTGATGAGTTTGCCAGCCAGAGCGAGGACCTCTTGAATCTCGTCCAGGGTTGGCTTCACAGACACGTTTGGGATCATCAGCGTAGCTTGCAGCAGGAATATTGGCTTCATCGGTATCTCTGAGGGGAGGGTTTTTTAAAAGTGGCATAACAACAGTTGTCAAGGTTTCTCTATAGAATAAACATTGTTAAATGTTAATACTGTTAACAACAGTTATCCACTAATTAGGTACGTTATACAGTTGAACAAACGTGTTTTACCGTAGGTACCTAATTAAGCAATATTTTTTAAATAGATTTACTATAAAATATATGGTTTGAGATTCCTACGACGATAAACTCTTGGTCATAGGCTAGGGACATAACCTAGGTGGCTGACTAAAGGCAATAGTTTATATAATTTAATACAAAAACAAATACTGATCTACTAAAATTAATTAAAACTTAATCAAACCAAGCCAAGAGATAGGAAATACCCCCAGGGGACTCTTAGAGGGTGCCTAGAGTGTATTCGAGGCGTTCGAATCGGATGACGAGAGCATATTTACCAATAAGTAACTTTACTAAACCTTCACGAAATGAAAATCTTATAAGCTGAAGAGTGACATGACGAAACGAAAATAAAAAAAGTTGACGAGGCAAAAATTTCAATTTACATAGAGATGATGATGATGCACCCAAAGTGAGAAGCTTTGTCATCATTTTTGTACAATGTCTTTATCTATAAAGCGATTATTTAAATCACTGTGCTAATATTTGTTGGCATGTTTAAGTTATTATAACTTTATTTATTTTATTTTATTTGGGAAACTGTTTCCCAAATATAAAATAGTAATATAAAATAGTAAGTATAAATACAAAATAGTAAATATAAAAATGTTACACACAAGTTACACAGTAATCAGTAAAGTTTCCACTGCTAGTTAAGAGCGTTTACGCCGCACACTAGCGCCGCCAATGAAAAAAAAAACATATTTAGTAATAGATAGAAAATCAAATTATGCTCAACAAACTATCTGAATGAAGTAATTTAGCATTTTTACGTCACCTAATGAACACCTGACATGTTATGGTTTAGTTAAATATGGCGTTACAGTTAAAAGTGGCCGTAACGTCTTATTTAACTAAACCATAACATGTGAGGTGTTCATTAGGTGACGTAAAAATGCTAAATTACTTCATTCAAATAGTTTGTTGAGCAAAATTTGATTTTCTATCTCTAATTACTAGATATGCTTTTTTTTTCATTAGTGGCGCTAGTGTGCGGCGTATACGCTCTTAACACATATAAAAAAATAATTACTAGGACTCTAAGACAGTTCATAAATTAACTAATTAAGAATTTAAATTATTTTAAGTATTATTCTAATTCATTAAGTAAAAGTTCACATACCTTAGTTTTAAAATTTAAAACGCTACAATTAAATATATCTATTGATGTGATTTTTTTATTAAAAACATCACAAGATTTAAGTAAAAATGTATTACCTACATATTTAGTGCGGGTAGTTGGTAAAGAAAATAAATTATTAAGGCTAATTATTAAGGAACTTATCCGAGGGCATCTTATACCAATACTTTCTAATAGGAATGGACTGTCAATGATGTTTCTCAAAACTTTAAAAAGAAAAACTTGTTTTTTTTCAATACGTCGATTTACCAAAGGAGGAATGCTAATAGGTTGTTGTCTATCTCGAAGCGATCGATAGGATAGATGTTTAAATTATTATTATTTATTATATTATTATAAGCTTTATGAACCGAATCCCACCCACATCCCTCATCGAAATACTAGAAATTAATAATTCTAGAATTTTCGGTGCCAAAATAACTGGCGGTGATTAACTATTGTGAATAATGAGTAGGTACTCGAAATTCATATCATTGTTTGAAAGTAATTGTCGCTGGTTAAGGCGACGCACCGCTAAACAATAAATCTCATACCGAGCGTTTGCGCCCCAGAGAAGAAGAAAAACTGTTTTTTTCCTTCAAATTAAAACTACAAATTATTTTAAAAAAATGAACTAGCGTATTGAAGTGTGTGTTAAGACTAATCTACTAAGAAAATTTAGATGCTTAAATCGGTCTGGTTAGCCTGTAAAATGCAAATCTATGTTTTAAAAAGGGTTACTTTGATATTTTTTTCTTTGTTTTATAGGTTGACAAATCGTGTTTCTGCGACTAGCGAAATGAAGTCAATTAAATGAAAAATCATGTCATCAAATATCACTTTCATATGTTTTGTAATTGTTGGAAAAAATCAAGATCCCCGCCACGTAAATTTCCAATGCGTCGCCTTAAAAAATCTTTCCATGGTGAGCAATGAGGATCAATCACATAATAGCAAATCTGATTTTTAAATATACATCGTATGCGCAATCAACTACTTAGCATTTTATTCTCTAAATTATCAAAATCCGTCAAAAAATGATGAAGTTATAAATGTATTTCTGAACGGCTATTTTGAAACGCGCGCGCCTTCTTGCCTACCCACGATGACATCTCAACACGAGTCGTGCGACCGTATGTACGGGTCAAATCTTGCAAGAAAGATATGGATCACTTCCCGTGGACCAATCGAGATGAAACTTGGTATATCTACGTAACTTCGATAGCAATTCAATAATATGGCATCATGGAACTGGTCTGATGATGTGGTCGGAAGTTGGTCATAGAACTGAGGTTAAATAATTTTATTTAACTCAAAAGAAATTCACATTTCACTTACTGAGCTAACTAGGAACTCTGCAATGAAACAAGATAGCCCCGCCGTGTTTGTGCTTATTTTATTTGTATTGATAAAAAATAAACTTGTGTGGTGCCCAACCAAGATCTGATGATGAAACTGATGAACTGATGAACTGATGAGGAGCTCAGAGGAACTCAGACTGTAGGTCTTACATGTTAAAAAGTTAAAAGTGAAAAAGTTTTTAAAACAAGCTTTTATTTAAATTTTAACCGCTTCTGTGGTCTAGTGGCTAAGCCACCGGTTTTACACCCAGAGGTCCCGGGTTCGATTCCCAGCGGGAGATAAATCTTTGTGTGCCTACTCGGTTTGGTTGATGGTAGGGCTTGTTAAGTCCGCCTGGCCTTTAGTTTTTAAATAAGTTCTAAGATGCTGTATTTTTTGCACATTAATAAGTACTTACCTACCTATAGTAAAAAAAAAAAAGATTTTTTGTTTTATATTTTGATATGTTTCATGTTTTATGTTTGTGTTTTAAACTTTTTTTTATTTAATGATTTATCATAGAAGCGTGTTAGCTGAATATTCTGTAAGTTAATAATAATTTTGTAAGTAGGTAAATAAAATAAATAGTCCTATCCGGGTCAAATTTCATCTAAATCTGTTCAGCCGGTTCCGCGTGATTGAGTACTTAACAAACAAATAAGCATTTAACCGCCTCTGTGGTCTAGTGGCTAAGCCTCCGGACTTAGACCCAATGTCCCGGGTTCGAAACCCAGCGGCGCAGCAGTAACATAATATTTGTGTTCTTGATTTGTTTTGTGGCTGATCTTGTTAAGTTCGCCTGGCTAGCTTCCACCATCTTATCTAAGTCTGGCGCCATAACCGACAGTTTAGAAATCCTCAGTAGTTGAGGATTCCGGGTGAAGTGCGCTTCCACCTTCGGCCTTATCGTCACTTACCACCAGGTAAGATTACCATTTACCATGAAGTAAAAAAAAGTAAGAACAAACTAACTTAAAAGCTTTGCTGTTTATAATATTAGTGTGGATAGAGGGATTTTAGGAGAATCTCCATCAAATCTTATTTTAATACCAATATAGTAGTAGGTAGTGTTAGTTAGGTAGGTACACACATACCTACTTACATCGAAATTATATTAGCAATAATATCAAACACTTTTTTTGCAAGAGGTGTTTTCCGCGTTACTTTACACAAATTTTTTCTTGTCTTTGCATCTCTCGGCGCACAAAAAACAAGTTGGCAGTTTGGCACATTACGTTTTTATGATGACGTTATAATGAAACAAAATAAATACGAACGATAACAAAGCATACAAAATCAAGTACGAGTATTACGGCAGAAGGCGCCGCGCCGGCCGTTGGAACCGCGCGGTGGACCGACATGTACTATGACGTCACAGCGAGTTGTTTCATTCTCGGGCGCGTTTCTGAAACTAATGCACTAAAACTGTTGTATCTTCGTCATTTATGGTCCGATTTCAATAATTTCATAGAATTTACTGAATTTTATATAACTATGTCTGCATATTTAAAAAAAAAAACATGACTGATCCTCATTGAATAGCTTTAGTACATTTCCTGTATTAATTAGTAAACGACATATAATAATTGTTTTAAAAAAAGTATAAAAACTATTTTAAAGAAGCTATTAAATCACCTAACATTATAGGAGAGAAGTTCCTTTTAATGTGGTGAGATGATCAAATTAAATTATTCTGTAAGTCAGCATTAATCTATTTATACTTAGGTATTATGTTTACAACTAATTTGCTATAAGTTCAATTGGTTTTATCTTGACATTAATTTTAATTTATCAATTTCTAATTGCTATAAACTATATCTATTACTACTACATACAGAATTTATGGTAACGATTTAATAAAAATATAATAAGTATGAGACGTATGAATCGTCAATTATTACACGCAAACGTAGTAATAATAAACCATGCTGCGTGCGTTTGGCTAGCCGTGCAGGTCTTCTAGCGGTATCCGTTTGCCCGCATTAATACCAGGAAACAAGGATTCGCGAGGAGGTCGCTCTAAATCGATAGCCTTATGCCGTTGCACTAAAGTCTATTTTCAATACGTATTTCGCCATACAACCCCGCAGGGGTAGGCTCTTCGTGACTGCGTACTGCGCATGAGCTAGAAACCCGTCGATATCTCGAAATAGAGAGCCAAATGACGGGTGTACATTTCATGTGGAGTTTATAACTGACTAGTGCGAGTTAGTTTTCCCCTTTAGCCACATTGAAATACCTTAACGATCCAGGGGATGACTAAGCGGCGGGCACGAATTTAGTCCGTTCTTTCACTAGGCTCGCATAAACAGCAGGAGGTGTAAATGGGAGTTGATTAAAAGTGGACTTTATTCTGTAGATGCTAAAGGCTATAGTTATTGTGAATTTTGCACCAAGAGACCGACCGACGCTTGGTTTGGAGGGTAGTGCGCATGTGCATTGAGCAGACTGCGAACAATTTCACAATGAGAGCTAACGATGGGGTGGGGAGTGTTGGCGTTTTGATTTCCCGCTTTTTAAAAGCAGAGTTCAAAATACATTTCACCTCATGTTTTTTTTGTCTTAAATATGTCTTTATCGTTCCTACTAAAGACTGACGTATTCTGAAAAACACTTTTAAACCGTAGATGGAAGTTAGTTTGTTATTAAATAAATGGAAATCGAAATGGATTTGTCCACGTGGTATTGTTCATTATGGAAAAACTACTTCATAATTCACGTTTCGAAAACTAGTTCTTTCTTAAAATAAAATTGTTTTGTATGAATAAAAATGCGTTAAATTTTTACTTGACTTGACGTTATGTTAAATACTTAACTATATTAATCAAGTGTATCTGCGAGAACCTTCCAATAAACGGTACTTAATAAGAAAATGTTAGATATATTTTTTACAAGTATATTTGTTCGGTGCTTTGTCTCCTTTTAAAGGTATTGTTTAGTACAAGGTCCTGGTCTGAATTTCATTAGTAAATTTGTTATTACACATTTTTTTAGGTACCTAATCAAAATATTAAATCAGTACATTTAAGTAAATTAAAAAATATGTGACCCGGATAGTACCGTCTCATCTCGCTCACTGCATCTTGCACTTCATCACTTACCGTCTTCCATCATCTCTGGATCGACGCAGAACCTCTTGATGACAAGGTCCAGCGTCCTCCGGGTGACCCTGTTCAGCGCAATTATCACCTACCGGCTATAGTACCGTCTTATCTCGCTCACTGCGTTCTTCACCATTTTCATCACTTACCGTCTTCCATTATCTCTGGGTCGACGCTGAACTTTTTGATGTCGTCGACCTCGTGGTAGAGAGTTCACCTCGTGACCCTGATCAACACGTCTCTCACCTACCTGCTGTAGTACTACCTAATCTGGCAGGCAGTGTTCTTCACCATTTTCATCACTTACCATCTTCCATCATCTCTTGGTCGACACAGAACCTTTTGATGCCGAGGTCCAGAGTTCACTTCGTGACCCTGATCAACACGTCTCTCTCCTACCTGCTGTAGTACCACCTAATCTGGCAGGCAGTGTTCTTCACCATTTTCATCACTTACCATCTTCCATCATCTCTTGGTTGACGCAGAACCTTTTGATGCCGAGGTCCAGAGTTCACCTCGTGACCCTGATCAACACGTCTATCACCTACCTGCTGTAGTACCACCTTATCTGGCAGGCAGTGTTCTTCACCATTTTTATCACTTACCATCTTCCATCATCTCTTGGTCGACGCAGAACCTTTTGATGACGAGGTCTAGAGTTCACCTAGTGACCCTGATCAGCACATCTATCACCATCCTGCTGTAGTTCCACCAACTCATCAACTCGCACGTTGCGTTCTTCACCATTTTCATTATTTACCGTCTTCCAGAACCTTTTCATGACGAGGCCCAACATCCTCTGGGTAAGCCCGATCAGCTCGTCTAGAAAGCAACTTATCTCGCACACTATGTTCTTTACCATTTTCATCACTTACCGTCTTCCATCATCTCGGGGTCGACGCAGAACCTCTTGATGACGAGGTCCAGCGTCCTCCGGGTGACCCTGATCAGCACGTCTATCACCTTTCTGCTGTAGTACCGCCTCATCTCGCACACTGCGTTCTTCACCATTTCCTGAACACAACAAATACTGTTTCAAAGGCCAAATGTTGTAAGCTATAAGGGTGTCATTGAATTAAGTGCGGTTATTTTAAATTCTGGCTTTAACCTCATGCAATATTTTAACGAATTTAGTTTCAACATATAATAAATCTTGAATAAAAAAACCATGTATTTAATGAAAAATTTGCACCATACTGTAGACGACTCGAAAATACATAAACACGCAAATAAAGCCATAGTAGTGTAATAAGCTAGAACAGTTAATGTTTTCTGTTTTACGGTGACTGAACTTGTGTGGTCTATATCTTATACTTGCGCTAAATAACCTGAATCTGATCTGAAAATATTTTTTTCTTTTTAATTTATGTTTCAAAATACAAAAACACAAATGTTGAAAAAATTTCCACGAGCAGGGTTTGAACCTGCACCCTTCTGACATACCGGGTCAGGTGCTCTTCCAATTGAGCTATCGTGGTTCTAACCAGCCCGCCGAAATTATTCAACACTATTTACTTTTTACTTTGAAAGCCAAAGGCGCCCATTCAATGTTAACAACTACCGTCATTAACATCTGATCATAATATTTTTACAAATACTAAAGATCAGTTAAGAAGTAGGCAAGCTATTTAAATATAACCATTTTCAAAATACACTTCATCCAAAGGACTAATTGGGGATCCAAGAAAAATATGCAAAGACTTTATGTCTTTTTGTCCCATGGTCCATCAAACCTGCATGCTCTTGGACAGCCCGCCCGCGGGCGTGGACAGCAGCTTGTGAGGGTTTTCGAAGCACTCCCACACCGCAGACCAGTCCTGCTGGCCGCTGGAGGTGGAGTCAGCGCCAGTGGACTCCGGGCCACTGCCCGCTTGTGGGTCATCTAGCATTACATTGTAGAAATGTTTATTATCAATTATAGTATACAAAGAGTTTATCAAGGATTAACGCAAATAATTTATCATAGGTTTATTTTTCTGTTGCCTGCCTATGGTCTTTTAACGTTGCTAGATTTTAGGAGGGCGAGAAACTTAAGGTTCCTTATGACATTGATCGAAAATTTCAAAGGGATTCTAAAAAAACAACGTAGAATCTTTTGCGCCTCATCTCACCTAGAGCGCACTTCAGCTGGTGGGTTCAACCACTAAAGAGCTGGTTATTTGGCTGTTCCAATAGGAGTAAACTATACGATAAAAGTATCAGGCGTCGGCGTGCAAAGGAGCTTTCGTCTAAAACTTACCGTCAGCTATGAGAAATTCGAAATCAGGATTTATTTCCGTGGGTCTTATTTGTTGGGCTGCCTTTTTGACCAGGTCCAGGACCTCTTCGACAGCTTCCTCCACCATTAGGCTTTTACGGTTCAATTCTACGCAAGCGTTCCTACAAAGATGATAACAAACTTTAGAAGGGAAACGGAAAACCTTAAATAGAAAGCTGAAATTTGAATTTATTATTGCGAACTAATGTCTCCCTGTGACATCGGTCACTGTGAAGGGTTTATAGCAACAATAATTATAAATGTTTATATAATTTTTAACGCAAATTTTGTTGCGAACAAATTACAAAAACACAAATGTTGAAAAAATTTCCACGAGCAGGGTTTGAACCTGCACCCTTCTGACATACCGGGTCAGGTGCTCTTCCAATTGAGCTATCGTGGTTCTAACCAGCCCGCCGAAATTATTCAACACTATTTACTTTTTACTTTGAAAGCCGAAGGCGACCATTCAATGTTAACAACTACCGTCATTAACATCCGATCATAATATTTTTACAAATACTAAAGATCAGTTAAGAAGTAGGCAAGCTATTTATAAATGTTTATATAATTTTTAACGCAAATTTTGTTGCGAACAAATTACAAAAACACAAATGTTGAAAAAATTTGAATGGGCGCCTTTGGCTTTCAAAGTAAAAAGTAAATAGTGTTGAATAATTTCGGCGGGCTGGTTAGAACCACGATAGCTCAATTGGAAGAGCACCTGACCCAGTATGTCAGAAGGGTGCAGGTTTTAACCCTGCTCGTGGAAATTTTTTCAACATTTGTGTTTTTTAACAATAATTATGTAAAAATTAAAGTGAGTAGGCTCGTAAAAAGTGTTTTGTTTAAAAACTACTTCCTTTGTGCATTTTAGTTTCTGTAGTAATATTACTAATATATAACTAATATATTAATAGTAGTAATATTGTGTTTATTGTGTTAGTGTAAACTTCTCGCATATCGTAAAGCAGCCGCGCAGCCTATGGACGCTAGCAACACAAACGAAGGGTATCGCGAACGTGTTGCCAAGTCTGAAGCTTCAGTTTTTAAGCCCATTCATTCTATTGGCTCTAGTATCATTCACATTGGAGCAGAGTAATGCGAATCAATACTGAGTAGCAGCAGAAATAGGTAGGTAATAAACCTTGATTGCGACCACCTGGTCACAATCTAATATAATTCTGGACAGGTAGTAATAATTGGTAGTCAAATATGATTAGGCATAAGATTTACCTACAACCAGTTTCTACATTCTCCATGAACTCCTCTACTGTCCACGGTGTTTCTTCTGTGAAAAGAAAACATCTTAATTATTCCTCTTCAACGTAACGTAACAAATAGGCATTGTGTTTTATGTAACTTTTACAGAAATTCGGGTCAGGTATCCTTCTAATTGGCTATAACCGGCCCGTGCATATTTAGTCTACGCTATGTAGTTACTAACTTTGTAAGCCAAAATGAACTTTATCTAAATATCAACAACTACGTCGACAAGCATACGAAATACTATCGATTTTTTTTCGACACCTTTTCGAAACTATTCGCAATAAAAAAATATAATTTGTATAAATATGACATTTGATAACTTGCCTGGTAGTGTTATCAAGGAAACATCCTGCATACCAGAGAGGACATAGATAATTCTATTGGAGTATATGTCATGGACCCTCGTGACCAACACGTCGAAGCATTTGATGGCGGCGTCAGCGCGGTCAATAAACTCCTTCCAGTCGCCACTGGTCCATGTAACGTAACGGAGGCCAGGTAGAAGGAGAGAGGAGAGGCGCACCACTTGCGGCAGAAAGAGAGGGCGCACCTCAAGCTTGACGCGGCGGACTGTGCACAGGTAGTCTTGGAGAAGGAACTAGAACAGAAGATTTTACGATTTCTTTTCTTTTGTTAATTACGTTAGACATACTTCTGCGCCCGGGGAGACGCAAGTAGTTGGATATGGGATTTTCCCCAGACCCTGTTAAGTGGGAAGGAAGGTAAGGCATACCTACTTAATTTTTCTTCACCTCCCCTCACAGTCCATACGGACCTGCAAATTGTCGTTAATGAGCGTAAAGTAAGTCTTCGCAGCATACAGCAAGTGGCGCATTACAATATATCCACTAAAATATTTTTTTAAACGGCCAGTGCCTCATGGTTGCGGTCTCCGGGTAAAGAACGCGGACGCAGGTGACGCGAACGCAGGTGAAATATAGGTTAAGTAATTACCCGTAAGAAATAAAAAATACTTCTGCACTTCAAATAAAGTGTTTGGGCTGTAAGGACACATTCTAAACTTACCTGCAAAGAGTCGTTAATGAGCGTGAAGTAATTCTTTTTGGCGTACAGCGAGTGGCACACTATAGGCAAATCCAGGCCCATCTTGACGAGACAATCGGACTCGCGCAACAGCAGCCGGATGGTGTGGTCCAGGTTCACGGCGATGCGACCCGCCTCGTCGATCCTCAGCAGCGTGTTGTTCAGGCTGTCGTCCACGTCCCATAGCTGGTGTATCGATTATTAGTTATAGAGAGAATTATAGCTGGTGTTAGAAGTCACGTTAGAAGACATTAGTTTAGCCAAATAATATTAAATGCGTACTTTGAAAAACGATGATTGATTAAAGAATCATTCATATGTGAAGTCACACATCTCCTTTGGTCTTTTGGTCTATGTAAAAAACATAATATGGTGTGCTGTAAAACTTTGTTTTCGTTAAGAACCGGAGCTGAACCTAGATTGTGGATGCTTTCTGTTAGAATAATAGCTATACCGAATTAGTTTTCAGATATTAAATTTTCGAGTTTCCTATATTTGAGAATTTTGAAAAAAATATATTAGATCAATAAACTTAAGTGTGTACTGTGTCACTTTGAAACTTGCGACAGGTCCTCACATTCTGGTTCATCCACACCGCGCGCATGGTCTCCTCGTAGGTGAGTACGAGGGAGCGCGTGTTGGAGTACTTGCGCGTGACGTCACCGGCGGCCGGCAGCGCGCGCAGCACCGGGTGCGCGCAAACGCTCTCCACTGTCTCCGTCATGTTGTGCAACAGACAGCGCGACCATTTGATACGACCTGGACAAAAGAAGAGACTAAAGAAGCCGTAAAACATGACGATACTTTGTTTGTCTAGCTCTCCTCAGTCATGTTGTGCATTAGACACAGTAATAATTTCATATGAAATGAAACAAAAGATCACAGACAAGGGTGTACAGTACTTCAAGATAAATAATAGGCATCGGAAACAATCGTAAAACATTACAAAAACAATTTAAAAAAGTAATTTATTTTTAAAAAACACTTCTAATTTCAACTTTAACGCAAACTAATAAATATCAATGTCATTTCTAAGAAAAGAATAGTAGTTTATGCAACTGTCATATAATGAAGGGTATTAAAACACGAGTGTGAGTTTATGAAACGAGCGCAGCGAGTTTCATAATAGTAACGAGTGTTTTAATACCCGTGTTATATGCAGTTGCATACACTACTTTATCTTCACTAATGCAATTAGTCAAACAACAAGAGTAAAAGCTGACAATAGTTTATTTATAATTTGTTCAAATTTCCGCCATCAAAATCTAACCAATGAGAGCGCAGCTGCGCGCGCAGGGCCAATCAGGAGCGAGCGCGCGCTGTTCTTTTTTTATTTAATTGGCACAAGATCTTACCAAAGAGTTTTGTGTATGTAAGTTTAGTAGTTTCGACGAAGTTTTCACGTATAACCCAACTGTTTTCAAAAGCCAGCCTAATATCAAAATTTTATACAACTTGTATGAGAATTTTGACATAAGGCTCGCCAGGTTAATTGGTCGCGTTTTATTGATGTTATAATGAGATTTTACGATATCGATGTGGATATTATACCATCATGTGAAATTGCTTAAATTGAGTGTTTTGTTGTCTGCGCTATAACAGTAGTAATTATAAGTCAAGTATTGGAAACATAAGTAGAATGTTACAACATTAGTGTAGATAAAATTAGTTACAAGCCGTGCAAGCGTCGCGCCGCCGCAGCTTATACAAGTTTCTATGGGTACGTATTATAATGCCGAAATTTCATAATACCTATAACTAAAATCCCTACGCTTAAAACATCGAAAATCAAAATACCGAAAATACGAAATACCTATACCCGATAATTACCCGATTAAGGAGATTTGATCTCCTTAAATCACTCTTAAACGTACAGTTAACGATTATTTGTTCAGAGTCTTAATGACGGAGACTGTAAAGGGGTAGACAATGTTTTCATCTCGACATCTTTTGTGTCTTCTCTTGTTCAGATCGTATCAAAAAGTCGTCATACAAAGCGTGACGGAGGCTTCGTCGTCTGAACTAGACAACAATTATAGTTCTAATCTTATAATCAAAGGTTCATCAAATATGCAATTGTTCTGAATTCATTACAGGAACACTCACTCACACACAGGAACACTCGCTTATAGCCCAGCGACAAAACTATTGGAACTACAACTCGCTTGTCGATGCTCGACAACTCGCTTTAGTTAGCTCTACTCGCTACTCGCTCATCGCCGGCGGCGCGGCAGGCGGGCGGTGGGACACCTGCCTTCCCACTTACTCCTACTGTGTCTTTAACGACACACCAACTTTAAAAAAATATAAAACTTTATGTGGTTACTTTGTTCTTTTTTTTTGTGTTGGATCTGACAGTCAAGATTATACATGGTTATTGTGAAGTAATAACTATGAGTTATATTTAATATATTTTGTTTGTAATAAGTTTGAATTTTGTGATTATTGCAATGAGTAAATCAAGGTGAGTTGAGATAATATTTTATCGCGATTTGTATTTGTGTAAGAACAGAATATCAATATTTTATTCCTATATTGTTAGAAAATAAAACAACAAATTGTTATTTTATAATATTTCATATGGTTGTTGCCTTTTACTTTAGGTGTGCCGTAAAAGACACGGTAGGAGAATGTACTACTATCTACTATACTTCTATTCAATATTAGAACATTATCCAACTGCGTCTTTTTATTATTTAAAAAACACTATTATAATTTTTATTGCATATTTCTTTAATATTATGTATTTTTTACAAGAATTTTAAAATTACGCTGTCGTTGAATGAAATTTTTGAAGAGTTGGAGCAAAATGATAAAAATGAGGTTCCAAATTCTATAACTAACATGCCGCCAGAAAACTGTGGCGTGGAAGTTACAGATGAAGACTCTGGAGATGAAGACTATGTGTTGCTCCAAAATCTACCTGGGTCCCATCTCAGAGCACCTGCTGAAATTCAACGTGAAGATTCTTCTGATGCTAGTGAGGATGACTGTTTATCTTTAGACAGCTATCTAAAAGGTCAAAATATTGGTAGGTATTTATAGGACTAGTGTCCGTGGGAAAAAGTGGTTCTTCTCACTAATGAGTCATTGCCTTGATATGGCCACCTATGATGCCTGGCAGTTATACAAGATAAAGTTAACAGGTGGGCAGTTGGATCATTTGAAATTTTGGAGGAATGTCGCTATGTCTTCTTGAAATAAACAAGAAAGCTGACAGTCATAGGGATGGAGCCATCACAAAGTAGAGCCACAGCAATGCAGTATACTCATAATGGTCACCTGATAAAATATTGAGAGGCTCGACTGCGTTGTGGTGTCTGTCATATTAGTGCGAATGTTTATTGTATGAAATGCAATGTAACATTGCATCCGAAAACATGTTTTGAAGAATATCATATTATTATGCAGAAAATAACCATATGTGTATAAAATACCTAAATAAAACATTTTATTGAGATTCATGTGTTTTATTGTCGTTTCTGTCAATTTATTATGGAGCCGTAATAAATCTGAACAATAAGCTATCATAGTAGCATATTCTCCTACTGTGTCGTTTAAGACACGGCATTTTCCGGCTTTTCTCCAAATGGAATATTTTTTAAATTATTTTTTATGGATTATTTATCATCAATTTAATAAGTATATGAAATTTCAAACCAATCTTACAAAAAAAGTTAATTCAGGAGTAAGTGGGTACGAATTTTTCTTTTTTTATAATGCTGTCAATTAATTGCGACGTTGCCGCTCTGTTTCTATGACATATCGTACGAATAGTTATGACTACCTTATTCTGTGTTTATTTGTAAGAAATTATTTTCTCCTTACACTGATCATAACTATTCTCAGTACAACTATGGAATAAGCTTGAGTTGAGTTTTTATTTGTAAGGCGGTAAATGTTCTAGAATTAATTATTGTTGTTGTTTAACCTTTATCAGACGTGAGTCATAATAAACCTTTATTAATAAGTGATGAAGGTCGTAAGCTAATTAGTAATTTTATAGAGCGTTCTACAAGTATTAATTCATAATCCCTCCCTACCGTTCTCGCCCGTAGGCGAAGTCAAGTGAAATACTGGCCGAGTCTTGCTATTAATAAATAATTAGTCCTGTTATTTTTAAGTTTTATATTATTTTTTCCTATTTATAATGATTACTTTTTTTTTAAATATTAACGGGTAAGCACAGAGCCTTGATCTCACCTGATGTTAAGTGATGATGATAAGGCCAATAATGGAAGCGCACTTCACCCGGGATCCTCAACTAGTGAGGCATATCACTATCTGGCTATCTTATCTCTAGCTGCCGGAACACAACAATGCTACAAACATGGATGTTATGGCGACATATTTAGATAAGATGGTGGTAGCTAGCCAGGCGGACAAACAAGCCCTACCACCAACCAAACCGAGTACACAAACATGTACCCCCGCTGGGAATCGAACCCGGGACCTCTGGGTCCAGTTGTCTTAGCGGTGGTCTTAGCCATTTGATCACGGAGGCGGTAAAACCTACTTTATAACGAAGATCATTAAGAAAAGTCATTACCATAGAGTTTTATAAAAAAAAATTCAACAAAGTACGAGATCAGACAAAGTACTTTTTCAAAGTCCCAACATACCTGTTAAGAAAAAGATATTTTTTTTGATAAGTTATGCTTAAATTCTACTTTTTTATGGTTTTTATAGGTACTACCTGCGACTGGTGAATAGTTCCTCGGCAGCGGTGGATCTTCCCTCTGCTTCTTGAACATCTTCGTGATCTTATCCACTTCCTTCTCGCAGTACTTCAGCACGCGGTCGTACTTCTCACAGAGCTTGGTTATCTGGATCTTTTGGCTCACCTGCAGAATAAATACGGTGACAGGTATATGTGAACGATACTTAAACAAATAATGTACGAACAGTTCTTTTTAGATACCCTTTTAATAATAAATCATCGTTGTTTAATCCGTGTAAAATCGGAAGGCGCGGCGATATGATAAATATTTGATGTAGAAAAAACAATTAATTTTTTTGTATGATGGCTTTCAGTGTCTAGTTTACTTTGTTTATTTGTATTTGTACATCACAGGTTTTACAAGGTCTTACAAGTTATTATAATGATAAGTACATCTGTGATCAGCCTATTAGGCATACAAATTAAATAAAATATAATTAAAATATTGCAGTTGAATTTGTATAATATCCACTCGATAGAATTATAATTAAAATGAATAAAGTTCTAAAAAAATTAAAATAAATAATGACATGTCCATACTCAAATACATTAGAAATTAATATAATGTAATAAAATGTTTTAAGGGTTTTAAAAATAATAATGTTATCCGTGGTCAGTCCATTAGGCATGAAATTAAAATTAAAATATCACAATCGAATGTATAAAATAGCAAATTGATAAGTAAGTAGTCAAATTTGAATAAAATTATTAAAATGTTCTTATAATCCTATAATTAAAATTAAATTAAATTAAATTAAATAACGTCATGTCCGTACTCAAAATACATTGAAAAATAATATATTATACTAGTATTTTGAATGGTTGAAAAAATCATTCATTGAGTAAAATGTCTCCTCTATAAGGTAGTTAAATAATCTATTCTTAAATATCGCAAACTCATTACATTTTCTAATGTCAGCTGGTAATCTGTAATAAATTTTAGATGACATTCCGAATACACTCTTACTGAAGAGCGCAGTTTTAATGTTTGGCCTATTATGTAGACAATCGCAACGTCGTGAACTCACAACTTTAGAAAAGAGACTTGGGTTACGTCTTATGTACAGCGCGACTTGAAATATATATAATGAAGGCAACGTCATTAACTTAAGTTGCTTAAAAAAAGGTCTACAGCTATCTCTCTTTTTTAAATTACAAATTGCTCGTATACAACATTTTTGTGCTATAAATAATCGTTCAATATTGATTGCGTTGCCCCAAAATATGATTCCATATCGTAACCTTGAAACCACAAAACCATGGTATGCAGCAATAACAGCCTTCTGATTTACAACCTTTCTTAGCATGCGTAATGCATAAGAGAATTGTAATACCTTGGTACGTACAAAGTCAAGATGCGATTGCCATTTCATATACACCCCCAGAAACTTTGTTTTGGTCGTCTGGGACACCTCATTACCCTCGTAGTTTATCTTACTTAACGATTGTATAGATCTCTGGCCAAAGTTCATCACATTAGTTTTTTTAAAATTAATTAGCAAATTATTGCCTTTCAACCATTGAATAATTGACGCTAGATAGGCTTTTATTTCATTCTCGTTATGACATATCACAGTACAGTCATCTGCAAAAAGTATCATCTCGTTTTTTGTTGCCGCTGGTAAATCATTAATATATATGAGAAAAAGGAGGGGACCAAGGACACTGCCCTGAGGAACTCCCTGAGTCACAGTTCTTTTAGAGGACGAGAATTTTTTTTCAAGCTTTGTCTTGGTACATATTTTAGTAATAAAAGTAACCTGTGTTCTGTCAGTAAGGTAAGATCTAAGTAATTTCAACGGAATTCCCCTAATACCATACGATTCTAACTTACTCAAAAGGATATTATGGTTCACATAGTCGAATGCTTTAGTCATATCTAAATAAATAGCATGAACTGGTTGTCTTTTGTCCATTCTATTATAAATCACTTCCAAAAATTCATAAATAGCTGAGTCAATAGAGCCATTTTTACGACTTCCTTTTTGTACCCTATTAAATAATTCTTTTGTTTCAAAAAAATGGTCTTAATTTCTATGTATAACCTTTTCAAAAATTTTTGCAAAAATTGGAATTAAAGCCACTGGTCTATAGTTTTGGATATCTAATTTACTTTCTTTCTTGTGAATCGGTTTTATGACTGTTGTTTTTAATTTTACTGGGAAGATCCCTTGTTCCAAGCAAATATTAATAATATGACATAAAATGTTAGAAATTAGCCGAGAAACATATTTTATAACCTTAGTAGATATGTCATCATAGCCAGTGCTGTTTGTGTTTTTTAAATTGTTTATTATGTTGCATATCTCCTGGGGGTCTGTCGGTTTGATAAACATCGACTTACAACAGTTGTATCCAATTTGAACTTTTGTGTTACTATTCGGGAGTTGCGGCTGTTCCAGACTTACACAATAGTCATTAAATGTTTGTGCAGTTAATCTAGGGTTTTTTATATTTAGATTATCAATACGTAGTTGCACTATGCCTTCCTTAGGTATATTTTGCTTGTTCACGTTTATAATGTTCCATGTTGCTCTTGACTTATTCGCCGATTTGATGATAAAATTATCGTTTTGTGATTTCTGTGTCAATTTAATGATTTTACTATATTTACTTGAATAGTCTTTAAACTTTATTTGATCTTCAGCACTCTTAGATATCCTATATTTCCAAAGAAGGAACCTCCTATGCTTACTGCACTTCTTTATACCATTTGATAGCCATTTTGGTTTTTGTTTTGTCCATATCTTTTTACGTATGATCGGGAAACACAGATCATAAACCAATTTGAAAGTGTTGTAGAATGTGGTAAATGCCTCATTGACATCATGTGTCTCAAATATTTCACTAAACGATAGTCGTTCGATGCAATTTCTAAATTTTATTATATTTTCTTTAGAGTAATCGCGCCTCATAGTGAACCAGTAATTGTGTAAAATAGTTTTCTTTATTGGGCATGTCATTAATTGTGCTTTATGGTCAGATACAGCAAGTTCATTTACATCTGTTTTTGCTCCGCGTATATTATGAATAATATTATCTAAACACGTTCTACTGCTAGGTCGTGTAGGTTCCATTACAGATAGTTTTAGGTTATGGCTCAATATTATTTCCTGGAACTTTGTAGAGTACTTAGATTTTCCTAAAATATCTATATTGAAGTCCCCACAGACAACAAGTTTACTTTTATTATTTCCAGTCAACCAATATAATGTCTTCGAAGTGACTAAAAAATAGGTTATACTAATGTTCACAATTTTTAGGGACTCTATACATTGAGACAATTGTAATTTTATGATTTACTAATTCTATCGCACAAGTTTCTAGAACATTAGGTATATTATATTTTAATATTTTATCGATCACTTTAAAGTTCAGACCATTTCGCACTAGAATACAAGACCCCCCATTCCTATTGTTTCGAGCAAAGAATGTAGCTAGTTTGAAATTAGGAAGTTTTAAGAAAGCAGCGTCGTCTGGTTTCATATTGTGCTCTGTAAAACAAATTATATCCACCCGTATGCCCCTCTCTTCAAAGTCATCCAAACATACCGTAAAAATGTCAGATTTTGTGATAAGTCCATTAATGTTTTGGTGTAGTATGTTTATTCGATTAGTCACGAAAAAACTCCATACTTGGGGCAGCATCATTGATAAAGTCATTGACTAAAGCAGACGACGAATGCTTATTTGTATTGGGTAACTCAGGGTTCATTTGTAAAATTTGGTTATTCCCAGTCACAAATTCCGTTTGAGTACCATTATCTCTTAGATTACAATACAATGTTTTATTATTCATCCAAATCTTATACAGATCATATTTTCGCCTATAAGACTTCACGTAACATGTTACGACATAGATTAATAGCATAATATTTCCGTTTCGGTATAGCTCGAGCAAAATCCAAATCCAAGAAAACAGCAGCATCAAATTGACTGCATATAAATTTCAACTCATAGTTTAGTTTATTTTCATTAAGGTGTTTATTGAACGATGATTCGCAGACAATTACATTTGTATTTCTAACCGACGATAGCAATGACGCTAAGATATAACGGATTACAAAAAGACTGTCATCATTCCTAAAGCCTATAACTATAATGTAGTCTTTATCAGTTAATTTACATAAATCAGATTTATAAGACGCAAGAATGTCAAATATTGTAGCGCCAGATTTCCAAAAGCTGACGACGTCATACTGTGGCCCAAGTAACTTTTGTAAGGTTTGCCTAACTCCTTGTCCCTGCTGATCAGCTAGAATAATCACTCTGCTCTTTTCCAGTTTTTTTGCTTGTTGCATGCTTTTTATGTCCAACTGTTGAAAACTAGAAGCGCACTCTATACTGGGACAGTTGTGTGGATTATCTTTAGAGTTAACACTTTTTTCAGGGGCAATACTTTTTGCTATGCCTTGGCAATGGTTATCATTGGCGGGAACCGTATTACTCATCTCCGTCTCAAGGACATTCTCTTCTCTTTGGTGGAATGTTATAGGTATAAAGTTGTGGTTTTCATGTAATTGATGTGTAGTCTTAGATTTTTTTGTTTTTTTACTTGATATTTCATTTGTATTCATGACTATTTGTTGCCTTTCAGATGGTGTACATGTAGCTTTACACAAAAGAGTAAGCTGTTTAATTTTTGCTTGATACCCAGTGATTTGCTTCGCTAATGAGTATTTTTCTGACAGCAGTAATTCAATTTCCTTCTGGGCCGAAGCCAAGTCAATTTCCAGCTTGTTAAGCATTGACTTCATTTCTTCAGGATTATCTTCATTACAGGTGCTTAATTCCGGACAGCTCCTATGGAGAGTATAGTTAAATTGTTTTATCTCCTGATCGATCCCTACATCTCCTTCATCAGATAGCATGCTAAACGTATTGTTTGTGGAAATATTAATAATAAGCTTCTCTTGTCTATTTACACTATCTTGTACTGATGTTGTTGCACTTGGAGTAGAATGAGTCATTGGTGGAGTATAATAAGATTCCTCTTGTTCTTTATCTTCTTCGCTTGTTAAAGGAGTTACTATTAAATCATTTATTAGCAAGTTTACTTCCATGTTTGAATAATCAGATTTTTCAGTTGGTGCAGTGCTGGTGTTTAGATGAGGTAATAAGATTTTTTTCCTTTTAGTTATGTATGATGATTCAGGTGTGTTAGAAGTAGCCAGATTTCTTTTTAGTTTTTGTTCACACAACTTACTACATTTCCAATTTTTTCGTTTCTCTAAGTCCTTTAAACGATATATTTTTTCTGAAATACCAATACAGTCAAATTCGTAATTATTCTTGCATACTGAGCACTTAATTGTGTTTCTGACATCAGTTATTTGTTTACATTTATAACACGTAACCAGTGGCGGCATCTTCTGTGTTCCGTTCGTACTTTTTGTCTTCATTGACATCTTCTTGACAGTTCGAATATTAAAGCACGATAGCAGCCCACTCGTAGTGCTAGTAGTAAAGTGTAAAGTGTAGATGGCGCTAGTATCAGTATGCAGCTAGCTAACTAGTGACCGCTAATTTCGACCGCAGCGCGCTATGCGTTCGTGGTTCATTGGCTCAAGGCACCGGCTAACGCTCACGAAACCAAGTTCAAACCCCGGCCAGGCAGAAACCATTTGCGAACGCTTCCTGAACCTTTCACTCACCGTCAGGGCTCCGGTATCGCTACGATGAACTCTCAACGCGATGGGGCGAAGCACCAGGGCTCCTCACAATTTAATTTAATTATTTAAAGGCCGAACTGATAACACGACTGCTCGCAACAAGTTCACTCGGACGAAATACGAAAATACTTAATTTTAACTTTAATACGAAATACTGACGGATGAGTATTAATGAATTGATGCGCGGCGCACATCGGCCAAGCCGCGTTTACACTTCTGATTTAATAAATAAAAGCGGTATATTGTGAATTAATTTATTTTATTTATATCTATGTTTTTTTATTTGCAAGGAATAACTAAGCCAGTCGCTTTGGTATGACGCCTATATGACAGTATACGCAATATCGTAGTGCTGCTTCAAACTGCTAGTAAATATAAAACGAGAATTATGGCAAAATTGCAACTCACCAGAAGGCGTTGCTTTATGGCCCCCATTCATGGGCACTCCCTCGACTCCATCACTCCAAATTTAACCGATTCATTGTCTCTTCCAAAATGTCACTAGGGGCTCCATACAAACTATATGTGACACGTAATTCATTCAGTCATTTGCCACGAGACGGTTCATAAAGGCATATTCATGGGCACTGCACTCCACCGCTTGACACCATTACTACTTTAATAATATAACTACTTGGAATGCATAGCATCGCTCCGAGCGTTGGATTTCCGAATATTCCAAAATCCATCTCTAATTTAGAGTGATAGAGTGGTAAGTACGGATTGGCCGTGAATGGGGCCTTTACACTAATTAAAATTTTCGTTATCGTGCAAAGTACTAGCAAAACTTGCACTAGCCAGTAGCCACCCAGACCTTACCTTCTCGAATCTGGTCAGGAATTTGATGCCCTGCGGCGTCTCCCACACGCTGGAGAAGTTGTACTCTATGGTGTTCCCGATGGACTCCCTCAGGGCGTTGGTCTTGCCTTCGAAGGTCTCGTAGTCCTTGTCGAACTCCGCGTTACGGTAGTCCAAAAAGTCGTACTGGGCGGTGATCACAGCTTTCTTGGCTTCGTCGAACGTGTGCACCGCTTCTTCCAGGTCTGGTCAATGAGAAAAACAATTTATGTAAAGGTAAATTTGTTAATTAATTTATTTATTTATTTATTGTGATAAAAACGACATACATCTACTACATTTAACACACAATTTAAAAAAATATAAATTAAAATTAAATTAAACATTAAAAATTAAAAAAGCAAGCTCATATGCAATGCAAGTCAGAAAAAATAATAATAATATAAGATTAAAAAAATAACTACAAAATTGGAAAACACAAGATATAAAAAAGTAAAAAATAATCATTCGGCATCCTCGCTATCCGGGATGCCAGAAAAGCTCCATTGGTCACTTAATGCTTCACAATATTTTGATAACGCCGGCATAATTTGTGACCAGTTATCAAACGAAAAATTAAAATCAGTGTTGGTGTCACGGAGTGCATTGAGATGCCGCAGAGGTCGAACCAAGGGTGACATCGCGCGTGCCACGGTACGGTCTCGCTGATCAAAAAAGAGTTTATGTTGCCGAATAGGACCGTGTCTACTTGTAGGAGATTCGCGCGGGACAAATAGCACACACAATAAATTATGTAGGAGAAGGCAGTCAATAGATCCTCTAAGGGTTTTGAGGCATATGGTATATTAATATATCTTTGTCTAGATCTTAATGGCGTATAGGCTTATGCTTTCAGGTATAATAAAGTTAAAAACTTTCGTCTACGTCTGTGCATGTGCTACATAAGCAAAAGAGAAGCTCGTATTATTTGTAGTCACCCATCTAGTGACTGGACTGGACTTAGTTATCGCCAGTTAAAACAAGCTATATGGGTATTTTTCATTTTCAGTAAAAGTATCTGTGATTGCGATTTTTTCCCTATAATAACTTAACCCCTGAAGACGTTACCTATTTATTATGATGAAGATACCGTACACGGCGAAGACAACACATAAACATACTCAATTTAATTAATGTTATATTTTAAATTTAAAAAAATATCCACGAATATGTCTTTTCCATGGGTGTGACTTAGACAAATTTTGAGGTATAACAGTTTGCCCTACGTTTATATTGTAATATTTCTGCACTATATGAATTTTATCGTAAACTGTAATAAATATTGCCTCATATAAGCTAATAACTTGATGACTAAGTGATAAAAAAAAGAACAAAAACCTGATTAAAGCTTGTGACCTAAATTTTATTCACTTCCATGGGTGAACGTCACAACCACTTTTCACTTGAAAAATAATTTGCATGTATCCGAATGTAACTGAGCAATGACAAGGCAACATCTGTCTAAGTCATAATTAGATGTCAAATTGTTACCTACCTGGTGATGGCTACATTACGTTTGTCGTGAATAAACAAATAAATTACTGAAATAAAACTCGTTAAGCATACGTGGTCACTACTGTGGTTGTTTTAACAAGTAAGTATGTTTGATTATTTTTCATTTCTTCTATTATTTCTATAGGTTTGATGGCCAAGAATCGATGGCCTAATTGTGTTACAAGAACAAGATTTTTGAGGTTAGATTGAAGTCTAAAAACCGAAATAATTCCTTTCCATGGATGTCACTACCATGGATTCCATGGATATTTTCTCTCCATGGAAGTGACAACAGATCCAGGGAAGTGAACTTTTACTTAGTTTAATCTAAGCAGGTTATTTCATAAGCTTCTTTCTTTCTTTATTTGCATAATGCTTTTTAAAATAAATTCTACTTAAAAGAAAAGGCAAAGAAGTTTAGTCCATACAACTTTGTCTAATGTTTCTTTGTGTTTTAGTACCTGTTTGGTGCCGAGGTACGTATACTGCCTTTTAAGCAAGAGGTCGCGGCTTCGATCCCCACACATGCCAAATATTTATGTGAATAAACATGTCTATTTATGTGTAAACGTTATGGAATGCAATAAAGTATTGAGTATTGAGTATTTGTTTTGGTGTGTTCATCTGGGCATTTCTATAATAAGTACGTATTTACAAAAAAAAAATGTAGCTATTTATGTATGTCAATTCGTTATCATACATAACACAAGTTCTTAATGATACTTAGCTTGGGCTAGACATTTGAGTGAATGTAAGAAAATTATTTCATTATTTTTTTTATTTCATAATGGTGAGAAATAAAAGACCAAAGACAGCTAAAGAAATTCGCAAACAAAAAAGAGAATGAGAATTGTTATGTTTTTGATTTCTTTAGCATTACTTACATTTAACATTATATAAGTAATTTTATTAGTTATGTTTAACTACGAAAGTATTTTTAAAACTTTCATCATCTCAGCCAAAAGACGTCCACTGCCGGACAAAGGCCTCCCCCAAGGATCTTCACAACGACCGATTTTGTGCTGCTCGCATCCAGCGGCTTCCCGCGACCTTCACCAGATTGTCGATCCACCTTGTTGGAGGCCTACCCACACTGCGTTTTCCGGTACGCGGTCGCCACTCCAGGACTATCCCGCCCCAAAGGCCATCAGTCCTGCGAGCAATGTGCCCTGCTCACTGCCACTTGAGCTTAGCAACTCTTCGGGCTATGTCGGTTACCTTTGTTCTTATCTTATCTCCTCATTTCTGATTCAATCACGCAGAGAAACCCCGAGCATAGCCCTCTCCTTTGCTCTATGAGTGACCTTGAGCCTTTTTTTGAGGCCCATAGTGAGCGACCACGTCTCAGTCCCGTATGTCATCACTGGCAACACACACTGGTCATAGACTTTCGTCTTGAGACGCTGCGGTATATCGGACGAGAAGATATTTCGTAGCTTACCGAACGCTGCCCAGCCTAATTGGATTCGACGATTGACCTCTTTGCTGAAGTTGGACCTACCTAGCTGGACCGTTTGCCCCAGGTAAACATAATTGTCCACAACTTCAAGGGCAGAGTCCCCAACCTTCAGAGGATTGGGTACGACACGTGAGTTCGACATAACTTTCGTCTTCTCCATGTTCATTTTAAGACCCACTTGTTGAGAGACTCTGTTGAGGTCACCGAGCATTGCGCCAAGGTCTTCCAGGGTCTCAGCCATGACCACTATATCGTCAGCAAATCGAAGGTGAGTGATGTATACGCCGTTGATGTTGATGCCGAGTCCTTTCCAGTCCAGAAGCTTGAAAACATCTTCCAGTGCAGTAGTGAACAGTTTCGGAGATATCACATCTCCTTGTCTCCGAATCCCCTGTCTGCGAATTTTTGAACCTTTATCCTAAGTTAAAGTTTGATTGAAAGCAATTAAAAGTGATTTTCTAAACGTTTACTTCTTTTTTTTTAATAAATCTTATAATATTAGTGGTAAATGCATTCTTTTTAAATTATAGTAATATGAAATGTCATTTCTATGGTTTGTTGTTATTTCCATGGGCAAAAAACTATATGGAAAGTCACTTCCCTGGTTTCAATGTCACTACCATGGCGGAGCGGATTTTTGAAGCGTATTTCTAGCGAAACTAAGAAGTTTTTAGCTCGGTACATGTTTTGGTATAGTTCATTATGATCTAAAAAATTAATATTTACAGTTATTTCTAGTAAAATAAATCTACATGTTTTTTTTAACTTTCGTCACCAGAAGTAAAAAACACCCATATGGCATCGCAGAAAAAGTTGTATACTGATCTCCAAATTTCAATTTGAAGATGGCGCTAAATGATGATGATTATCTCATGACCTGACATTGGAAAAGTAACTTATTATACCCGAAAGCTTAAGCCGCTGCCCCATCAAGCTCTAGATAAAGCAATATTAAAAAATGAGTTACCTCTATATAACTGTTTTGCCACCGTTAGAATCGTGTCTTCAATATGAATAAAAAATACTTACACAACGCTAAAAAAATAACTACAACACAAACAATCTACGAACTTCACAATAAACATAAAAAACCCCTGACGATCTCAGCTAAAGCCAGATAATTGGTTTGTAAGCTACTTTGAATAAATTAATTGAAGCACCAAGCGATGTAGACGCGCGTCAGACTAACACTAAGTACCTATATCAAGGAATCGTTGACAAGTTTAAACTCCTCTAGTAAACTTTCCAGACTCATGTAAGGCGAGGAAAATGTTCTAATAAACCAACACAATACGCTTCACCACAATGGACTTATGTTGTATTGTTGACAAGCTGTCGGTTCACCGACCGGTTCGTGTCTCCGTATTCTTATCAGTTCATGAAGATGCAATATTACTAAATGCTTTTCTCGACCCACGTTACTCGTAAGTAACTTTGTAAAACAGCAGAAAGTCCTTAAAAACAAGCTTTTGTCGTTCATTTGTTTTAGGTAGTCGGTAGACAGTAAAGAAACAAACCAATGCGAACTCTATTGAATACAACGCGCAGATCATCCGAACCACCTTGCGGGTGCGGATTGGTGGTTGAAAACGTCTGCTAATGCAGCCGGGACCAACAACTTTACATGCAATATAATGAAACACGGAGAAGCCACCACCACCACCCTTTGCGAATGGAGCCGCGCCATGCTTTTTTCACACAGCAAGTTTTAGTCGTTCTTGAGGAACAGACGTACGGAGGTCTCATACCTTCTCCAAGCATCAACTCTCCAGTCTCTTCAAACCAGCCAGTTTTAGTTGTTCTTGAGGAACAAACGAAGAGAAATCTATTTTTTTTTGAGTCATTTTAAAGAAAAATATTTTTTCATACCTTCTCCAAGCAGCAGCCCCTCCATCCGCTTCGCAAACAGCAGATTGTAGTCGTCCATGAGGTCGAACATGGCGATGATCTTGTTGAGCCGCTTGCAGAACGTGTCGAACTTGCCGAACACGTAGTTCTCGGAGAAGCTAAACTGCTCCGTGTTGGGTAGGAACGGCTGGTTCTTCACGAACAAATAGGTTTCCCTGCGACAAAGTTTTTTATCTAAGTTAAATCTAAAATAAAAGTGCATTTAAACAAAATTCTTAAATACGGAAAAAGGTTGAATAATTCTACGAGCTGGGTTCGCACCCGAACCCTATTGACATATCGGATCAGGGGCAATACCAATTAGGCTTTCATGTCTCGTTTTGTTAGCGTAATGTTCAATCATTTAGCAACAGCAGAGAACAAAAAAACATAAATAGTTTAATTTCGGCCAAAACTTACATTACGTAATCATGACACGGCTTTGTCAAACAGCTTGCGTGGCGGATCTCAACGCTGGCATGGGTAAAACCGACGGCCGCTGTCGGCGTGTCTTAGCCGTGATAATACTAAGAAGTTAAATGAGAGTTGTCAGACTAAACTCGCCATTCTCACGCTGGCATTAGCGCACACCGCTCCACGGCAAAATGTAGAGCTGTAGCATAGATCTCAACTAACAACGTGACTATCGCGCCACGCTCAAACTCCGATAGCACCGGACCGCGCTGCAACACCGTCCGGCCAACCAGACGCCCACTGTCTGACAAAGCCTTTAGCGCGCGCAGTACTTGCATTGAGATTACGAACATTACTAGAGCTTCGCCAAGGTAGCAATTGTTAACGCCCACCAACACTCATTTGTTTGCCTATTATGAAACATAACTTAATTGGTTGGCATACGATACAAGAAAACCCATTAAAGGCGAAGCAGGACTGGCTTTTGTGGCGTGTTTATAGGGAGAACCATTCCACAGAATAAAATTAATACAGTGGGTACCCTACAATAGGTATACTCGTAGTGACTGTTAATAATGATGATAATAATAGAGGATAATACAAGAACATACCTGTAAGTTTTGTTTAAAAGGATGCAGTGTATCAGTCTTTCCCTGACCAGCGGCCGCTCCTGAGACCAAATGGTCTCCTTAAAGCGGCACGTGATGTATTGCTTGCAGGTTTCGATCATTTGGTTTGTGATCTGAAAAAGAACTAGTTTGTAGCTGACTGCTCACACATAGCTCATAGCGAAAAACTAGCGCGTTAAGTATATGTGAGGGACGCTGTGCATCAGTCTCTTTGTCTGCAGCAGGCTCAGTATGGAGTCCTTTCTCTTGACCTGGTCGTCCAGGTACAAGGAATGGCAGCATTTCTCCATGGCCTGAATGAACTTGATGTTGTCTTTCGCCTCGTTGTAGCTGTACGTGATCTTGTGGTCGGTTTCCTAACAGAACGTTAAGATCAGTGCAAAGCAATTGCCGTGCGCTTGATGATAAGAACACCTTTACCTTCACCATCAGTGACTGTATCCTCTCCGAAGTGTTGTAGAACTGTGAGACGCTGTGTATCAGCCTCACTGTCTGCAGTAGGCTCAGTATGGAGTCCTTTATCTTGACCGGGTCGTCCAGGTACAAGGAATGACAGCATTTCTCCATGGCTTGAATGAACTTGGCGTTGTCTTTCGCCTCGTTGTAGCAGAACGTGATCTTGTGGTCGGTATCTCGCCACAGCCTAATGACCTTGGAGTTTGCTAGCTGGAGGCATGTGAGCGTCAACTGCACTTCGTTGTCCTGGTAAAAGACGAAATGTTATGATATTATTAGTCTACTAAAGCTAAGCTAGTCCACTGAGGCTAATGTACCTGGGAACACAGCATGTACACATACTCTTATTTGATACTAGCTGTTGCCCGCGACTTCGTCCGCGTGAGCTAAAGGCTGTAGTCTGTACAGTTTAATTTTTATGTAGGTATCTATTTAAGCTTATTAGGGTATAATAAAATTATATGCATCGGAAATTTAGAAAATTGACATTGTATTTACCGACATACGTACATCTACTCGCTCTTAATATCCTTTCAGCTGGGAATGCTGAGATAGACAAAGACAATCGATCTCCATTTAGTGTGGTTCTGGAATACTTCCTGTGCCTCCTTTACGTTCATCATTATTTTCATACATTATCTCTTATTCTTTCGACTATCATCTCTGCCATGTACATACATATATTCAGTTTGAAGCACAGAATCGTCCCGTTCATACAGATTCTCACTCAGTTTCCCGTTTCAATTATCCCTCCACATACATTCAGTATACAACACCGTTTCTCGGTGGGTTGCGCGTATTTGCTTCGTCATACAAACCTGAAATGGGTTTACTGATGCTCAATTATATGTAATAAAATTGGTATTTTACAGCTCAGGTACTCGTCCGGGGTCGTCCTAGGCACTGGTGTATCTTAGCTAAGATGTGTCTACTGTTATACTGTCCAACCACGGACTTCAAAATATTTTGTGCCTTGTCCACCGAAGCTGGATATCGAGTAGCAGGTAGCGGTCCAGGATTATTGGTTGTCGGCCAGAAGGCACAAAAAACTATTTACCAACTATGTTCTTATTCGTAGATACAAAATATCAATAAATTGAGAACTGTAATAAATTATATTATTGTCTAATTGTAATACAGTATAGTATTTTATGTTACATACTTGCGATAAATTTGAACTTCTTCTTGGCATCTTGTTAGGTAGGTAGCTTTTTAGAGGTAGATCACAGGACACAGACAGAAGTTACCTCTAATTAAAAAAAATCTGAAGTCCGTGCCTCTAATACAGTTGTACCCTGCAAACTTAAACATTTTTGCAACTCTGTTACCAGAGGTAGCCATCGTCTTATGCGATAGAAGAATGGAAAAACCATTTTTCTGTAATCTAGAAGTATGTATAAAATTCATTCTTTATAGGTTTTATGATATTAAAATTGTTATGATACTTACTTACTTATATTGTATCATTGAACACAGATTTATCCTATACATGTTAAGAAACCAAAGTAAGAAACCACTTACATGTAAAATAAGTACTGAAATAAGTGTTTAACTTACCTGCATCAAATGTTTCATAAAACTTTTACACAATGAATAAATCTTATTTGAAAATTAATAAGAACTGAATAAGTACTGAAATATTTAACGTACATGCATAAAATGTTTTAAAAAACTTTTACACAATGAATAATTAATATAATTTGAAAATTATTAACAAAATAAAAATAGGTACTTAATGCATTGCAAAACATCAAAATTTCCTTCTGTTCGTTTCAAAATTTGAGCGCCAATTTTTTTTTAAATTTTCCTGTTCTCGCGTTTTTTCACCAAATAGATTTAAAAAAATAACATTAAGTATTTTGGGCAACGACCCAAAGGTTTATACAGCCAAGCTATGTAATTCAAGATATCTTCTAGGTGCAATAATTAAAAAAATGGACATGATTTTGGGCAATGATACAAAGTTTTATACAGGCAAATTTAATGAGTAGGTAACATTTCTATGCATAACTAAAAAAAGAGACATTATTTTGGGCAACCGCCAAATATAGCTAATGTTTTAACTTTTAACATTTCTGTGTATTAGAAAACTGCAATAAGCGCCGCGCGCAGGCGCGACTAAATAGCCATATTATTATTGGTTATTTTGGAAAATGAAACAAAAGGTGTACCTATGTACAGCCAAGTTTAATGATGTGCGTGATTTCGAGCTTGTTTTTATTTTCCGTCGCTTTACTACTGCGGTGCTAATGTTCGCTTAGGTGCCTCACAGATTTATAAAGGGTAGGTAACCTTAGAGAGTAACAAAACTTTTCTAAAATAATAACTCAACGAACGTATCTAACAGTTGGTTGCGTAAATACGTATATCAAAATTTGTTTACCATTTTTCGGATTGTATGTTATTCTCCGAAATTTTCTAAGCATTTTGGTGATAACTGCATCAAAATCGGTATTCTCATGGCAACATCTATCAATGACAGGCTCAAAAGGGCAAAGAACCCAGAGCCGTAAAACACGATAGCAATAGAGAGCCAGAGCCTCAAATGCCAGAGCCGTAAAACTCATTAAAAAAAAATCCCCTATGTTACATAATATAACCTGCCCTAAAACTAGACACTGGCTAAATCGTAGCGAAAGCCATTTTTCAAGAAATTGAATTGAACAACAGTTGCCAAGCAACCAAGGATTAAATCCCGGTTTAATCCTTGGTTTTTTTTCGAGTATTTATGTAAACTATGTTATTCTCACTTCACTTCGAACACCTACTAAAATAAATTAAAGTACGTGAAAACAATGCATTTTATTCATTTTAGACATCATGTTTCAAAGAGCCATTTACTGCATCGAAATAGAAATAGTATAAGTTTATTTTTTTCAAAACAACCGTGTTCGATTCCCGAGCTGAGTACAGGTTTTTTTTAAATGTATGAATGCAGTTTTTCTTCTTATTAAAATCGATGACATGGTTCCTAAGGACAGATCTTCGTATGTCTTATAGTTTCAGACTTTCCCATACTGACCGATTTAAATGAGACATCTTATATTTTTCAAGTATTTATGTAGCCTATATTATTCTCCGGATTTTTCTTAGCATTTTGGTAAAAACCGGATCAAAATCCGTTCAGTAGTTCTCGAGTTTATCGACTTCAAACAAACAAACAAACAATTTTTTTTAAACTATTCTATCGTGTTTCGTAAGTGATTTTAAGGCAACCTGTGTATTTTTTTTTTATATTTTGCAATTACAGATTTTTTTATCCCTACGTTCTTATTATATGTATAGATATTTTGTGTCATCTTCATTATCATTAACATCTACATTCCGATTTTTCCATACTGGGTAAAGGTTTGTTTTTGCTTGCGCCATTCTCTGCGGTTCTTTGTATTTGTATTTATTTACAAGTGATAGGTAACAAGAATAATATATTTTAAAAAATGTTGCCGGAAAGTGTAAAAATAGACAAGGTCTAGACGGATTAATTTGCAAAGCAATTCTATTATATTCTGTATTTTTTAAATTGTTTTCGCGTATTAATCTCAACTGTGATGCTAAGTATAAAATATGTTATAAAATATAGCGAAAAAATTAAATACCTACCTACCCGACCCAGCCAGGAATCGAACCTGGGTCTTCCGCAATTCGGGCGGCTGCACTGATCATTACTACGTCAGCCTTCCCGTTAGCATAATGATCAGTGCATCCGCCCGATTCCATGCTGGGTCGGGTAGGTAGGTATTTAATTTTTTTGCTATATTTTATAACTTATTTTATACTTAGCATCACAGTTGAGATTATTACGCGAAAACAATTTAAAAAAATACAGAATATAATAGAATTGCTTTGCAAATTAATCCGTCTAGACCTTGGTGCATTGAATTTTCAGACTGTATTTGATTTTAACTGCTGTTTAGCGGTAGTAGTGCCATCTATCCAACGGTTATTGCATCCGATTGGCTATGCAGATTCATCTTTACAGATGAAATAACACAAATTTGATTTGCCACCGGGCGCCTAGAGCAAACCGCTCCACTCGCTCTATCCTAGAGCCGGCGCTGCCTTCCATCGACAAACCGAGTACAGACATATTACGCTGGGAATAGAACCCATGGCCTATGGGTCGAGGTCGGTTGCTTAAGTAGGTATATGTGGCAATTGTTACCTGTAGATAAGACACCAGTTGCGAGAACTGGGCGCCCCTTTTCTTCCAGTACTCCAACTCATCTTGTGGTCCGCTAGAGTCTACCTCCCGACGGAGTTGCTCGCTCTCACTCAAGATCTGTTAACAAATTGCCCCTTATCCTGTTTCTTACTTAATTAGTGCACAAGGGGGACGGATACATTTGTATGACAAAATCGCGCGTCAAGTTTAAAAACCGCCAGCTCTCGTGGTCAAGCAGTTAGGTTACTTTAACCTAGGTAGAGCAGTAACTGCTTTATTAAAAGCTAGGTACGTTTTTTTATTGTCTTTATGTTCTACGAATAAGCATTTGACCTTTATCTCGCCTTATGTTAAGTGACGATAAGTCCGCAGATGGAAGAGCACTTCACTCTGAATACTACTATAATTGGCTAATTCCAGTGGTTTATAGTAAACAGATTTAATTATGATTATCTTTGTTATTGTATGTATGTTAGTCTGTAAGGTATTTTTGTTTCTATGAAGTACTGTTGCCTGATTAAAAAAAACAATAATATAATTTCTCTGCAATCTTACCTCCATGACTTTCTTGACCCATTCTCCAACTCGCTCTTCCAGCATGGTGATGGTGGTGGGGTTCTTGATCATCTCCTTGAGCTCGCTAGGCTCGTCGATACTCGCCATCACGTTCAGTCCATCATCGAATAGATTAATTTGGTTGCACACTTCCTCGCATACTGCGTAAAAAGAAATGGAGTAGTTGATTTAATTGCGCATAATCAATCATAGTTTTTCACACAATTTATTTGGAGAAGTGATTAATTTTTTGCATTAGTAGAAATCTCGTTGTAATTATTACTTAAATTGTGATTAGGTGCTCAAATCCCGCTCGTCGAAAATCTTTCAACGCTTTTCTAAATAGAAATTTCATTGCAGCAAATGATGCGTAAAAAAATATCATCATTACCATCATCATCATCAGCCGATACTAGTCCAATGCTGGACATAGGCCTCTCCAAGTGCACGCCATTTAGAAAAAAATATAAAATTAGGTATACCTATATTGATAAATATAATAATAATATTGTTGTTGGTTACATACAATATTCTAGCTGTTAAGATTACCTGTATTAAATTCATATTGTTGGCAAAAAAAATGCAACGAGCACTACCTAATTCTATCATTGGTGATTACTTATTAAGAAAGACACTGCAAAAAAACGTAAGCTCTGGTAGCAGCTGCACGATTGGGAAGACATCCAAATCGAAGTCCTCATCGGTGTTGTTACTATGATGCGCCTGCAGGCTTAAGGCCCCCATTCATGGGCACATTACTCCAAAAAAGTTGAAAATTTGGAATTTTTGGAAATTTAACGTTCGGAGCGACGATGCCACACAAACCAAGTAGTTATGTGAATAAATTGGGAGCGAATAAAGAAATTGGAGTGAAGCGATAGAATGGAGTGCCCGTGAATGAGGGCCATTATACACCAGAAATAGAAATAGAAAAATTTTCATTTGGTACAATCACTTTTTTTATATATTTTACGGGTAAGCACAGTGCCTTGATCTCCCCTGATGTAAAGTGATGATAAGGCCAATGATGGAAGCGCACTTCATCCGGAAACCTCAACTATTGAGGCACTGGTTATCTTATCTCTAGCTGCCGGAACGCAACAATGATACAAACATTTATGTTATGGCGACATATTTAGATAAGATGGTGGTAGCTAGCAGGCGGAATAACAAGCCCTACCACCAACCAAACCGAGTAGGTACACAAACATGTCCCCCCGCTGGGAATCGAACCCGGGACCACTCAGAGGTCCCGGGTTCGATTCTGTTTCGATTCGAAACTGGTGGTCTTAAGCACTAGACCACAGAAGCGGTTACTCATACACATTAAAGACACAGGAACATCACTTTTGCTGATACCAAATTGGTTTCCGCTCAGCATATGTCCTTGTGTTAACCACGACGCTGATTTTCCGCATATGAATTGTCCTTGTCTTCACTTCTAATGTGCACTATTTATTCCGATGTATTTAAATTACCTTTTAAAGCGCTGCAGAAGGACCGGAGGCCTGGCAGCAACTGGTTCTTCACGATGGGAAACCGGGTCTCGTCCTCATCGCCATCGTTGCTGGGGTGGGCCAGCGCACTCATGTACACGTGCTCCATGACCCGTTCAATGGCCGTCACCAAGCCCACCTTGTCCGCGTTCAGAATGCCACAGAATCTGGTAAAAGTAGCGAAAAGTGAAGAAGGAAAGTCAAGCCAGCTCATTCTCAGAAGCATTTTCAAATAGTCATGACTCTACTCTACAATCCCTAATTGCCCCTTTTTTAGTCTAAACTTAGCAACGAGGAACGCGCCCATTGACAACCTCTTACGGACATGGAATCTTGCAACAGCGGCGCCCGGACTGTTCCGAGCTGTTCCGAGATACGTGTCCGTGAGAGGGTCTATGTGTGCGATGTTCACACATATGAAGTTCATCTTCTGTAGTCTGCTTATTTTGTGACTATAGTCTTAGTAGAGTGCACAAAAAGTTATTCTACTATTCGTGTTTGGTATCAAGGTCAGTTTTACGCTCAGTGCGCACGCCAGACTAAGAAGATTGGCTATGCGAGCCATCTTCAGGCGCACCAGTCCGGTACCAACTATAAGTCGAAGTGGTCGCCATGACTGAAATCGGTTAGACCAATAATTATCATCATCAAACCGTTTTTGTGAGGATATATCATACAAGAAACAATCAAACGCTTACAAAACTAAGGGTGACTGCACTGTACAATACTACCTAATGGGGTTCTGGGGATTCTATCCAAGTACACCAGTTCTATGACCGGTGTGGTCTAGCCACTACACCACTACACTCTTTTATATTTATTATTATATCAGCCATAACTGCCCACTCCTGGTCTTCTACAGCATCAGGCCATTCTTTCATGGACCTGTCAAGGTCGTCCTGCCACCTTCGTCTTGGTCTGCCCGGTCGCCTTTTCGCATTATATTGGATCCAGTCTAACTTAACAAAAAGTCTAACTCTCATTACTCACAAATCTTTATGGAAGCCCTCCTCTGGCAGTTGCTTGCTCACATTAATCCGGAACATGTAGATGCATATGCCGGTGAATTTGACGTCCCACCCGTCTGAGAGGAACAGCTTCTTCTTCATCGTGACCTGCGGTGGTGGCTGCTTCCCCTGGCCAGTGGGGCGGGCTGGCTTGGCTCCGTCCACCTGGGGCTTCTGGTCCACTTCCTCCACGTCTTGGTAGTACCAGAGAAGTTTGTTGCGCATGTGGGGTAGGAAGAGCTGGTTGATGTCGTCTAGCTGCAAAAATTGGCACAGGTGGTGATTTTAATGGTTACTTTTTTAACGCCTCGGTGATTGAGTGGCAAAGCGATCGGTCTGATACCCGAAGGTCCTGAGTTCAATTCCCAGGTCGGGAAAGTGTTTATTGGAATTTTCGATACATAGCTCGGGTTTGTGATCACCAACCCGCATTAGGCAAGCGTGGTGATTAAGCCAATACCCATCAATTGTAGCGATGCACGACTTGATTTCAATGATGGAGGCTTTTGCCCAGCATTGGGACAGTATAGGCTTATACCCTTATTATACTTGAGTAAATAATTATAATATATAGTAAAAATTAAATGCCCAGCTAGGAATTGAACCTGGGTCTTCCGCAATACGGGCGGCTACACTGACTATTATGCTACCGGGAAGGCTGACGTAAGCACTGAATTCTTTCACTAGTTTGATTTTGACTGCTTTTTAGTGGCAGTAGTGCCATCTATCCAACAATTATCCCAACCGATTGGCTATGCAGATTGATCTTTACAGATGAAATACCACAAATTTATAACACAACGCTATATACAAAATTTTATTTTTTTATTTTTAGGTGCTAGTTGCTGCACTTAAGCTGAATTAAATAGTTGTAAAATATAGTGAAAATAAATATTGTGTGTTAGAAGTTTATTTCAGCCTAATTGGGCATTCAGGCTATGTGTAATAAATACTCATGTTTTCTCTAAAATTAAGCTTTTTTATAAGTCAAATATGTTAACTGGGCTCTTCTTATCTTGTTTGTCAACGCTAACGGTTCACTACCTTTTTTATTAGATACACAAAACAGACAGAGATTGTTACATATTTAGGTAAGTAGCATTAGCATGTGCTAATTTAGAAGTAATGGGTGTATTATATCATAAAACAATGAAACATGATTGTTAATATCAATGTCATACAGATAACGTTACGAGTTGAGCGAAGTTGTGATCTGTAGCGTTCATATTTAATCGTAGCTACAGCTGGACATCGTAGATCGTCGTAGCACCAACGTGACGTAGCAAAAATAAATGGACAAATCGTGAGGATCGCAAAAGCTTACTGCGACATACATGTTTCGTATGTTTGGTACCGAATATGATTAAAACTGCAATTTGAAAATAATGTAATAAGTTTATTAACATAATTTATTCTTCATTTCGTTATTTTAATAGCGATGTTATAACTTTTTATCTATTTATAAAGCTATCATATCTTTTGATAAAAACTATGTGAACGATTTCGTACTTAGCCATATTGTCGAATAAGATTTTCAAGAGATTGTTTGCCGACAGTTAAGAGGCCTATCACAAAATGCGCGCGCTCGCGCTTTCTCAGTACTACGAGCGACGCATCGCAAAAGTGGCATTTTGTGCAGTTGTAATTACATTTATTTGATGTTTAATAATTCTTTATCGTTCAAAAAAGTATATAATTTGAAATCTTATAAACGGACGTTAATTCTGGTGTACATTTAACTTAATAATATTAATGGAGTAAGGAGATATTTACAGCTAATTCTGAACGTTTTATGGCTTTGAATGGGATTATTTTGTAGAAATTCCATTCATATTTCGAAATTCCCAGGCCGCTACGAACTTAACCACTATTTAAGAGATATTATTATATGTATACTCGTAATGGGTCGGGGAAAAAGTTTCTTCGCATTTTTTAAGAAAATTCAAAACATTTTTTAATATAGTTTATTTACATTTAACTAAAGTATGTAGGTTCTATTTTGTTCGATAACTTTTTGCCATCTTGTAGGTAGAGACGTGATCCCATTGCTATAGAAATTTTGGGGCTTCTGATCAAAATACCGCGACAAGTGGTTTTGGCAGTCCTCTTGTGATGTTAACCTGACACTGCCTAAAGAATTCTGAAGAGATTGAAACAGGTGGAAATCTGAAGGTGCAAGGTCAGGACTATACTATACTATATCCCAGCCAAACTCTCTTAATTTTTGCTGAGTGGCTAAAGATGTGTGAGGTCTAGCGTTATCATGATGAAAAACCACACCCCTTCTGTTGATTAATTCCGGCCGCTTTATCTCAACTTCTTGCTTTAATCTCATCAGTTGTATGCAGTAGAGTTCAGAATCGATGGTCCTGCCTGGTGGTAACAGCTCATAATGAATCATCATCATCGGCCTATATTAGTCCACTGCTGGACATAGGCCTCCCCTAATGAGCGCCATAGCGCCCTGTCCTCGGCTTGACGCATCCAGCATCTGCCTGCAGTCTTTCGCAGGTCATCATCCCACCTGGCCGGAGGGCGCCCTACACTACGTTTACCGAGAATGAATAATAATAATAATAATAATGAATAATGCCTAATAATCCCACCACACACAGCATTACCTTGTTGCGAGTTGACCCGGGTTTCGCCACAGTCTGTGAAGCCTGACCGGCCTTTGACCACGACCTTTTTCGCACGTTCTTGTCGTACGTGATCCACTTTTCATCACCAGTTATCAGCTTCTTCAAAAGTGGTTCGGTTTCATTACGTCGTAATAAAGAATCACAAATGAGTACACGGTTCATTAGGTTTCTTTCAGTGAGCTCGTGAGGTACCCAAACATCGAGCTTTTGTGTACCCAGTTTTTGTCAAATGCGCCAAGACTGTTTTGTGGTCAATTCCCAGTTCTTCAGCTACGTTGTAACTACTGATATGCCGATCTTGCTCCACTTTTTTAAAAATGGAATCCATTTTATTCGTAAATGGGGCGACCAGGGCGACGTGCACCTTTGACATCAAAACTTCCGGATTGTAAACGATTAAAGCAAATTTGTGCAACTCTCACAGACACTGCACTAGGTCCATAAACATCGCAAACTTTTTTCGCGGCTTGCGTTGCATTTTTACCTTTTTGTAGTAAAATTTTAAAATGTATCGAATTTCTTCATTACACTCATTTAGGACAGTAAGAAAAACAAATAAAAACCACACATTTTCCTAATTTGAATTTGGAATTATCTTTTTAAAATTTAAACTTTTAATGATACCAAAACCAGCCAGATATAAATGGTATAGCCATACAAACAGTATAGATTTTATGACAAGTTCATATATACTATAACGAAAAGACTTTTTCCCCAACCTAATATTTTTCATTTATGAGTTTGAAAATTGCCGTCAGCGTATTTAATTGAAAACTAGTTACGAAATTTTGGCTTTATATATATAGATAAGAAGAGAAAATTGCAGAAAGCAAGGCCGCTACGAATTATACTAATAACTATTCTCTACCATACAATAAGTCAAAATTGTCTTAGGGTTTCAGTTTCTCTGAATAAGAACGCCGGAATTGGGCATTTTATGCAAAAATCACGGTCAAAATGTAATAGCCCCTTAACAAAAAACTCAGTTAAAGGCCGGCAGGGTCAGCAATATCCTTGGTGTTGCAAGCGTCTATGAGACACGGTTGCCGCTTTCCTTCAGGCGAGCCCTATGATCGTTTTTAATGGTTTTATTTGTGGTTAATCATTTTTAAAGGGTTTCTTGGTGAGTAAGGTGTAGAAAAAAGTAACAAAAAAACCTCAAATAATGGCCAAATGTTCGCGTACCATGTTCCCCTCGAACACGTGGTCCATGATGGCGTGCCTGGGCAGCCCCGTGCCGTCGATCAGCAGCTGGAAGGTGAACTCCAGCCGGGGGTCCATCTCCCCGCGCCTCGCCTTGCGCTCGCATTCTTCCCGCCTTTTCTGTACGGCGAGAAAAAAAATGTTAGTGAGAAAAATATGGAGATGAAAGGAGTTTTTAAGTAGGTATGTGTTTTCTCTTTTGTTTTTGTAACGTTGCATTTAAAAAAATAATACTTAAAATTGGAACTCAGCTACCAAGATCTGATGATTTGATCAAGATCAGCTGATTTTACCATAGTTCATTAAAAAATCTATTTCACGTTTTGCTGAAAGCCATGAACATTTTTTTAAATACCCGTATATGTATTTGACTTTGACAGACTTCAATAATTCACGTATTGTGTTCATACTTCTAAGATTTTTGTAACATATTAATATACATACATTTTATCATTCAACACTTTTTTAACTAGGTATATCCTTTCTTACACTTTTTAATGACGACCTACGTAGCCGAGTCGCTTGTTTGGTGGCACTAGCTCTGAGGTCCCAGGTTCGATTCCCGGTCGGGTCAATGTCGAAAACGAACTTTTCGATATTGTGTCAGGTCTGGGTGATTGTGGTACCGCCGTTGTACCTACCTGATTTCCATAAAAAACGAGTGCTTTAGCTACTTACCTTGGTATCAGGACAATCAATGTATGTGTTGTTATATAGTAAAAAAAACACTCCTCTGTGCGCAAAAAGAAGTACAAAGATTTGCTTTCACGCGTGATGAAAAATATTGAGGGTAAGATGCAAGGAGTTTTTAAGTGTATGTGTTTTCTCTTGTTTTCTAACCGTTGCATTTAAGAAAAATAGTATTCAAATTTGGAACACAGTTACCAAGATGTCACCAAGATCAAGAGATGCGAAGAGTTTTCAAGGTTATGTGTTCTTTTTCGTGTTTTAAGTTTCATTTTAGAAAAAAATATTTAAAACTTGTAATAGTTACTAAGATCTATTCCATGTGCTTTTAAAGCATTATTATAACGCATAGTACGCAAGGTTAGTTTTTACACCAGAGGAGAGTTTCGCACTATTTAGAGAGATTATTTCAAAAAGTATCAAAGTATTTAAACTTTTAAATGGTCTGCCGTTAAACGCTATATTTAGTAAATTAACCTCTAAAACACATCAATATGAAAGAGTTTTGATAATGAAACATGGACAATATGGTTAACACAAGCATGGCTGTATATTCGGTCTGACACAAAAGATCCATCCTTGCAACTATCACTGTGCAAAATTATGTCGAGGGAGGGGCAGACACACTTTCACATCATAAAAAAAAGAAAATAAAGAGCCCGATGGGTCAAAGTGCTACTGGGAGAGGAACCTCAGCAGGCAAGATAAGATAAGATTAGTAAGGTTTCAATAATATCGTAAGAATTATGGATTGTTACAAAATATATTTTACACTTTTCCAATTAAAGTGATTTAAAAGAAACAATTGTAGATATTTACAAATTTCGCAAGTTTTTCTTCATCCATCTTTTAAAATTTAACTTCACAACAGGAATCGTGTTGATTCCACAAAATTTGGTTCACATTTGGATCAATTCACCCCATTGAAAGCATATAAAAATCAGGATTAATACTATCTCCGATGGGGTTGGAAACATCGTGCCGGTAATAAATACTATATGTTATTGGATCTGCAATCATGCAACTAGAGGTCGGCAGAAAATAATTAAAGCTTTAGAATTGAACTACATGGCTTTCACAAGAAGGCCGTAACCCAAAAAACAATGGAAAACGGAAAAAAATAAATATTTTTCGTTCTACTCGGAAAATCCAAATATTCTAATTATTTATACTCGTAGAAACATAAGAATCTGTCAGTGCCAACACAGCAATTTGTAAAGCTTTATTTAATGAGACCTTAGCTATGGTTTTGTCATTTTCATCAGTAATCGAATGCCATTAATCCACCATCAGTTAACACTTTATTTGATGTAATTCAAGGTTGAAACTCGTGTTGATGTGAGGCTGAAACCTACCACTATAGATGTTGTTAAGATAAGAATTAGCATAAAAGAAAATTACTAACATCTTAATATACATATATAAAACTTCTGTGCGTGTATGTTATTGAACTCCTTCTAAACCGCTGGACCGATTTAGATGAAATTTTTTGTGTGTGTTCAAGTGGATTCGAGAATGGTTTAGATTTACAATTGGACCCGGTAGGTGGCGCTGCTATGGGGGTCCATCATGGGGTACGGGTGTTCTTAAGCGGACTAAGTCGCGAGCGGGCCACTAGTATTAATTTAAGAATACCAAGATTGATTATTTACATATAATTTTACGCAAATTTTCTTCTTTTTTTTTCATACCAAGATTGGTTAAGCTTTCACTGCCGTTACCAGATACCGGTAGTGACGCCGCCGTAGTGACAGGAACCAGTGATCGTTTGTTCTTTCATTAATCATTAAAATAGAGGTCCGCAACCGTTATTAGTCTTCAGAATCAATTAAAGACAGATCACTTGCTTCCTAGCTGTTTATAAATTCAAAAAATCTATGTTATTTAAAAAAATATATGTTGAACACTGGTGCCAGTACGATGTTATGCATTTTCCCCACACATAATTATCATCATCATCATCGTCATCGTCTCAAACGAAAGACGTCCACTGCTGGACAAAAGCCTCCCAAAAGTATCAAGAGTAGTTTAAAAAAAATGAAGGACCATTAGAATGTCCATGACATCCTCTTCCTCCTCCTCCTCGCTAGATCCAGGTCTGATGCCGCACACGAACATTTTGTCACAGTTTTTTTTTGGCAAAAAGTTTTTACACAATGTTTAATAATTTTTTTTTTGCTCTACCTATTACGTTTTATGATTTACAACGGAGCGACCCGTACCGTACTTATGCCAATACAAAACTTTTTTTTAAGTATTACAGTCACTCAGATTTTGTGTGTTTTGTTGTGCTTATACGGATATAGTGGCGTTTTTACTTGATTTGTATCAAAACATTTTTCTTTCACAATTTTTTAATGTCACGAAACTTTTTGGATTCTGAAACGAATGGCGACGTAAGCCACAAATTCGACTTTCATCAACAGCTCCCGACAGGAGCTATGACGAACTGTGAGCGCACAAGCCGGCGGGCGGCGGGCGTTACTTAACGTCTCTTACTATTCGGTGGCAGGCGAAACTATGGTTGTACGAGTAATATGCAGATTAGATCGGACAACTGTTGTCACTTGGAAGGGTACGGCTGGTACGGACTCGCACTTGCTAGTACTGTCGGAGGCACGCAAAGTCGGAACGAATTGATTGGCGGTTCTAATAGACGCGTGCAAGCGGCGGCGTTTAATAAAAGGTTCGCGTTAGCCTTCCCACGTGAAACGGCGGAAATGAAGGTTTTGTTAGCAATTAACTTGCAATTTTAAAGATTACTTTTTTTCGCAAATCATTTTAAAAATTTTGCTTTTTATTTTCAAGTGCTAATTGCTGCTTCATCATCATCATCATCAGTCTACACACGTCCACTGCTGGATATAGGCCTCTCCAAGTACACGCCACTGAGCACGATCCGCGGCTACTCTCATCCAGCTCTGGCCAGCCACCTTGCGAAGATCGTCGTTCCACCTAGTCTGAGGGCGTCCTACACTACGTTTGCCGATACGCAGTCTCCACTCAAGAACCGATGGGGTCATCAGTTATCGGTTCTGCGGCTAATATGGCCGGCCCACTGCCACTTCAGCTTGCTAATCCTGTGGGCTATGTCGACGACTTTGGTTCACCTCATCACCTCGTTCCGGATCCGGTCCCTCAGAGAAACTCCAAGCATAGCCCTTTCCATAACTCGCTGAGCGACTTTAAATTTGTGGACCAGGCTTACCACGAGTGTCCACATTTCGGCTCCATATGTCATGACAGGTAGGACGCACTGATTGAAAACTTTCGACTTTAGACTTTGTGGAATAGGCGACGTAAAGACCCGACGTAATTTCCCATATGCGGGCAGCATATGGCTAGCCTAGCTGTATCCTTGTGTTGGCCTCTTTCACGAAGTTGTTTCTACCCAACTGCAGAGTTTGCCATACTCCTTAACAACTTCGAGAGTACTGCCTTGAATCGGTCCCGGAATGGCATGTTCGTTAAACATAATCTTGGTTTTGTCCAAGTTCATCCGGAGACCGATGCATAGAGAAGAATAAGCTAATTGCTGCACTGAAGCTAAATTAAATATTCATAAAATTTATAAAATACAGTGAAAAAATTAAACGCCTACCTTAATTGTTTTTTTTTGTTTTACGTAAATGCAATTAAACTCTTTTTACTATCAATCTAGATGTAGCACGCAAGCACCGCGAATATTGTGAACATGCATTGTTGCATGCCATAAATTTCTGCAGAGTAACTCCTGATTCCATTAATTATTTTTAGGTGTTTTTGTACATACGCCCCTCAAATTAGTCTACCAAAAACCTCCTCAATAGGCTTTGAGCTTATTAATTGAAGAGCTTTGATAGTTTTGGATAGACTGATGTGAACGCATCTGTACATCAATGTAGATTCGCTATCTGGGTTTAACATTATTTTATAGAAGTCAGTTATATTTGATCCCAAATTTGTTTGTTACGACAAATTAATGTTTTCCGTTGACAACTCAAATTTGTGAAAAGTGGAGACTGCCGACTTTGTTATTAATAATTAAATTTATTAGATCTAATTTTATATCTTAGAAGACTCTTACCTCATAAAGACTACTCACACTTGACCATATTTCCAATTGAAGGGGTAACCTTGCCTAGTAAGTATTATTAATTTATGGTTTAAGCTAATGGAAGTCGACTCCATCGATTTATTCACTTAAAACAAAACTACAAGAAATAGGTTCTTTTAAGTTGGCTTTCATTCGGCTTCTTGATTTTGTATATAATTGTACGGTTCTCATTGCGATTTAAATGTAACTGTGTAGTATCGTTGTTTTAAGCAAATTATATATTTTTATTTCTTTCGAATACCTATAAGATCAAAATATATATTTTTTGAGGTTAGTATTGTGTGACGCGGATGTGAGGTGCGATCTATGAACCGGTGATAAAAATCATCACACGACATGATATCAATTACGAGTGCTTCCGATATACGATGCGAGGGCACCAGTGGCTATTTTTCGACTATACATTTTCAAAAGGTACGTAGTAACATAATTAAATCTTCTATATATTAGGCCCTTACCTATGAAATTGACTTTTTGTATGAAGACTTTTTATAAAAAAATATTTTTCATACTAACGTTTTTTAAATTTTCTTAGCATTTATTTATAAAAATTGTAGGGTAGTGTGTTGTAGCGAATGTGGTGAAATACTATTGTGTGGAATTAGGATTGTGCAGAATTGCGAATAGGAAGAATCGCTACTGTACACAAATAATGACTGTGCTCAGTAGCGAATGTGGTGAATTACTATTGTGTGGAATTCAGATTGTGCAGAATTGCGAATAAAGAATCGATATTGGCATGAACATCGAATAATTCGTTTGTTTCACTAGATAAATATAGCAGACGTTAAAAAGAAAAAAAACAAGTTCCTTCAATGCTACAATGAAACAAAAGGACAATTCCGTAAACAAAAAAGTCAATTTAAAAAAAAAATTGGACAATAAAGACAAAAAAAAAATTACGCTTAAAATTTGTATGTAGTAAGAACATGAAATTGTGCAAATGATAGGGTATTATGATGTTGGTAAATCTAATAATTATTTTGATTAGCATTCATTGATCAATTATATTCGCACAGCGAAGCGGGCGGGTGACGGTTGTCTCGCTAAAACTCGAGAATGGCTGGAACAATTTTGCTGATTTTGATATATTTGTGGAAGTTCAGGGAAGGATTAAACGGTGAGAAACATAAACAATAAGTAACGGAAAATACTAAAAACAACAATTTAAGTTTTCAATACAAAATGTTCCTAGCTGTGTAACATTTGATGTCTTTTGTTTTTTTAGAAATAAAAAATTGTCACTTGGTTGTCAATTCTGTTTCAGAAATAAAAAAGTGTCAGTTGATTGTCGAGAAAAGAAAATAAATAAATACACATATACACATACATACATTTACACAGTAGAGATTCCACCCATGCGTACGAAGCGTTTTGGGTCCACGTTTTTCTTACGTACCGCAAAGCTGTGGAACTCCTTGCCTCAGTCTGTGTTTCCTATCAAATATAACATTGAGGTCTTCAAATCACGAGTGAATCGGTATCTTCTAGGTTAGCATGTTACATCGTAGGCTACATCATCATTTACCATCAGGTGAGATAGTAGTCAAATGCAAGCCTATCAAATTATAAAAAAAAAAAAAATCTAGACGATTATTAAAATCTATCATCAATGCACGGACCTGAAAAAAGGGTCCGTGCATCAATGTAGATAAAAATTTTGTTTTAAGTTTTGACCATATTTTTCACGGGTTCCCTACGTGTGTTCGAAACACCTTCCTTCGAAAATTGATACTTCGACAACCTTATACCGAAGCTTTCATAGTGCGATGGCTTGTTTTAGCGAAAGTTTTTTTGTTCGACGTATCTGAACATCGAACATCTTACTTCGGTACCTTGTTGCTCCAACTATTGTTTGTCCGATGTAACGATACTTCGACAATTTTGTCAATACATTTTACTGAGACGTGGCAGGTAAAACCTACATTTAAGATTGTGATAGAGATCAACAGAAACTTTTGTTTAGTGTAAATCAATGTATTTTTAATCAATTGGTCTGCGACAAAATAACATAACGAGTACAAGTTGTACGATAATAAAAACTCACAGAAACAAAATAACATATCTAACAATAGGCATCTATCTCTTTAATTTTATTAATTCACTAATACACCATTACCTTTTTGTCGTTTTCATGTCGAAAGGCCCTTAATAGGTATTTTGAATAAAGTCCTTTTAGCAAGTTAGATCAACAAAATAAGTTTAAAAAATCCGCTGTTCCATACAAAATGCGACGCCCGCCCGAATGTATTGAACAGTTGTTGTTTTTCGCTTATTTTGTTGATCTAACGTGCTAAAATGACTTTATTAACGATACCTATTTCTGTTTCAGAAATAAAAAATGTGTAAAACTGTCAGTTGGTTGTCGTAAAAAGAAAATAAATGAATAAATTTCAAGATGATTATTAAAATCTATCCAATTTGTCAGTGCGCGAAAACTTTATTTACTGTTATTGTTTTAAAATGCCAAGGAGAAGAGGACCTGACTTAGGTCGTCGAAGTCAATCAAATGTGCAACGAGCTAACTCACGTGCAAACAAAAAAAAAATTGTCACAATTGGTCCCACCACCACATCCATTACGACGCTCATTAGTTTCTGGGGTGGGAAATTAATAATTTATCAAAAACAATAATTATGGTATACTACCTTGAAAGTGGGCATAAGATTTTCCTGTATAATATATGCGTTGCGCCAAACGACGTCATTTGAAAGCAATTCTTATGTATTAAGCCGATGGTAGTTAGAATGCCACATTGAGGAAGGCCAAAGGGAAGATCTTCCTCCGAGCTGGGTGGTATAGCTCGGGGACCGAGGTCCAACGGATGTTAGTTAGAGGTGCTTTTAAATTGCGAACGAAACGGTGAATCTATTTCATCGTCATAGTATGGCGACGTCGTTGGTATGCCTTTGTGGCGCCATCTGTTGACACGGTTGAGAAGGTGTTTGCTTCGTGTCGAATAATGTGCGGCGTATGCGGTAGGTGGAGCCGCCACACTTATATTTTTGAATGTTGGCCCAGAAATGTTTAGAGTAATTTCCCACTCCTGCCGATAATGCTAAGTTTTGACCATATTTTTCACCAATACATGTAGATGATACGAAGTTCACCGGGTCATCTAGTAATAGATAAAAGTTAAAACTTCCCTAAAAATAATAACATAAAATGTATTGACAAAATTGTCGAAGTATTTTCACAAATATTGTAGGTGATACGAAGTTCACCCGGTCATCCAATGACCTATAAAATATCATTGGGGTCATCTAGTAATAAATAAATAATGCAAGTTGAATACATGTTTATTGTGTAGGTTGCTAATTTGTATATCATTAGAAGTGGTCGTCTTGAATCTAATGCTCTTTTTGCGATTGAGATACTTAATTAAGTAAATCAAGCGCAAAAAGAGTAACAAATCAGATAATATCAACCACATTTTTTTAAATTTATTACTATTACTCAACATGCATAATAACAATTATGTTTTTAAATAGTCGCATTGTAAAACCACTAAGGTTTGTCATAATACGACTACAGTAAATATAATTATATTATATATTTATTATAGTAATACCCAAGTGTCTCTATAGAACAAAAATCCGTGACATACTTTGCCCGACCCGGGAGTTGACCGGATGCCAGACTAAGCGCATTGCCACCCGCCCACCGAGGTAATTTTTACTGAATATTATTTGACTATCTACTAACTGACCAAGTCTAATCAACAACATTTATTTCACAGACACCTATATCACAGTTTAAGTAATACTGTGCCTATATGTTTTAAGACAACTACTTTCTATATCCTACACTTATACAACAACTTCTTTAATATTTAAAAAAAATGGTCAAGTAGGCCCTTTTTATTTTTAATCTTGCATCTTTTCAGCATTCGCAGCTCACATGATTTTAAATTTTATTTTTTATTTATATAGCTAATAAGTTCTGGATTATGATCTCGTACTGTACAAATGAGTACTGAGGAGCTCGATGGCGCAGTGGTTAACGCGCCCGGTCTGCGAGTGCTGAGGTTAGGCAACTTTCGCAAAGGCCGCTCATCGGATGGGTGACCAAAAGATTATTATCTCGAGCTCTTCCGTGCTTCGGAAGGCACGTAAAGCCGTTGGTCCCGGCTGTATTAGCAGTCGTCAACAACCACCAATCCGCACTGGGCCCGCGTAGTGGTTTATGGCCCGTTCTCCCTATCCATACGATAATAAATTAATAAATCGAATTTATTCGTAAGCGTGTCATCTTATTCATCACACGAACAGGCACACATTTAGGGGGACGCTAATTATTTCTTTAGTGACTAAAACCTTTTTTGATTAAACTTCGATGTTACCATATATTGCGGATATAAAAAAACATCAGTGGAACGAATCAAAATGTTTTATATCCCCTTCAATTAAAATAATGTGTCGGTGCCTAGCAGTTGTCACCGCACTTTCAGCTCGTATTTGCTACACGTGGAATCAACAAAATCCGTTTCGAACTAAATTGTACTTAAGGCGACGCACCGCTAAACAATAAATCTCATACGTTTTGATACGAGCGTTTGCGCCCCGTACCATAAGAAAAACTGTTTTTTTTCCCTTCAAATTAAAACTACTAATTATTTAAAAAAATGAACTACGATATTGAAGTGTGTGCTAGGACTAATCTACTAAGAAAACTTAGATGCTTAAATCGGTCTGGTTAGCCTGTAAAATGCAAATCTATGTTATAAAAGAGGTTACTTTGATATTTTTTCTCTGTTATAAAAGTTGACAAATCATGTTTCTGCAACTAGCAAAATGAAGTCAATTAAATGAAAAATCATGTCATCAAATATCACTTTCATATGTTTTGTAATTGTTGGGAAAAATCAAGATCCCCGCCACGTAAATTTCCAATGCGTCGCCTTAAAACCAGAATTGAATAATGATTTTGTATTTTGTCAATGTTAATTGGTATGCCTAATTAACAATTACAATTGACAATTAACGACACGAAAGTATTGCCTGGTATTGCATTGAACCAGTTTAAATTGTTTTGCACTTAATTGTGGTTGGCGGTGATATTGGAATTTCGAATTTCAAATGATGTTATAAATGTTTTGTAAAGGCCATTGCTACAACCTGTGGCTAGAACAGTTTGGAGAATTTACACCATTGACGCAAATAAACTATATGTAGGATTTCAAGGTTAATAATGGATAATAACGGATGGGGCCTAATTGACCTAAAGTAACCGACAAGAAAAGACGAGTACTTACATTTATTTATCGACTCCTGGATCACGGAAAGAGTTTTTTTGTTCGTATAAACTTTCTACTATTTCTTTTTCTAACATATTGCAATATGTGGACTTTGGAATTGCTGTAAAATACAATAATACTATACGAAATGTGAATGCTATACGAAAAAATATTTGACGAACTATTTCCGAGATACGGGAATCGAAAAAAAATTAATTTATCTACACTAATGTTAAATGTTGTAACATTCTACTTATGTTTCCAATACTTGACTTATAATTACTACTGTTATAGCGCAGACAACAAAACACTCAATTTAAGCAATTTCACATGATGGTATAATATCCACATCGATATCGTAAAATCTCATTATAACATCAATAAAACGCGACCAATTAACCTGGCGAGCCTTATGTCAAAATCCTCATACAAGTTGTATAAAATTTTGATATTAGGCTGGCTTTTGAAAACAGTTGGGTTATACGTGAAAACTTCGTCGAAACTACTAAACTTACATACACAAAACTCTTTGGTAAGATCTTGTGCCAATTAAATAAAAAAAGAACAGCGCGCGCTCGCTCCTGATTGGCCCTGCGCGCGCAGCTGCGCTCTCATTGGTTAGATTTTAATGGCGGCAAGTTCACTGTGACAATACACGTACGCGTGAATTTAATGTTTCGCAATGTGTTTTGTTTTTAAAATACAAATTAAAAGTTAAAAATGGACAGCGACGATGATATTTGTACGCCTCCGGATATTCTAGAATTGGCAACAAAAGTAACTCACAATCTTTTGCCAGAAAAATCTAGAAAATTATATGAAAAAGAATATAATAACTTTTTGGCATGGAAGATCGAAAAGAAAACTACGTCATTTTCTGAAAATGTCATTCTTGTGTATCTCAAAGACCTCTCCGACAAATTCAAGCCATCTTCTATGTGGGCTAAATATTCTATGCTCAAGTCCACACTGAGTATCTACAACAATATTGATATCACGAAGTATTCAAAAGTCATAGCGTTCCTGAAACGCAGTTCAGAAGGACACAAGGAAAAAAGTCCTTGACGTTTACATCAGGTCAAATAAAGATGTTCCTGAAAGATTCACCAGATATTTTGTATCTTTTTGAAAAGGTAAGTGTATTTTAGTTCTGTTATTTAATCTACCTAGTACTTACGTACTACACACGCAAGTTATCTAGACACTCCGTTTAAGCGCTTTGTGTATAAATTAGGTAGTAGGTACCTACACTTTACTACTTCATAAATCATAGTTTTTGCCTTGGCTATGTACCTCAAGCTTATTATATCGTTTATTGTTACAGGTTGTACTAATCTTCGGCATAATGGGGGCATGCCGAAGGCAAGAGCTATACAACATCCAGTTCGATGAAGTCTCTAACATAGACGACAGTACAATCATGTTGAAAGTTTCGAAAACAAAAACGAAAATAGATCGTTCTTTCGTTGTGACGGGCAACTGCTATGCCGTATGTAAAAAATACATGGAACTTCGACCCACCCCCTGTCGAAACCCTGCCTTTTTCTTGAGCTATAGATCGGGGAATTGCGTCGATCAAAGAACTGGTATTAATAAATATTTTATAAATATTTATTATGCTCTGGGAAAAACTATCGCAAGTTTTTTGAATCTGCCTAACCCAGCGTTGTACACGGGGCATTGCTTCCGGCACACCTCGGCGACCCTTCTCATAGATAGCGGTGGTGATTTGACCGCACTGAAACGACACGGGGGGTGGAAGTCTTCTACTGTGGCTGAAAGCTACATTGATGAGTCTTTAATGAATAAAATTCAAGTCTCAAATACGATCTTGAACAGTATAGAAAACAAGACGAATGAAGAAATTATTAATATTCCAACTCCGTCTACGAGCTCTACTGCTTGCCCCGCGACCGCTACAGCTGCTGGATCAATAATTAACATTAACTTTCAAAATTGTACTATCCAAAATTTGAACAATTATTATAAATAAACTATTGTCAGCTTTTACTCTTGTTGTTTGACTAATTGCATTAGTGAAGATAAAGTAGTGTATGCAACTGCATATAACACGGGTATTAAAACACTCGTTACTAATATGCGCTCGTTTCATAAACTCACACTCGTGTTTTAATACCCTTCATTATTATGACAGTTGCATAAACTACTATAACAATATTTGGTGGTTTACACTTTTCGTTTTGTCTTGTCAGCAACTTTAAGTAATTTAGCCTCCTTCATTCCGATCACTGATAATAACATAGACCCAATATCGACAAATGACAAAGAGAAATGAGAAGGAGAGCTCGACCCCAAATAAAAATGGGATTAAGGCCGGAATAAAGAAGAAGAAAGTAGAAGGTTATAATGGATGTCAAGTGTATTTTGTCTGTTTGGTGAGATTATTGGTCATGATAAGTTAATGAAATATTGAAAAGCTCGATGGCGCAGTGGTTAACGCGCCCGGTCTGTGAGTCCTGAGGTTAAGCAACTTTCGCAAAGGCCGGTCATCGGATGGGTGACCAAAAATTATCGTCTCTCTCCTCTGTGCTTCAGGGCCCGAGTAATGGTTTATGGCCCGTTCTTCTATCCATCGAAAGGGAAGGCTCGTACCTTAGCAGTGAAGTCATAAAATGAGCTGCTGATGATGATGATGAAATGAAATATGTTCTAGGACTTTTGCTTGGTTTGTTTACCGCCTCGGTGGCCAAGTGGCAAGGCCCTCGGCTCGAGCGAAGGTCCTGGATTCCTAGGTCGGGTGAAACTCGTTTCGGATTTTCGATGCATAGCCCGGGTTTGTGCCAGATAACAGGGAAAAAGACTAAAAAAAAAGTTTTTTAAAATAAAAATGTTTTTTAATTAAGAAAAATCTTTACAATTTGTTGACGGGGCTTCCTGGTTAGTAGTCAGAAACACTGGTGCAGGGAATGCCTCGCTCATTATCCATTGGTTTATGTCTAGGATTTTAGTGTACAGCTTTAATGTAACCAAACTAATTAAAAGGTATTTAACAAAACTTACAAAGTTGCTGATGACTCTTCCTAGTACAGTTAGATCCATCTTGAATCTCCTTTGAGATAATCACAAACAATATCAAAGCGTTCACTTAGAATAACTTAAGTACTGTAGCGTCTTGAATTATGTATTTTACATAGCAATTGAATTATGTCTAATAAACTTCTTTTTTTTTTAAAGAGTAATAAGAAAATTATATTTTGTCAATTAATTGTATACACATTAATATCTCTAACATTGAATTAACTGTCTACCCTTACACGGGGGTAATGAGAAAATACTACTTTGCCAATTAAACGTATTTCCATCCAGTAGTCAGAATGGAAAGCAATTCGACACCCGGTCGGCTTTACCGGCGTCTGAAGCCCGTTTGGGTGCTATAAAAAATCACTTGACTACGCAAAAAAAATACGCAGTGTCACGGACAACGTTAAACCGACTCGTTGTATGCGTAGAAAAGTAATAGCGAGACTACCGACTTATCAGCTGCGGTGCGGGTGCCGAAAGCGTTACCCTACAATTTATATGCTCACATGTCGAAAGCTAGAACATGTCATGTTGTTCAACATAGTGGCATTTATCACGGAACCAAAAAAAAGGAACTGCAGAAGGCAAGCTCATACGTACCGTACGAGCAACACACACAGGGCTTATTACCGAAAAAGCAACCAGTAGTTAATTGGGTTTAGTCTCAAAATGTCTAAGTTGCAAAATGTCAAACCGGCTTATGGAACGTGCCGAGTTGGGCATAAGCCGGTTTGAAATTTTGCAGCTTGGACATTTTGAGACTAAAGCGTTAATTGTACTGGCACTGGAACTGGAGATGATAACTCCAGTTGCAGATGATAAATTGGTATTACGTACACATATCGCTCAATATATGTAAACTATTATATACATTTTTTTTGAGGAGCTCGATGGCGCTGTGGTCAACGAGTGCTGAGGTTAAGCAACTTTCGCAAAGGCCGGTCATCGGATAGATGACCAAAAATTTATCATCTCAAGCTCCTCCGTGCTTTGGGAGGCACGTAAAGCCGTTGGTCCCGGCTGCATTGGCAGTTGTTAACAACCAACCAATACGCACTGGGCCCGCGCGTGGTGATATAAGGCCCGTTCTCCCTATCCATCCATAGGGAAGGCTCGTGCCCCAGCAGTGGGGACTTAAAATGAGCTGATAATGATGACATACATTTTTTAACGCCTCGGTGGCCGAGTGGCAGAGCGCCCGATACCCGATGGTCCTGGGTTCAATTCCCCAGGTCGGGCAAAATGTATTTCGGATTTTTCGATGCATAGCCCGGGTTTGTGATCACCAACCCGCACTTGGCAAGCGTGGTGATTACGCCATTACCCATCAATTGTAGCGATGACTTGATTTCAATGATGGAGGATTTTGCTCAGCAGTGGGACAGTTATAGGCTGTTTACTTACTTACATACATTTTAATCGCATATGTACTAAGCGAGCGATTGTTGAGCGATTTGTGTCTGTAATACCAATTTATCAACCGCAGAAAGAGACCAGAGATCAGACAGAGCAGTCGCGTTGCAGTTGTACAATTAACAACCGGTTGCTTTATTTCGGTAATAAGCCTGCCGGCCGCTCACGGACACCATCACAAACCAGTTCGAACTGGTTCGAGCGCAGCAGTTGCGAGATTCCGTGACCGTGATAGAATAGAATAGAATAGAATAGAATAAATTTTTATTGACCACAAACAGATTGTACATCACATAATAAAAAATAAAAAAGTTTAAAAATAGGCAATTACATTTAGTGTGGCCAACTAGGCTCCAGCCTCAGCATAGGCTACAACGACAATTGCCGCTGCAGCGCTGGTATTCTGGCGGGACCTAGGAGGTCGACGAGACGACACGAAACAAAAACACAAAACAATAAACATAAATGAAAAACCGTTCAAACACAACATTACAAACATTAACGTATAAAACAAAACAATAAGAATAAAAATCAAAAACAAACATCGCACGCTACAAAAATTTTATAAAGCCTAACTAGGTCGGCTGAAAGACAGAGATGCCTTTGCCTGACATAAAAACACACAGAAATTGAATTGAATTGAGAGTTTGTTTGAGATTTCAAAGTCCTCTAACAAAAAAAAACATCACAAAGACATATAAGAATTCAATGAAGCAGTAAATGAGCAGAACATCAAAGGAGCAATGTCCGCCCCGACAGTGCCGGAACGCAATCCCCAGCAGACGTATAGCCTGAACGTGAGGAACTCGAAAGTAAGTCCGATGATTTTTGCAACGAAATAAGGTATTTTTTGAGGTGGCGTCTAAATGTGTCTACCGTTTTCAGGTCACGCACTGGTGGAGGGAGATCGTTCCAGCACTTCGAGGCGGCGAATCTAAATGAACCACGAAACGCCACCGTTCGATGCTTTGCCGTCACAAAGATGTTAGTACTGCTTCTCTTTGGGTACCTATTCTGATCACATGCCCATACCAGCTTATCACAGAGATATTGCGGCCTTTCCGCCCCTAACACGCCAAACAAAAGAGTGGCGAGATGAAGCCTCCTACGCGCCTCCATCTTCATTATGCTTGCAGCATTCAAAAAAGGAGTTATATGTGATCGAGGAGGCACATGAAAACAGAAACGCGCACAAGCATTCTGGACGCGCTGGACAAGCTTACTTGTCTTAGACATTAGGCACGGTCCGTAAACAGCATCACAGTAATTCAACCTTGACAAGATCAGTGTCTCGCACAGTGTGACTCTCAGCTCCTCGCTTAAATAGGGTCTAATTCTGTATAGTAGCCTTAATCTATAAAAACAATTGCGTGAGCACTCCGCAACATGGCTTTCAAAGATTTCTGGCTTTATCCACACGTTCTATTTTCTCACCATTTAAAAGTACATTTAGAGCCGTATTATTAAAGTGACTGACATTCTTACTGGTACCAATTAATAATAATTTTGACTTTTTTGGGTTGACAACTAAACAGTTTGAACTGCACCAAGTAGAGATTTGTTTTAAGTCCTCGTTTACTTTATTTACAGCCATATCATAATCTGCACATTTAACTCTTTGGGGCATGGTGGTTGATTTTTCGACCACATATTTCATTTGGTTTTTAATCTTATCACAATCACATAAAGTTCAAAATGTGGTGGGAATATACATTCCTCTGACCCTGAAAGAGTTTAAAGGAAGATACAGCTGAAGATCATCTGCATATAAATGGTATTGGCAGTGACTGATTCTTTCTGTGATGTCAGCGCTGTACAGAATGTACAGTATAGGTCCCAAGTTAGACCCCTGGGGCACCCCACGAGTTACAGGCAATTTGGTAGAACGCAGTCTGGACCCATCCGCTGCGGTCAATTCCACACACTGCTGTCTTTTCCCAAGATAACTCTGAAACCACTTTATTGTGCTTGCATCCACTCCATAGTAAGCGAGCTTAGACAGCAGAAGATCGATATTTATGGAGTCGAATGCGCGTGAAAAATCAAGCAGCAACTAGACACTAAGGTTACCCTGGTCTTGGAAAGCTAGAATATTATCCACAACATCAGCGAGAGCAGTTGCGGTACTGTGGCCCCTGCGAAACCCAGACTGCCGTTGAGGAAGGATGTTGTTTACTTCGAGATATTTGATTAGTTGCTCACAGACAATTTTTTCCAACACTTTAGATATACAAGGTAGTAGACTAATTGGACTAGTTGTGGTTGGGTAGCTATTTTTTGGTATGGGTCTAACCACAGCAACCTTCCAGCTATCAGGGAAAATGCCTTGGACTATTGATTGATTGATTATGGTGGTGATCGCTCTCAACGTTTGTGGCAAGGTCAACAGTATCATGTCTAAGGACAAACCATCGTAGCCCTGAGCATTAGACTGAAACCCTTTGATGGTTTTAGCACTTTGTCCTCCGAAACTGTGTGCAGTGAGAAACTTGTGGAGCCATATCTATGAAACTCAAAAAATGTGAGCTGCGACAGTGACACACGCCCCTCGCCCGGAATATTGAGGAAGTGCGCATTGATTAGGTGGGGGTCATTCAAACATGGTGGAATATCCGCTTCCTTCCTACCATTGCCCAACACACTGTTTTTAAGATGCTGCCATAATTTTTTAGAGCTTTTATTGTAGTTATTTATATGCTTATCATAAAAACATCTTTTTTCCTTATCAATAGCTTCCACTACAAGGTACTTCATAGTTTTGTAAGAATCTTTGAAGGCCTCTCTTTTATGTAACTTAAATTGTTTATGATAGCTATCTCTAATACTTATCATTGATTTGATAGAATCAGTTATCCATGGGTGTGATGGATGCTTAAATTTCTGTGTTTTATTGGAGCATGCAGATCAAACAATGTGATAAGGCAATTAGTGAAAGTCTCAACAAGAATATTTATGTCATTAATTTTATAAAAATTATCTCAGTTTATGTTATCAAGGTCCTTATTTAACAGATCTATAAGAATATTCCTTAAAGGTCTATATGTCACCCATTGGGGACTGATTTTTTCTTTTTTAATTTTGAACTCAGCTGTAACCATCGCGTGTCCCCCCAGATCAGGATTGTGTTTACTAGTTACTTTAAGAGCTTGAGCGTCGGCGCAGATCACATCTATAAGGCTATGACTGTATTCGGTATAGTGCGTTGGCTCAGTTACTAATTGGTTAAGATTGATACTGTTCAGGAACTGTAAAAGCTGTTTCGACTTACTGCTATTGGCGTTAAGTAGATTTATATTTAGATCACCAACCAAGATCAATACATCACGGTTCGCGAAAGAGGCAATGGAATCCGCAATGGCATCCAAGAACACGCTCGCATCCTGCCAAGGCGGTCTGTAGGCAGTTCCAATGACAACGCGCAGGTTATTAATGCGCACACTCAGCCACATTTGTTCGACCTCAGTGTTTATGGGATGTTGACACGTACGAGCATTAATTCCTTTGCGAATATAGAAACCCACGCCACCACCACGACCTCCCCGTACATGATCAGGTCTGGGGTTATGTCTCAGCCGATATCCCGCAAGTGTCGGCGCTTTATCTTGTTGCCCAGACCTCAGCCAGGTTTCATTTATGGCCAGAATGTCCGGACCCAGCTCCTCCACGGCCACAATGAACTCCTCATGCCTTGTGCCGAGCGAACCCGCATTGAAGAGACCAACTATTAGATTTCTAGATTTTACCTCTGTGTTTTTATAAGTCCGCTTACAATGGGAGAAACTGAGATACACACTAAGCGAAAACCAAACAATAATGCGGCACGTATAGGCAGTAGGTAGTACAAATATACAAAAATTACTTCTATGCAAACAGTATAAGGGTTCCCTATTTTAATTTTGGTACAGGTGTAACTTTGGTGTAGCTGCATAACAACTGTGTATAGAAGCTGTGTGAATGTAACAACATTTGTTTATAGTTGAAATTGTTTTCATGACAAAGTTTATAATTTTCTTAAATAAATAAATAGTCAATAATAAATATCTATTACTTAACAGCTCCTCCTGTCGTTTGTATGACAGCCTTACACACACAAAGACCGAACAAGTACTGACAAAAAGAAAAACACATGATATCATACAAAACAAACAAACAAAAAGACGCATACAGTATGAACACAAACACTTAACTTTAAATAAAGTACAAAACTGTTTGTAGGTCTCCTCAAGTCACTTCCTATGGGGACCGAGCACCCGTCCTATGTCCGCCTCGGAGCGGAGCTGGTAGACGGGCGAACCGTCCGCCTGGCGAACGTATATGCGCCCTCGTTTCGTCCACGAGTACCGCCATTGCAGCTTCCGACACTCCTCACGGACCTGGTGAAAGAGCTGGCGGTTGTAGCATGTCAGCCGCTCGTTGACGAAGACGCGGCCCCCCGTGGCACCAGTGAGGGTGCGGCGCACGCGCGCTGCCTGCAGCAGCTCGTCTCGCAAGTGGCGCCGCGCCAAGCGCACCACGACGAGGCGCGGGCGGCCCCCCGCCTCAGCCGGTGGCGCACCGATGCGCTCCGCGAACACCACGTCTCGGGCCTCCAGTGCAACGCCCAACCGCGCCGCCAGCACAGTCACCGACTGGACGACGCTCACTCCCTTCTCTTCCGGTAGCTGCCCGACCTCCAGATCGACAGAAGAGCCTCTTGATCGCGGTCATTAAGCTCTTGCTTCAGCTCAGCTATAGTGCGCTCCAACTCCGCAGTCACCTCCGCGCCGACATCCGGCTGGCGCTGCTCGAGAACCTCTAGCCTCTGCTCGACGTTGTCCAGTCGCGCCGACAAGGAATCACGCAGTTCCAGCATCTCTTTACGGAACTCTCGCATTTCCGCCATGAACACCGCTAGCTCCCGGTCCCGACGCTCTTCTCTGTCGTCCGGCGCATCCACAATTGCATCGGATTTCGGCGATACTGATTCGCTCTCATTAGAAGGAGGCGTACCACAAATACCCTTAACCGGCGTCTGAGTGTTGTCGCCTTTGCGAGTTAGTCTTTTGCAGTTTGGGCAAGCCCAATCTTTGCTTATGCTCGCTTTGCCTGAAACGGCTAGACAAGCTTTGTGGTACTTTAGCGGACACACGGAACAAGCAGCGACACCCGTCGCCGATAGGAATTTACCGCAAGCACCGCAGTTAAGCATTACGGCTCTTTTAGCTTACTTGACTCTTGGCTTCAATGGTAGTTTTGCCTCTTTGCCCCCTTTGTCCAATTGTAATAAATAAAAAATTATAAAACAAAAAATAAAAATAATAAAAAAAAATGGAAAAAAAACGATAAGAACAAAACAATAAAAAACCAAAAAATTTTTGGAGGTTTGAACTTAGATCACAAGTTAACGCTTGGCTGTTATACGTAAGCGCTTAACCACTAGACCGTTTACATTAAAAGTCCACTGTTAAAAATAAGGTACCGAATAGAGTTAAATAAAGTACTTTTAAAAGTTTAGTCACTTAACGAGGTCCAAAGTCCAACACTATTGTTATGGGCCCAACAACTTTAGCTATAAAACTTGCGAGTACCCACAGAACAGGAACAGTTTTTGTGTTTTATACCACTTTCACTTTTCACCACTATGATTAAAATACACCATTGGCTAGTGCTCGAGTTAAGGAAAAATTTGATGTATAGTATAAGCAAAACTGTTAACTTTTGAGAGAAATTTTGATTAAAAAAGTACGAGCACTGAACAGTACGTGTATCACTATTGACGATCCGTAGACGACTCCTACGATAGGTTGTCTATGTGTGCGTTGCTCGATCGCTTTAGTATGAACCTTACTTTCTGCAGTCTTCTCATATTGTGACGCAACTCTAGTAATATAAATATCGGTCTGTGACACAATGCCTGTGTGCAGCCGACTATGATTTATGTATGGTTGAGGTCTGATATGTTATATTGTTTTATGGTTCGTAGCGAGAAGTTACAGCAATAAAAATAATGTTGTGATTAATTTATCATTGTTGGTCTCCCGCTGTTTGACTGGGATGATTTCGTGGTATTTCACGTTTATTAATGTCGATGGCGAACTAAAAAAAAAAAATATTTTTAATTAAATAAGCTCCTCTCAAAAGTAAATACTTCCCACAACATCGAGCAAAGAGCTCTGGGATAAACTCAAAACAAACCTACTTAATTGTAAGCGTCATTATTTTGACCAACGATTGAGATTTTGCTTTCACAAAACAACCTTCGTATATTGTTGTTTTATATTAAGACGAAACCTTTCTCCGTTAATTAACATTGTAAACAGCAACAAAATGAAACATCACTCAAGTCAAAACAAAAACAGAAAAATAACAAAAATAAAAATGAAATACCTTTAAATAAAAGATGTCCTCCAACTAAAGGCTTATGGGAACGGTATAGCAACATCACCCCTCTGGATTGCGAAACTAATACGCTGGCAGAAGTAGCTTAGCCTTCTTGTCATCGGAGGCCTCAATGAGGCGAGAACTCTTTATGAAGCTGCCTTGTGTCCGTCCCCCATGGACCCGTGGCCGTGGTCTCCACCGCAAACGGAACAAAATAGTTAATATTTAGTATTATTATTTATAAAACTCTTCAGTATCTACGTAAAATTTAGTATTTTTAATTTGTTATTTTGCAGTCACAACTTTATAAGTATCGAAACTGAGAATATCAATTAAAAGAGGGGTTTTGTAGAGAAGAGCTTTTTCAAACTAAATTAATCTTTACCTTCCAAATGACCACGAAACTGAACGTCACTCGACGTTCAGTACGAGACTACATCGAAAACAGGCGCGGCATCGAATGGAAAGAGCTACCGGGTATGAAACACTCCAAATCCTTCCTAGGCGAAAACGCCTTAGGACGGAGTAAGTTCATATGCGGAGGCAGCAGAAGGCAGGTCCGACTAACCATCGGTGCCTTGACAGCTTGAAATGCTTCACAGAATGCACATCTCAACAAATAGTTTATGTATGGCATGTGGAGAGGAAACGGAGTCAATGCAGCACCTACTGTGTGACTGTGACTCTCTGGCTAGGAAAAGAATGGGACTCCTGGGGTCGGCCTATCCGAAACCGGAGGACTTCAGGTTCTTTGCTCTTAAGGACATTGCCAAACTTATGGCATCTATCTTTACAGAAGAGGAAGAGTGAAAGGATGGGGTTGCACAAAAGATCTCGATGGGTCGAAGTGTTACTGATAGAGGGAAACCTCAGCAGGCCCCACTAAGATAAGATAAGAAGATAAGAACGTCACTCGAAATAACGACGCCAAGGATTCCAATGGCCGGTTTGGTATCAAGGGGAGCTCTTTCAAAGTTTAGAGGTACGACGAAGGGATGTTTTTTGCGGTAAACACGTAAACTTGTGTTTTGGAAGGGTTAAAATTGACTAGGTTAAGTTGGCCCCAATTCGAGACATGACTTAACATGTTCTCAGTGTCAGTCACAAGTTTATTGCGGTTCTCGATGACGCTTTCCTGAGAAATATTAGCACGTCTGGTGTAAAGCGTATCCCTAGTACTGTCGTCCACATAGCAATGAATGCTGTTGTTATGCAACATGTCATTGATATGCATACCCTATCCTATCCTATGTGCCATACCCTATCGAAGGCTTTCGCTATGTCCAAGCTAACTGCCAGCGCCTCCCCTTTCATCTCGACTGCCTCCGCCCATTGGTGAGTGAGGTACACTAAAAGATCACCAGCCGAACGACCGCGGCGAAAACCATACTGGTGATCGCTTAGTAGCTGATTCTCTTCTAGGTACCTCAAGAGCTGGCAGTTTGTAATGGACTCCATTACTTTGGAGAGCAAAGCAAAGAAGTGATGGCTATAAGCCTGTTGTTAGACGGTTCCGAGCGATCGCCTTTTTTAGGAATCGGGTGGACAAGGGCTGACTTCCAAGAACTCGGGACAACGCCAGTAGTGTAAGAGAGCCGGAAGAGGCGCGTTAGAACCGGCGCCAACTCAGGAGTACACGACCGAAGCACAATGGGAGGGACTGCATCAGGCCCACTCGACTCGGCTCGACTTATGGATGTCAAGGGAAAAAGAGCCTTACGAACTGACCTTTGCAGGAACCGAACGTTTGTCATAGAACTAGCGCAATACGGTATGATGGCGCATTTTCCCCATGGTCCAAGGTCGAGTTTGATGCGAAAAAAGTACCCAGAAGATCGGTTTTCTCATTTGCAGTATGGGCAAGGCAATCAACGGTCTTGTGCAGTGGTGGAAGTTGACAGAAATTCCCCAAGACAGACTCGTTTGGACGCTCTCGACAAGTATATGTTTAATATATATTTTTTAATTTACAAATTTTTGTTATTAACTGATTAGTTTATATAGCATATAAGAGTGTTGGCTGAACAAGCTGTAAGTTTATATGGTAAATTTTAAATAAATAAATGAATAATAAAAAATATATAAAGTTTTATCGTTAGTAACAGTAGCCCTTTCTGTTGTGTTTTCAGTAGTACCTCTTCTGTTAACATCACCAGACTACATTTTGCACTGCTTGGCATTTTGGTTGCTTGGCATTGGCACTTGGCGTCACAAAAGGCATAATAATATGCAGTGATGCGGGCAATGAAACCGACCGCTGATTATCGGACTTGGTGAGTTTGTGCTATCTATATATCTTATGCCGCAACTCATCTATACTAATATTATAAAGCTGAAGAGTTTGTTTGTTTGTTTGTTTGTTTGTTTGTTTGTTTGAACGCGCTAATCTCAGGAACTACTGGTTCGAATTGAATAATTCTTTTTGTGTTGGATAGTTCATTTATCGAGGAAGGCTTTAGGCTATAAAACATCACGCTGCGACCAATAGGAGCGAAGCATCAGTGAAAAATGTTGCAAAAACGGGAAAAGAGCCTAAAAAATTAAAAATGCTGCCGAAAGTCACTATTCCACGCGGACGAAGTCGCGAGCACAGCTAGTAACTAATAAAAGAGTCTACTGCTGTAGCACACACACATGCCACATAAATGTAGGCTTATTTTAAAAACATGTTTTGCTTAAATACATTTAGTGCCTTAAATTAACAAAGAATAAGGTCCGAATAGCTATCCCGTGTTGTGTTCCTGACATGTAAATGTCACTTCAAATTAGAGTAAAAGAGACAATACACGGAATATTCTATTCGGACCTGATTCTTTGCTTATTTGTAAGACCCTGTATCTTTAAGTCTGTGGTATCTTTGTTTTATGTGTGTGTGTCTGTGGTTTTTGTAATAAATGTTTTATCTATCTATCTATCTTTATATAATTGTCTTGTAATTGTTATCATTGTTTTGACTATGAAAAATATTTTGAAATCGAAAGTTAAGTAATCATTATGGTTTCAAGTGGTGGTTAAGGATCCAAGGTAAAGGTCCTGATGTCGATTCCCACTCGAGCTTCCTGATGCTGATTGATTTTTTCTAGTAAAATTTTATCTTGTCCTGATTTTAAGTTTTATTAATTTGACTGAATAAATTGTGGCAGCATGCGCGTTCAGACTGCAATCTTGCATAAGCAATTTTCGCAAGGCTAAGACACCCAGTGTCGGGATTTGAGTTAGAATGGCTACCAAAAGAGAGAGATAGCGTGCAAAGAGAGAGACCCACACTCAGCATTGGGTGGTGACAGGCTGAAGAAGAAGTCACTTGATGGTTGACCAAATTTAAATATCTCTATCTCCTGAATGTTACGAAAGACGGGTGTAGCCTTTGGTCCCGAAGAAAGCTGCTTCTATTAATATGAAAACTTATCACACAATTTTTATTGTAAATAAATTATTACTGAAAAAGTGTTTTAAAGAATGTCACACAAAAATTTTAATGAGAATTATTATAGAAAAGTAGTGAAAAGTAAACAGCCTATACCTATACTGTCCCATCAAGACGTCGCTATATAATAAGCTACCTTTCGATGGATTGTGACTTAAGGCAAAAAAAGTGTTGAAAAAATAAAAGGCCAGGGACAGGCCAAACAGGATTGCTTGACAACCCTACAGGCTCCAATCCCACTAGTGTAAAAAATAAATCAATACTTTTACAGAGTTAAAGATACAACAAGTTAAAAGATTTTTATAAATAACTTTCATACACATTGGCTATTATTTATTAAGTAAGTAAGTATATTATAATTAAGAGAAATTAAAAAAAAATATATACCCATATTTTTTACACATATAAAAGGGACTCCAAATCGCTGCCAAGCGGAAGAGTGCCCAGGACGCTGGCGGCGTTGCCTCTTTGGACCAAACTTAGGCGTTGGCCAAAATACGCGCCAGCTCGAGGGTCACTAGTGGTCTCTATAAGGCGAGCGGAAATTTCTTTAAAAAGTTTTCGAGCTGCCGGTCCCCATGGTCTCAAAATTTCAACCCCAAACGGCGCAAATATTATGTGCCCAAGGCTTAGAGAACTATATTTGCGCCGTTTGAGGTCCTCAGCCGCTGAAGCTGCCGCGCCAGCACTAACCGAGGTACGTTACTTTCATTATTTAAAAAATACTCCTCATTGCTATGTAAACGGTTTAGTAGACTTAATTCACCTGGCTGATATCACCTGGGTGCATTAAGTCTACCAAATAGTATACTTAATGCACCCAGGTGAATTAAGTGCACCCTTAAGAAGACTTAATGCACCCAGGCTATGCAACCTACTTTATTTAGTATGTATCTACTGCTGGCCTTTGTAAATTATAATGATAGTGTATTGACAATGTCATTACTAAACAATAAAATAAAATACTACCATAAAAGCAACAGTTATCTAAAAACTAAAAATAAACATCACTTTATTGTTACTAACTTTATTGCTACTAAGCGGCTTCCCATCGTTTATTACTATGTCTACTTTACTGTAACAAACAATATAAAAAATCAAAGCAAAACAAATTGACAATTACCTGTACCACAGACGCATCCATTATGTATGTATGTAGTTACACTAAAATTGCTCACTGCAATTATCACACAATACAATATATTACGATATTTTTACTTAAAAAAGTAGAAACGAAGACAGTAAAAATAAAACTTCTGCTATCGAACACATCCGTATGACATGTGGTTAAAGCCACAAACTTTTTTGACTGACTACTACGGTACCATGTCATCAGCGTTACAATCGTCGATATAAGCCTTATGTAAAGACAAAGGGTAATTTTCTTCGAGATTACGGTTGCGTGGTGTATAATCAAAGAGCTTTTATGGAATATCAAATAGTTGATACATATCTGTTCGCTTCTAGGTTCATGTCATGTGAGTAGTATTAGTAGTAAGAATGTTCCAGTATATTAAAATTAAAGTCATAGTAAAAGTAGAGCCCCTTACAAATAAACAAAGAATAAGGTCCGAATAGTTATTTCGTGTTTTGTTCCTGTCATGTAAACGTCATTTCAAATAAGAGTAAAAGAGACAAAACGCGGAATAACTATTCGGACCTTATTCTTTGTTTATTTGTAAGGCACTAGGTCATTAAAGTTAAAAGGAAAAAACGCTGCCAAACAATAATGTACTTAACATTTTATGTATTTATTTAAAATTGTTATCTCTTAATTTTTATGTACCTATGTAACTTATGTTTATAAGTTTGTAATGCCATCATTATCATGGTGAGGTGAGGTGAGGTGAGGTGAGGTGAGGTGAGGTGAGGTGAGGTGAGGTGAGGTGTCATGTAGAAATAGGCCTAACGCGTACTAGTCACTGCATGTAAATTTGCACTTACTTATTTGTATAGGTGAAGGACACTTTCCAACAAAGGTATTGTTGGAAAGTGTCCTTCTGACACAGAGAACGCATTTTCAAATATCATCAAGTATCGCACTCATTCACTTACCTCCGGGTTTTCGTCATCTTCCTCAGTATTGTCGTACTTCACAAAGGCGTACATCAACTGATTCTCAAAGTTCTCCCTAGCCTCAGCTTTTTCTTTCGCATTAAGCCGCTCCATGTTAAAACTTATTCAATAATTAGTCAAAAACCAATTTGTTAGTTATTTAATAACTACAGTGTTTTGTTTGAACTAAACACTACACTACTACACCTAAAAACACCAAGTTAGTCGTGTTAAAACTGTTGAAAAGGTTTAATAAAGAAAAGCGCTAGTTTTATAATGATTTTTTCTTAAAAAATCCCTAGTTTAGACGAAAGCTTAACTATGACTGTGATTGTTTTGCTTTTAGTGCCTACGATAGACGTAAAAAGATATTAAATTCACTTTATTCCAACACACTTTTAGACACTTAAGTTACTCAAGCTGTTTATGAAAAGGTTTATAATGAGAAACGCGGGTTTTTTCGTTAAAACTCCCTAAATATCACCAAGCCATGACTGTGATTGTTCTGGTAAATTAGTTTTACTCCAACACTTAAAACACTCAAGTTAGTCGTACTAAAACTTTCCATTTAAAGGTTTTATATTGAACGTGAAGTGTATATGTTTTTTCGTTAAAACTACCCAAGTAGCACTGAATTATGACTGTGATTTTGTGCTCTTAGAGCCGACGAAAGGTGTTAAAGGTTATCGACAAAACAAGAGGTGTTTAAACGGCTAGTGGGTGCGATTGGTAGGTGCATACGTAATTGTAGGGTGGTGTCGAACCGCGACATGCTCACGACTTGCTCACTTGGTGGTTTGTAAATATTCATGTTATTGTTTAATCATGTTTGTAAGACGGTACTCCATAATATACAATAATGAATATTACTACTTAAAATGAGGATGGCTAGTGACGTGAGTCACGCATGAAGCTGATTTGAAATGTTGATTTTGCTTCGATATTTAAATGTTTTTGAAAGTAGGCATACAAGTATTTATTTGTAGTTTGTTCAAAATAATCAATAGTGAATGTTTCTTATCGATTTTTTGGATCGCTGTGCACATCTTTTAGCTAGATTGGAACTATGTTTACAGAAGAAATTATGGTACGGTGGTTATCGAAATTAGAACATTAAACTTATGTTTTAAGGGATTGGTGCGGTTTGAACACAGTTTTACAACTTAATTTGTGAAAAAAAAGTGGCATTGCCCTGATTTGCACCCACGCTCATGCACTTCCAAAACCACGACACTTAACGGTCACAACACAAAAATTTCACAAAATTAAAGTTACCAAAATTTTTAAGGCGATTTTACTAACATATTTTTAATTTCTAATTCATAAAATATGATAATCTATATGAGAACGGCTGAACTGATTTGGCTGATTTCTTTTTAGTTGTGTTTGATGAAGTCTGAGGAAGGTTCTTATGGAGAGAAAAAACGTAAAAATAAAAACAAATAGTAAAAGTAGATGGTAAAAACAGCAATTTTCTTTTCCCATACAAACCACTCTGTTCCCAGCTGTCAAACATTTGATGTCTATCAAAACAAAACAAAGGCGCGCTAGGATTATGGTACATGGTGCTGCTGGGCCCGACTGCGGAATCAATCCAGAAAATGTTGGGAGTCTGTGCTAGGTATGCTGCTTCTCACGGCCTTAGCTATAATGTTAAAAAGTGTGCATTCATTGTTTTTAAGGCCGCAGGTAGAAGAATGTAGAGTGTGCCCGAGATAACCCTAAACGGTGTTACTATTGACAGGGTCTTCAGTTTTAAATATCTCGGCCACATTGTTACTGACGACCTTAAAGATAATGTAGATATTGAGAGGAAGCGTAGGGCTCTGGCGGTCAGAGGCAACATGCTGATCCGTAGATTCTCCCGCTGTAGTGAAAAAGCGAAAATCACGCTCTTAAAAGCGTTTCAGTGTTTCTACACGGGGAATCTGTGGTTCAGTTATGCTGAAAAGCCGTTAGATGCCTTACGGGTTCAATACAATAATATCTACAGGATGATGTTGGGACTGCCCTGGTATTCAGGATGGCGTTCGGACTGTCCCTAATTCTGCGAATAAGGGATGCTGTTTTTTTGCGGATGATTGCGCCAAAACCATCTGTTTCATATTCAGCAAACATTCCCGACGCACTGCAGAAACGTTTCTGCAGTGCGTCGGGAATCCTGAATACTATTGCTGATAGGCGGTACTCGCCAATGTGGAAAAGTTTTGTGCGGAGAGTGATTAGTGATCACCGCCCCAACTAATTTTAAATAATACTTAAACAAAAAATAATAATACTAAAACACAAAATGTTGAAAAAATTTCCACGAGCAGGGTTTGAACCTGCACCCTTCTGACATACCGGGTCAGGTGCTCTTCCAATTGAGCTATCGTGGTTCTAACCAACCCGCCGAAATTATTCAACACTATTTACTTTTTACTTTGAAAGCCAAAGGCGCCCATTCAATGTTAACAACTACCGTCATTAACATCCGATCATAATATTTTTACAAATACTAAAGATCAGTTAAGAAGTAGGCAAGCTATTTATAAATATTTATATAATTTTTAACGCAAATTAATTATTTTGTAATTTGTTCGCAACAAAATTTGCGTTAAAAATTATATAAACATTAATAATAATACTAACAACTACTTTTTATAAGATTGTATACTAACACCATGATTGTACACTAACATAGTTTATGAGAATGTTATGTATACTAACACTTTTATATGGATCTCAGTCTGAAATAAATATATAATAATATTTTATATTTTTATTTTTTATTTATTATCTTTGGTTTGCCTTCAAGTTGATTAGAGGTCAGATTTATTTATTTACGCGCCAAGTAATCAAACAAAAAATATCGTGTACCATAAGGCATTACAATAAAAATATCATCAAATTAGATATTACTAAAGTCTTTCAATGTTATTTTATTTCTATTGGACTGCGACAGGCCAATAACTTTTAACAGAACGAAATCTGTCGGAGCAGCTTTGGGGCAGCTTTGGGGCAGCTATTAACATAAAAAAGTCAAGGTAACGTTGTTTTAGAAAAATAGAACCGGGCAGAACAAGGTCTGCCGGGACAGCTAGTAAAAAATAAAGCCATTCCTGAGAAAACATTCATTTAATTGGTTAAGGTACTGACATTCGATTTCAAATCATAATTTTTGTTGTAGTAGCAAATACTCCAGCGTCCCAGCTCCAGGTCCTGGAGGATTGACGTGGCATTTGGCCCCTGTTCTTCACCTCATGTTAAATGGTGATGAAACCGAAGGTGGAAGCGCACTTTTCTCGGAACCCTCCACTACTGAGGCAGTTGCTATCTTCTCTCTAAGTGCCGGTAAACAACAATGCTACTAGCATTATAGTTTTAATGCTACATTTCTAAAAGGTCTTGTTAAAAAAATATTGTTTTTTGTTTTCACGATGTAAGATAAGATAAGCAAGTATTTGACCGCAATCTCAGATGATGGTAGGTGATGATGCGGCCTAGGATGTAGCTTATCTGCCTAGATAATGCTCATTCACTCTTCATGAAAAGGTCCAGTTTGTACTTTTAAATTAACTAATTAGTTTTTTTATTAATACAAAACAGAATTCATTCATATTAAATAAAATAAATTTTAGTAGCATTCTAGACTATATCCCTAAGCATGTGTACACAACATGATTATTACAGAAGCAAAACTTGCATCAACATTTTGAATTTAAAGTTAAAATAAGATTTGCTGGAAGGAAAATCCACAATAACAACGCAAAGCGCTTTGTTCGTATAAGTATCACCAGCTCATTTGTTGTCCCCACTGCTGGGACACGAGCCTTCCCTATGGATGGATAGGCAGAACAGGCCATAAACCACCACGCGGGCCCAGTGTGGATGGGTTGTTGTTAACGACTGCTAATACAGCCAGGACCAACGGCTTTACGTGTCTTCCGAAGCACGTAGGAGCTCGAGATGATAAATGATTGGTCACCCATACTTTTACTGGCCTTTGTGAAAGTTGCTTAACGTTAGCAATCGCAGACCGAGCGCGTTAACCGGCGGCGGCGCAGTGAGTGACCTCGAGAGAAGAAGTAGGTACGTAAGAGTGTTATGAACTTTATTAAATCCTTTAACTATCAGCTCGTAAATGTGGCCTGCTGTCTTGTCGTAACGTACGCGTTGCTACGAGACTACGCCGCAACGTGTAGCCGTGTAGTAGGGTGCTACGACTGGCTACGACGCGTTATAAAATAATTTTTACCAATCACAAACTGCATGCAAATGTAAAAGCATTAATCAATAGGGAAATAATTAAAACTCAAGACCTTATACAAAATTCTTCTACATTTCATCTATCATCTGTATGTTTGGGTTTTATTTTGAACTTTGAAATAGGTACCGACCTGCCTAAAGAGCAACTATTAAATACCGACCTGCTTCCTAACTGTTATCTAGTAAAATATCAATAAAAAAAATATTTTAAGCGTTGAAAACGGCCCCTTTAGACAAGTGGCAAAACGCTAATAGATAGAATAGAAATTAACTAGAATGATTATTGGATTGGATTGAACGTCGTTTATACGTATCGTTGACTTATGCCAATTCCGTACAATATTCATTATATTTGATTTCTATTCTATTAGCGTTTTGCCACTTGTCTAGGGGGGCTGGTGTTGAACACTGGGTTATTGTGTCGAGCACTGGTGCCTCTACTATGATGATTAAAAAAATATTAGGTATTCTCCCTACACCAAGTATTAAAAAAAAACTCAATCTTGCTAACTTAAAACTTATTCTATAAAATGTCAAAACAACAGTAAAGCAATGCCTTATCTAGATACAGCACTTTCCATCTGAATAAAGACAAAGAAAATTTGATTATGTTTCAAATTCAAAACTCTTATTTATAAGTAGAAATAGTACTATTAAAGTGTCATTATAGTGTCATTAGAGTATAGTAAGTATAATAACTCGATGGCTCAGCGCCTTGCACGTTCGAGATGTGATCATTAAAGCTAAGCTAACTTTAGCTATGCCAGGCCACTGGATGGCTGACTAAATTTTAATATCTTGATGAGCTCCTTCTTGCTTTGGAAGGCCAGTTAAGCCAAGCCAGCCGTTAAAACCCACCATCTTGTATTAGACCAGTGAGTTGGGACCCGATCTTCGGATGTGCTAGTTTTCATGTCGCAAAGCCTATGCCCAACAGTGGGACTTTTATAGGCTTACCATTATAATGATAATGATGATAATGTCTGAAGAGAAATATTTAAAAGTTATTCAAATGACAATAGACAATCTTTTTTTTTTGTCTAGTAAGTATATCAGATAGGTTCATTGTGATATAAATAAAAAATATTTTTTGTAGTTTATTTAACTTCATACCCTTAATAAAAGTTAAATTTATTTAAAGACATAAAAAAACACTGTAAGTTAGATAAAAGTGTAAATTTACTAATAAAACAACAATAACACGAAATATTTATCAAATGTGGAAATATTGTAACATACAGCCATGTAGATTACGTCATCTACGTCAGACGTGTGTCCCTTCAGACGCCTAGTACCAGAAACAGTATTTATTATTATTATTATTATTCTCTTTATTTATTTTCTTTCTTAAAACTAGATTTTTACAATATTATTATTATTATTATTAAACGCAAATTAATCTACTCAACAGTACATTTAGAAACCATCTATTAAGTAATACCTACCTATTCAAATATATGGCGTAAAACATTAATGGGAAAACTTCTAAATATTCTAAGCGTCTGGCGCGTTTTATTGGCGCTTCGAGTGGTATAGTTCGCGATGAAGTCAACGGATAAGCTGACATTATACATCTGAACGGTCGTTACTTGCACGCCACTCGTGTTGTCTACCGAAGTAGACCAACCGGTGCCATATCACAGACACACGAAGCGTGCACGCGACTAGCCTACGCACGAGTCGCACGACACACGTCTCCGAAAGAATAGTCACACCCAAGTCACTTACCCTACTAATCTCCTCCTCTGTAAACTGCACCGTCGTCATTATAAAAACAACCAAATTACCTAGCAATTAACGTAACAATTAGAGATAGCGATCCGAGTGTAAGAAGTCAGCCGAATTCAGACAGCGGTAAAAAACAACTGGTACACATTACTGCGGTACGGTGGACGTTTTTCCTGTGCTTTATTAAAAGAAGGAGAAAGTGAAGTCAAATTAGAGCAATATGGTTTATTAATGTTAGTGTAATTTGGCTTGGATGGTGGTGGCGTGCTGTCACGACGTCGGGGGACGGCGCCGGCTGGCACGGCTGGTGACATCGATCTCTGTGAGCCTTACCTACGCTCGGCCTATTCGTTCGGACGGTTTTTTGTTAACCCCGGGAAATGCATTTCATATACCACCGCGTTCGGGGAAACACGCCGCCGCCAGTTACGTGGGTGAGGTTTCCACTCCCTCAGGATAGAAAAAGAAATAATCTTTGTTAATCATAAAAAAAAACAAAAAAATTCTTCACAAAACCGGTCGTTGTGGAGATCCTTGGGGAAGGCCTTTTTCCCGCAGTGGACGTCTTTTGGCTGAGATGATGATGATGATGATGAATCATAAAAAGAACTTACATTTTTGTCGTTGGTAACAAGAGTAAAGTTAAAATTAATTTTATTTCTTTATTTATTTATTTTAAATTTATGCCAAAAAATAAAGTTGCCAGCGGTTTCCACAATAGGATGAGCCTGACTAGAGTGGGTGGAAAGATGGGTTACCCACTAAAAATCAAGGTGGATCAAAAATACGCTAGAGTGAAACGAAATGCGGTCTAGGGACTCTACCCAAAACTACCTCTTACAAATAGCGATAATAATATACCAGTAATAAGGACCACCTTGCGCTTCGTTCAGATGTTCATGACTCGCTAGGGAAGGATAGCCCTTACTTATCCATAAATTGTTGTGATGACTTGATTTCAATGATGTGGGCTTTTGCCCAGCAGTTGGACAGCCATAGGCTATTGACTAGGGATCGAGTGCATTCTTCTGGTCCGTGTCCCCTAGGCGCCGCCGGACACATTTGTTCGGCTTGTATTTACATTTTGCATGACGTTACCTTGTCGAAAACTGTCGTATCTGCCTCCCCCTGAGTCAATGTTAACTCTAAGATTTATGGTATTTAAAATAGTTATAGTTAATGATCATCGCCTATTCCACAGTCTACCAGATAATAGTATCAGTGCATCCTACCCGTCATGACATACGAAGCCGAAACGTGGACATTCACGGCAGGACTAGTTCACAAATTTAAAGTCACTCAGCAAGCTATGGAAAGGGCTATGCTCGGATTTTCTCTGAAGGATCGACTTCGAAATGAGGTGATCCGACAAAGAACGAAAGAAATTTAAACGAGTTTAAACTCAATTTTCCTTTCCGCCGACAAAATATCGGTCACCAGTAATTAACTGACGTGCGTCATTAACATTCCACCAGGGTCTCAATTCTGCTATTTTAAAATATCCAATATCGTCTTTCCAACAAAACACGGAAAAACTATTCGGAGCCTATTCTTTGTTTATTTGTAAGGCACATAGTATATTGGTACCTAACTCAATTTCATATAAACTGAGGTATGTAGGATAAGCCGCAAGCTAGAAAGGTACGTAGCAAAACGGATATCTGTATAGGATTCATTTAATTAAATAAAAATACAACATCATTATCATTATTTCATTTATTAAGATATATAACCGACAATATATTAAGTAATATAAACTAATATAATCAACTTAAATCCTAATCATACTAATATTAAAAAGAGGAAAGCTTTGTATTTTTGTATGTTTGTAACGAATAAACTCAAAAACTACTGGACCGATTTAAAAAATTCTTTCACCTTCTTGAGTAAAACAGGCTATATTAAAAAAGAAATGTCCACCCATGCGAAGCCGGGACGGGCCGCTAGTATATCTATAAAACTTCTCATGTCATAAGATGGTTATGACAAAAGAAATGAAAACACTGACAATACGTCATAAATAGTCATTACAGTTTACAGCTTTTAGAAAAAAATATGTTTTTTCTGTCATTGTGAAATGTAATTTAATTGGGTACCATTATATTGGCTTTGTGTTAAAGTAATAACCCCTTCAACATTATTTAAACCTAGTAGTATAAAATTATATTTTTACTTAAAATGAAAAAAATAACTTATTAAATCGAGTATTTGCGCAATAAAAAGAGCTCCTTCTACGCGGCTTCTACACATACCTACTACGGGTTCGAAAAGGTCTGAAGCCTTAAAAATGTTCAGAAGTTACAGTTATTTCTACCGGCGAGTTTGCTTGTTTACGGGCAACAATTAACTTGCTAAATCGGGAATTTGCGCAATAAAAAAAGCTACTTTTACGCGGCTTGCACATTACTACGGATTCAAAAAGGTCTGAAGCCTCAAGAATGTTCAAAACTTACAGTTACTTCTACTGTCGAGTTTGCTTGTTTACGGGCAACAATTGTGCTAAATATAAAAAGGGCAGCTTTTAATTGGTGAAGAAAGGCAAATTTTGCATGGAAACAAGAGGCATTTTATTTGAGAATCAAAAAGCCTAACTTTATTTAAACATTCTCCAAAGCTCTTTAAAATATATGAATTAATTGAATTGCTCATTTCTTTTATCATAACACTCGAATCTATCGATAGCTAACGATACTATACAGGTATCCTCTGTTCTTATGTGAATTTACATATTGAGACAAATCATTTAACAAATGCTTATTTGCATTGCGAAGTTTTCCGGTTTATCTTAATTTTGTTTACACCAAAATCATTTGTTGATTTACCTTAATATAAAGTAAATAAACACTTAATCAATAGCATTATATGTATTTAGTTAGTTAACATGAAAATAATCTAATTTAATATATGTAGAATATAATAATATATTGCAGGAATAGTTATTGTGGGAAACATATTCATTTACTTATATTTTATAATATTTATATAATAGCTATAAAATGCGAATAAATCATTATTACATGACATACAATATTTAAATAAAGGCAAATATCAAAACATTTTTGTACACTTTGGCAATGTTTACGTATGATCACATACTTAGTGCTATATCTTATTAATATATTAAAACCGTAGCAGAGCTGTTTCTTACAGATATTATATGTATATTTATACAACTTATATTGTACATACAATCATTTGATGATATATACGACGTTTAGAGAAACGGGGAAGGATATTATGGTATTTTTTATATAAAATAAACTTATATCTCGATACCAAATAATACACTCAAACATCAACCAGGGTAGGTAAGACATACCCTGTTTGATGGGTATTTATTATCGAATATTTGTGTTTATCACTTAAAGCGGGTATTTACCGGTAATACTTGAAATAATATACCAGTAAGTACTATGTAGGTAATATAATGTCATCTGACTGCTTCTATTAATCGGCACCACGAACATATAAAAAGCAAAGAAGGCAAAACGAACTTGAAACGAACTACGTTTCAACCGAATTTGGTACTGACGGAGTTCCTAAATGAAAACAAACGCGGAAGACCAGCGTCGTGGTTAACACCAGGACATATGCTGGGCGGAAACCAATTTGGTTATATGTAAAAGTGATGTTCTTGTGTTTTGAATGTGTAATTGTACCAAATAAAGTATTTTTTTATTTCTATCTCTATTTCAAATAAATAAAAATATTACAATAATACCGATTTGTTTCGAAATGTATATCGGGTCATATCGGTTCTCGTATAGACGAGTTGGTATTTTAAGGTAAAATGTAAACAACTAGGAAAATATCTATTTTTCGGTGATTCTATTACACAATAGATGTATGATAAATCGGGTTATATTTTAAAGGTAGAAATAACATAGTACAACAGTCACTTATTATCATTTCAACGATTTAATTATTGAAACAAATATTTTGTTACACAATTTAAAGAATAAATAGGCCATATAGAGGTAAAGCCATATAGAAAATTTTCTATATATATTGATCTATAATTTTAGTTGTTTAAATAAAAAAGTAATACATCATAATATAATAACAATACCTATAAAACAAAGTATAGTTAATTAAAGAAATAATTATATACTTTTTTTTTTAGTAAATACAATGAGCCAATTAGATACAATATCTTACTTTAAATATATTGAAATAGCACCCAATCAGACTTATAATGTCATTTAAAAAAAGTTTGTATTAAACTTCAACATTTTGTGGTAATTAGTAAAATGTTATGTCCGTATTAAAAAAAAATCTAGCAAAGTCATATTCACAAAGAATAATTGAACTGGAGTACTCAGTAGATAATTCCGCGGTTGGCCCTGAATAGACAAATATATTTTTAAATTATATTTACTGATTATAACAAACTATGCTAAACACTTTTCGTAGAAAATGATTAAACGTTTAGTTGTATACTAAACGTTTAATCATTTTCTCAAAATTGAGACATGAAGGTAATTTAATGAATTAATGTTGACATATAAAATATCACAAGTGACACACCTTGCAGGCATCATACGTTCGTCATGCTTGATGATACATTTTAGACATTTTTTATTACCTTACACACTATTATGAAATTACTACCTATGAAATTGACGTTTTGTATGAAGATTTTTTATAAAATTGTATTTTTCATACTAACGTTTTTTTTTTTAATTTTCTTAGCATCTTTTTATGTTAACACTATAAAAATTGTAGAGTAGTGTGTTTGTTTCACTAGCTAAATATCGCAGACATTAAAAATAAAAAAAAGTAAGTCCCGCTGCAATAAAACAAAAGGACAATTCTGCGAATAAAAAAGTAGTCAATTAAAAAAAATAATTGGACGATAAAGACACAAAATTAATAATCATTGTTATTACTGAAGCCTAAGTAACATAGTCCTAATCAAAGGTGTATAATAATATTAACAACCGGTATTGACTTTTAGAAGTAATACACCTATTAGTAAGTGAGAAAAAAACGTCAATTTCATAGGTAAGGACCCAATATTATATCATAATTACATATATTTCAATGAATAAATAAATCATAAATTTATTATTATTAACTTATTCTTATGAGAAATAAACGTTCTCAGACCTGAACTTTCTATTTTATTTGACTAAGACATGACAAGAAGTACTTTGACATTTTTTAATCGAAAAACATTTTGACATTTATTGACATTTAAAAAAAGTCAATGCTCAGTTGAATCACATCAGTAGCTTTAAAAAGCCTTTACATCTTTTTAAACAATACAAACTGCCTATGTCCGATATAGCTTTTGTTTAGTATTAATGAAAGGCAAGATCATGATGTAAATAAAAGGTTAGGAACTTACAATATAACATTACATCTAAATAATTGTGACTATGCAATTTTGGTGAATATAAAAATTCCTAGACCTTATTACACAACAAATTATGAATTACACTATAATTTAAAATCATCATACAAAAACTCGGCGTGGCGATTACGGCAAATACCCCTCATATCCTTGGGGGAGGCCTTTGTCCAGCAGTGGACGTCTTTGGCTGAGATGATGATGATGATGATGATACAAAAACTCATAAATGTAGCGATCACACGATCAGCAGTGGATAGTATTATTAATAGTCAGCATATATTTTTACAAATTTAAACAATAACGCATTGACATAAGTAAACATAATTTATCATAAACTTAAAATTAAGTAGGGAAGTACCCTCATTTCAATGTCGACATTTGACGGTGTTATAATGTAAGTGCTTTCACTATTAAAGTAAAAAGAAGAAGTATAAAAACTGTTTTTTCTTAAAAGTTTAATAAATATGTTTATTGCATTGCATCAAACTAGCTATATATCACAATTATATATTTAAAAAAATATCATATTGAAAACTAACTTTACCCAAGTTTGGTCCCATAGACCTATTATTGATTATTTTAATTTCAATGAATGGCGAAACTAAAGTCGCAACAAAAAGACATACTTATACAGCACAAACTTCTAAACGTCCTTCGACTATAGTGTTGTTTTGATAGTGCATTTTTTGTTTATTTATCGTTGATAAGAACAAAACACTTGTACATTTTTATTTTATTCATGTCACCGTTATCAAACCAAAAATCGGCTTAGTAACCTTTTATGAGATTTCAAGATTTTTCACAATGTGTCCTAATTCACTAATAAATCCTTATTATGAAAAAAAACTGCATTGTTTTTGTAAGTTTATGTAAGTAACATACGACTGCAAAAACATTACAATAACTTGTTAATAAGACAAGATAAATACACTTTATTGTACACTAAAAATAAAACATTTAACAAAAGAAACTACATAAAAATACACGTAGAAAGAGCGGTCTTATCACTAAGAGTGATCTCTTCCGATCTGATAACGCCTGATTCTATTAATGATCTCTTCCAGACAACCTTTGGATGGACAAAATTCACTTGTGTAACAAATATCTCATCACATAACTAAACTGTATGTTCTTTTATGGAATAAAATTATCTAATCCTAAAAGCATTTGTTGCATTTACATAGCAGATATTAGTATGACAACGGCTCTCAAAATCTCAAGTTTTAAACTTCACAAGTTTTTCAAACGAATTTCATTACATTTGTACAAATCGCATATTCATCTAGCTGTTTATAGTTTCTAGCGCGATTTTTACTAACCATTCGATCCCGTTAACGAAAACTAGCATTTGTATGGCATTGAAACAACGCCCTCTAGTGGCAAACGAGAAGAGTTGCAACTTTGCTATACAAATTTTCGTTTTCGTTAACTTGATCGAGTAACAAATATTTTTTTAGTCGCGCTGGTATTGTTATTGTTTAGTTCAGGTTATCACCAGTCTGGGTGTTGGTAGCACGTTCGAGTACTCGCCAAACATCAGCGCAGACATCCATTTGAGCTGATCCTCGGTCACCGAGCCGGCGATAGTGGTGCCGAACCAAGGGTGGTCTTTGCTCCTGTAAGAAACAGATGAAATAACAAATGAATACTTATGTAAAACAAACGAAATAACTGGTAAATTTGTAAAACAAACAAAATAACAAGTGAAAATGTAAAACAGACGAAATAACAAGTGTATATGTCAAGAGACAAAAACCATTGACAGACATTATAACAAGTAAAAACGTAAAACAGGCAAAATATCAACTGAATACGTAAAACAAACAAAATATTAGAGAATACGTAAATAAAACAAAGTAATTGTGTACACATAAAACAGACAAAATATAGGGTTGAATAAGTATTTCTCTGAATAAATGAGAAAGGGTCTCACCGCTTCTGTTTGTTGTTCCTTGGCACGATGGTGATGGCCCACCTCGACTGCGGGTTGCGCTTGGGCTCGTGCCCGATGTACCACAAAATGTCTTTCACCTTCCACTCCTCGAGCTGGTGGGAACCCTGCAATGATAGACAAAGTTATGACAGATGTTGGAATCAAAACAGTGCAATATCACTATTCACTCAAGAAGGCTGCGTGATGTCTCTGTAAAATACCACATCTTTTTATTAAAAAAAGAAAATTTCAATTCATTTATCTTTCTCTAAAAAGTACGTAATAGTACTACATTAAGGGTTTCAATGACTACTCCGTAAGATTTAAACAGCCTATAGTGTTTTTACCCTTGATGCTGATGATGATAGTTTTATTATGTGTTTTTGACGACCTCCTTGGTCAAGTGGTTTGTACATCGGTTTTCATGGTGTCGCCATCTCTGAGGTCCCGGGTTCGATCCTCGGTCGGATCAATTTAGAAATTATTGTTTTTCTATATTGTCTCGGGTCTGGGTGTTTTCTATGTATAATAAGTATGTATTTAAGTATTTTAAGTATGTTTATCCGTTGTCTAGTAACCATTTAACGAGTTTCATAACAGAGATTCTCTTGGGCTAGATAATTGGTGTGAGTGTAGAAAAGTTTATATAACCTTATATATTATTTTTTATGGCTGACACTTGTTTTGTGCATCTCAATTAAAAAGGACCAACATCATTACAGATTTTCTCAAACAAAACAAAAGCGTTAAGAACTAACCTGTTTATCCTTGAAACAGCACAAAACGCCGTTGTGCAGTTCGAACATGTGCGCTTTAAACGCCTTCGCGTTATCCAAGGCCAGTTTCAGCTCGCCGCACACCGTACTGGTGGAGTGCTTCAGGGCTTCAATCTCGTTCAACATTTTATTCTCCGTCACAACCAAGTAGTTGTCTTTTCTGTCCTCCTCGTCCCAATAGCCCCATCGCAGTACCACGTCAAGGACAATTTCGTCTATATGGACTATCCGGCGCATGGACTCGTTGCAGATCACCTCTTCCAACATAAGAAGGTGAGATTCCATTTTAGCTTTTTCGCAGAGTTCTATGCAGATGTCAGCGCTCGTTTTGTTAGGTGTTAGCTGAAAACATAGTTATTTCGTTGAGTTTGGTATTTATTAATATTTAGGAGGTCGTTTACTTTTAGCAAGTTAACTCCGTAATCACTTTGAGCACTTTTAACTCATTATAAGCACGTTTCGAGATGAAGGCCATCCATGGGGAAGCCATTGCGGAATATTAAAGATATAAGTATGTATGGCCAAGCCCTGCATTGGGCGAAAGTGAACTGTTGATGATGATGATGGTGGTGGTGATGGTGATAAAGATATAAGATGTGTGCCTCAGTGGTCAAGATCTTGGTATCAATTCCATGGTTGGGCATATAGTGTGTTCGTATTCTTTGAAGCATGGCTTGTAATAATCAACCCGCATTTAGCAAGCTTGGTGACTGATGATCCGTCAATTGTAACGATGATATTTTAATAATGGAGGTCTTTGCCAAGCAGACCTAGAGCCAGGCTTTGAAGTTACCAGCAGCCTTCTTACGTGCGAGGAGATCGTTCTCCAACAATGTCATCAGCACCGAACGCACAGCCTCCTCACGCCTCCCCCTATCAGTTGAAGTCCTAACGTGCGTTATACAACCAAGGGACCAATAGGCGATATCGCAGCGATGTCAGTTCACACTAGTTCATAGAAGCTACTAACCGTGATCTGATGGCACGCACTCCTATCCTTAATGTAGATCCAGGCTTTGAGGTCGCCAGCAGCCTTCTTAGTCGCAGGGACAGCGTTCCCCAGTACGGTCATCAGTACCCGACGCACAGCCTCCTCGCGCCGCCTCTCCCCGTCGGTGGGCTGCCACACTGCTTCGAAGCTGGCGATGAGGTCGCGGACAACGAATACCTCCTTAGAAGACCACGCCGTTTGAAGGGTGTTGCTTGTCTGGTAAAGAAAGGTTACGTTTAAGTGTTTTTGCCGGGTGAGGAAAGGCGAACTGGCGAGTCTAACATAACATGGGTCCTGTTGAGCACCGAAGTGTCGCTACTTTTCTTTATTAAAACAATAATATATTTTATTGGCATTTACTTCAACAATATATCTTAAGCTGACAAAATCATTCTTCTAAAAAACGTAAAAAGAACATATATTCAAAAAAGTATAAAAATGTATATAAAACATATCAAAAGAGGTTTTCTGTCGCCAACATGTCCCTTCTGGGACGCATACGAGAGGTATGCGTAATGCATTGACCTGGGGGAAAAAAAGAGAAAGGGGAAATCTTTGGGGATTGCTTATGGCGGCAAGTGAGGGTAAAATAATTATTTGCGTCGCTACATGGGATAGAGGTGAAGATAAACAAAGGCAGCTTACCAGAGCAGCCGGCATGATGGTGGGCGCCCACACGGATGCCATGTTCTCCGCGCTCATCTTGTTGGCGTGCGCCATGGTGGTGAGGAAGTGCAGGTGCGCGAACAGCTTCCGTGCGGTGTTACGCGCGACTAACGGCAGCGACGTCATGATTCGTCGGTATTCCGCGTGACGTTCACCCGACTCTTTGATCTCTGTAAAAATTCAGTCAAGTTGTACAAAAGTGAATTTCTAACAAGTTTTATCGGTAATACATACGACTAATAACTCGCTTTATATTCAACCTATTTACTTAACCTCATAGGCAAACAAAGAGTCTGCTACAGTAACACCAAGTTCCTGAAGTACCTCGTCGTGCTCGAATGCTGGCTCGGGATAAGCTGCAGTGACTATGCGTCGAGTCCGAACCAACAAGGCTGCAGTCAGTCACCTAATTCTTGTCTGCGGCACCAGCGACTCGAGCAAGTCTCTCTAAAAAACCGCTGCAGGCGCTGCAGCACGCCAGCGACGTCATGCTCCGAGTATTAGCTCGGGATAAACTGCACCGACTATGTGTCGAGTCTGAACCACTAGTACGAAACTCACCGCCGGCTGCATTCAGAGCTTGGTGCTTGTCCTGCGGCACCAGCGATTCGGGTAGGTCCCTGAAGAACCGCTTCAGCACGCCGGCTACGTCGTGCTCCAAGTTCTGGCTCGGGCTGAGCTACACCGACCTCGCGTCGCGTCTGAACCAACTGGTATCAAACTCACCGAGAGCTGCAGTCAACGCCTGGTGCTTGTCCCGCGGCACCAGCGACTCGGGCAAGTCCCTGAAGAACAGCTTCAGTACGCCAGCGACGTCATGCTCCTAGTAATGACTCGGGCTGAGCTACACCGACCTCGCGTCGCGTCTGAACCAACTGGTATCAAACTCACCGAGAGCTGCAGTCAACGCCTGGTGCTTGTCCTGCGGCACCAGCGACTCGGGCAGGTCCCTGAAGAATCGCTTCAGCACGCCCGCTACGTCGTGCTCCGAGTGCTGGTTCGGGCTGAGCTGCACCGACCACGCGTCGCGTCTGAACCGCGCCAGCAGCTCGGATAGAACGGTACTGCTGCCCGCGCGACGGTAGATGCCCTCCGAAAGACTTCCTGGATCGACAGACAGATTCGTGTGTTGTAGAAATGAATCACTGAATACGTATACGGAATACCGTTGGAGGTGGCATTAGCAGTCGTTAACAACCACCAATCCGTACTGGAAGTGATTTATGACACGTACCTCCTGTGGTATTTCCATCCATAGGAAAGGCACGTGCCCCAGTAGTGGGGACATAATAATAAGCTGGTGTGATGTGTGGACTATTACTTATCATAAGACATTTCGAACCCTTTGCAGGGTCCGAGGTCACATCCCGATTGGGGTGTTCGTCGTATCAAAATTAATTTGTAATGATTTTTTTAATTTAATTTTATTTCGATACTTCAATTTAAAATAACATTTAATTAACGGGAGTAGGCACATCCATATCAAGTGTATTTATTCTAAAGGACTAATTACATTTCTGCATAAATAATAAAAGTAACCAACGAACAAAGTTCGGTTCTAGGAAAGGTAAAAGCACTGAATCAGGGAACGAGATTGCGGCAACTTCATACAAGCGCTCAGAAACGCACGCACACGAGCTCGTAGTTCACCTACATTAGTACACAGAAAAAAGCACGGAAAAGGAGTACGCGATGACGCGGGCTGTAAACGGAAACGCGGATCAGTATACACGTATTATCTTGGTTTGGGTGTCGCGATTGCGAGTTTTGTAGCATATAGGTGAGTGCCTATTAAAAATGTCTGGAAAAAAAAACCTGTTGTGTATGAGGATGTCTCAACACACCAAAAACCATAATCCCAGTTTGTCATTTTTTACTTTGCCGACAGATATAACAAGGTAAGTTTACAATATAAAAGACACCCAAATTCACACAATAATAAAGTAACTATGTGTGACTTAACCCTAGCCCGTAGGTAAAGCTCGGTACGTCGATTCAAGTTCACGGCACTGTTGCCGCACTCTCGTCCACTCGGACTGAATCAATTAATGTTCATTCGATGATTTTGGGATGACAAAAGCATTTATATTGCTTCCGTAATCCACAAAGGTATGTTCCAAATTCTATTAAATTTTGGCATTGCGGGTGTTTCATTTGATTGGATGGCTTCGTCATACGGATAGCGAAAATGGCGTGCCTCTTAATACATACGCGGTCCTTTGCAATTCATAAACTTTGTGAGTATGGAACAATGCAAATTGAATCTTGTCGTTTTATAATACAGGGTATCCAGCGGCAGATTTCATAGTTTGAAAAATTGTAAGAAAGGAAATTACAAGATAATTTTTTATTTAAATTTTTATCTTGTAAAATATAATAGCATTGTGAATGCAAAATTTAAAAAAAAAACTAGACCTTAGATGTAGAATATATTAAACGTTTTCCAAATGGCGGCCGCCATCGAGCCTGACACACTCTTCGAGTCTAGCTCGCATATATTTAGTAATGCGTTTACAGAGCGACTGTAGAATGCTGCTGACTTCGACTCGAATATTTTCTGTCTCGGTCTAATTAATTTTGATCCTGTAGCTCTGAAATTTGTTACCCAATACTGGATGAGGTTGATCGATGGTCCATCACGTAATTGACGAATACCATAACGGTGTATTAAATCGACAGCGTGCTTCAGACAATGAAAAAACCACAAGCAGGCCTCGACAGCAAAAACGCGGTGTTCTCAAATTCATTGCTCCATTGCTTTTAAAAAAAACCGCAACGCTCGTTCTTTCAACGACTTTCCCCGCGCGTCTTTCATGTGATGCGATCGAAAACTACGTTTGTTCAAACTCTGAAATCTGCCACTGGACACCTGTATTATGGACAAGTGACAAAACGCTAATAGAATAGAAATATAATAGAATCATCATATGATATTGACTTTTAATATACGTATAAATGAGGCTTGATTATTGACATTATGCCAATTCGACACGATTACCCCCCCGCTCGATTCTCAAAATGTAACTACACATTCACATGATACACTAAACATGCACTCTTATAGGCCCAAGACATCGTACTCGTAGAATAAGGGTACGACGACCCGGTTCACACGCGCTCACTACTAGGTACGGATAAGTACCTGGGCGCTTCCTCCACCCCACGACCCGGTGAACCCGAGCCGAAGCCCTAGCTGTTAGAGACGCCCTCGGGTTGTTCCGCCCCCGATCCGATCCGAACCCCCGGACAATCTAGTACTTAGAGACGGGGACACGCTCTGTGCGTGGAGGAACATCTGACGGTGTTTCGATCACACGGCTCAAGGAACCTTTTAAATTTTTTGCCGATTCCAAAAAGGTCCGATGTCGCTGAAAATGTAGTCTATGGTAAACAGCAAATCTCTTAAAAAAACCCTATACGATTACCACTCTGGTCCATTTCTATTCAAGCGTTGTATTCAGAACGTCTACAGATGTGTGAACAAACTGTTTGTTTGTAAAAACAATTGCAATCGATTACGATGATAGGAGAACAACCAAATTGGTACAGTCGGCAGCAGATCAACCTACCCAAATCTGTCAAATTTCTCCAATGAATATTGATCCTTATAACTAAACAATAAAGTTCAAAATTGATTGTAGAAATTTGACAGTTTTGGGTAGGTTGATCTGCCGCCGTGTGTACTATGATTGTACAATCACATTTTTTTATATAATACTAGCTATATGTAATGAGATAAAAATTACCCTTTTTGTAAAAACAAAAGTGCCGTTTTGTGAAATATTCAAGTCTAGTTAACTCGTATCTAATAAAATACTCTTAAAAACTGTCAGTACGCTTAAATGATACGCTTTATGTAACGCAAGTTTTGTTATCGTACAAAGAACTTGATACGAGTACCAACACTCCATAGAAAGTGGTTGATCTCCTTTGTTATGAGCTGACTTAGTAAACAAGTCTCAATTCCTAAACGCTTGCGAGGGGCTAAAGGACGCGACCCTATTGCTTACGGTCAAATGAGTCAAACAAGTGGTCACCACCTACGCGGTCACACATCTGAGCTACGCGGCTGCAGGCGGTTTCCATGGAAACGCCTTTAATCTTTTACTAATCGGCAAAAAAATGTATGATTGCAAGCGATAGCTACATAGATAGATGGATAGATAAATTCTTTATTGCTCACACACAGACGGATATAAAAAGAAACAACAGTTACGCAAAAACTTAAAGCTAGTGTGACGGTAATAAGGTTCAAATTTGCTTGGAGGGTTCTAGAAAATAAAATACGTGTTCACACTTGTTTATTGAGAACTACCTTTACCAGCGTTATAAAGGTAAAGTTGTGCGTCTGGGGCGTAGATAGATACAACATGCCGCCCACCAAAACAAAGTATTTTAATGAATAATGATTTACAGATCATCATGCAATAATACAAACAATACACAATTTAACATCATTCACTAGCTATGCAAAGATTTCCTAAAAGTATATTACAAATCTAAACTTTAAAAACACATTTCAAATATTATCTAAATCAGTTTACATTTATTCAAATGATAGACAAATCTTAAATTCAATAGAAGTTAACGCATCACAACGTAAACATGCAAAAAAACTTGGTGCAATATAAAGGTGAGAACCCACTATCACATATTCGATTTTTAATTATTTTCAAATATTGTTATTATTATTATTATATTATTACCAGTCTCACTTGGCACAAAACAGGAAGGAATGGCGCACTTTGATGTCGGAGGCCAAGATCCACTTCGGCTCGCTGAGCCAGCGTAGTAAGTAGTAAGTAGTTAATTGGAAGTTGACATGATCTATTAACGGAACGTTTAATTATTTTACCAAGACACTTAAGACTGTATACCTACTCGGCATAATTTATCAGCACCTGGATGTGTTTGTCCGTCCGTCCCAGCGCACATTTGCCCGGTGGAAGATGGTCTTCCCTCACCAGAACTACGTCTCCTTCTTGGAATTCCTGTTTAGGGTTAAGCCATTTGGGCCAACCTGACTAAGTACTCATTTTGTCATTTATGCCAAAAGTTTTGTACCAGTCTTTGTACGTGCTGCCATCTTGACAAACGATTCCAGTTTACATCCCGTAAGTTGGGCTCAGGAACGATGATTGGCGCTTCACTGATAAGAAAGTGCCATAGGGTCAGTGTAACTAAATCTTCGGTATCAGAATCATTAATCGGACACAATGGGCGGGAATTAAGGCATGCTTCAATTTGGCATAATGTGGTGGACATCTCTTCGAATGTAAGGTTGATGGTTAAAATTCGTTTGAGGTGGTACTTTATGGATTTCACCCCGGCTTCCCATAATCCACCAAAATTAGGGCTGTATGGGGGGTTAAAGTGCTATTGGGTCCCGTCTTCCGCTAGTAAATTTACTAGGTTTGATGGCATTTCTAATTTAGTGTCATTCCACATGTCTTGGAGCTCCTTACTCACACCAACAAAATTAGTCCCTCGGTCGCTCCACAAATGGCATCATCGGCCTCTTCTGGCTACGAAGCGCTTAAGCGCTAAAAGCGCCTATAAAAGAATCAGTACCCAGATCGCCTACTAACTCCAGATGTAAAGCCATTTTTTTTATAGTTAGCTCGGCAAATGACTCCATCCCACCTGAAGTCAAGTGGAAATGGAGTCCAAACGCGAAGATAACTGGTGCAGCGTGGAAACAAACGTAGCATTAGTTAACTTCACTCTGCCGCCCCACAAGGTGCTTCTTCACGCCTCTCTTGAAGGACCCCATATCATTGGAAGGAGGGAAAACGTATGCTGGTAGACTATTCCATCTTTTGGAGGTGCGACAAAGAAACGAATCACCAAATTTCTTTGTACGCGATGGGATATTTGAGACAATGAAGCGGTGACTCCGAAGAGCAGCACGTGTACTCCTATGAAGAAAGGGAGAAGGTGGGATGAGGTCAAAGAGCTCTTCAGAGCACTCCCCATGATATGAGCGGTAAAACACGCTGAGTAACGTAAAATCTCTACGCAATTGCAGAGATTCAAGAGTATTTGCCATTTCTGCATTGCCGATAATGCGTTCAGCGCGACGCTGCAATCTGTCCAAGGCAGCGAGAAGGTAATTTGCGGAACCGTCCCAGATGTGCCAGCAATACTCCACGCAAGACCGTACCTGTGTCTTGTACAAAAGGCACAACTGGTCCAGCGTAAATAATCGCCGCACTCTGTTCAGAATTCCGAGTTTTTGTGAGGCTGTTTTGATCACGGCTTCGATGTAGTCTCTTTGGTTCAGATCGCAGCGTTTCGTCATACCGAGCATGTTGATACTGCTCTGCAGGCGTAGTGATGTACCCTGAAGAGTTGGAAGGGGAAGGAATGGTGACTTTCTTTGCCGTGAACGCGCATACCTGTGTTTTCTTGGCATTGAACTCAGCCAGATTATTGGTGCCTTAATTAGATATGAGATCCAATACCCGATTGAGCTCAATGACAAGATTCACTCGATTCACTTCAGTTTCGACCCGCCCTGCCGCTGGGTGACCGTTATATCCCCCATAGACCGTGTTATCATCTGCATAGCAATGTATATTTCCAAGTAGAAGCATGCCTAACAGCCACCGACTCACCACTCTTGTCAATAGCCTCACCTCAAAGATGTGCAACGTACGCTAAAAGATCACCCATTGAACGTTTCGGTCGAAATCCATATTGGCGATCGTGAATTATGGAGTGTTTTTCTAGGTAGTGGACAAGTTGTTTATTTAAAATGCGCTCCATTACTTTGCACAAAACTGAAGTTACGGCTACGGGGTGGTAATTCGATGGATCTGACCGATCTCCTTTTTTTGAGGACCGATTGCACATTAGTCTCTCTCCAAGATTCCGGCACACAATCTGAAGAGAGCGAGAGACGGTAAAGGCGCGTCAACACGGGGGACAACTCCGCTGCACACATTTTTAGGGCTATTGGCACGGACGTCACACTGCCTGATTTTAAAATCTGGCATTGTGTGGCCACCGTGAAAAATTGTAGGTGGCTGTGCATTGCAGTCATCGACTCGAGAGTTAGCCGCAAAGAGTTTGGCCAGGAGATCGACTTTCTCCTGCGGCTTGTGAGCTAAAGTTCCGTCAGGACATCTCAATGGTGGCAGCGAGGGTTGGCAGAAGTTCGATTGCACGGCTTTGGCCAGACGCCAGTAGCTACGGCTGCCCGTAGGATGCGTCAGTAGTTCTTGGCCGACTCGTGCAACGCACTGGTCATCCGCTCTAATGTAAGCTCATTTGCAGGACTTGGTGGCAATATATAGGCTGCTTTCAGCGAGCGGGTTTCGGGATTACCAAGAGCTTTACCCCTGTTCCAAGCGCGGTATGCCGCCTGCTTGTTATCAACAGCGTTGGCACACTCGCGGTTGAACCTTTGGTAGCGCCTGCCTTTGCTGATGAGATAGGAGTGCGGAATATAGTATTCCATCCCTAAAACTATCTCGTTAGCAACTGCAGTCGCACTAGCTGTCGGGTCCTTTCCACTGAAGCAGCGCTGCCCCCAAGGAACAGATGCGAAATAGTCCCGCATACCATCCCAATCTGCCGACGAGTAGTGCCAAATCTGGCGTTTCGATACCGCTGAAGGCGGTAGCGGGGCCAGAGGCACTTTACTAGATACCCAGCAGTGATCCGAAGATCCCAAAGGAGCTCAAACCTCCACTAGGTAGCCAACTGGGCGACTCGTCAGCAGCAGGTCCAACAAAGAGGGCGCGTGACCGACTACGTCTGGGATGCTGGTGGGCTGGTTCACCAGTTGAGTCAGGTCGTGCGTGAGAGCGAATGCATGGGCAGTTCTACCAGCATGGTCAGTTTTGGAGGAACTTAACCACAACTCGTGGTGAGCATTGAAGTCCCCTAAAAACACCAATTCCGCCGATGGAAACCGCTCCTGCGCATCATCGGCTACCCGACTAAGATGGTCCATAAGTCGAGTTGTCTCCATATCTCCATTATGGGATCGGTAGACACAGACAGGCTATGAGAGCTTAAGTCAACGTGTACCGCAAGGAGGGAAAAGGAAAGGTCCTCCAGACAGAACAGACGGCGACAGCAAACATCCGTCCGAACGAACAAGCAAACTCCGGCTTTGGCTTTGAAGGATTCTTCAAGCACAAAGCCCGGATAGTGCAGGTAGCTGGTGTCGGCCGGACAGATTATTTGCGTCTCCGTCAAAAACAACATTGCTGGCCGTGCCGTGCCGAGATGGTGGTGGACGGCATTGAGGTTTGCATGGAGTCCGCGGATGTTAGCGAACCCGTCACTTGACGGGTTTTACACCATGAGTACGGTGGTCACTAACCAGACGGGCAAGCTCTACCACGCAGTGGAGCATATGGAAGCTCGAAAATCCGTTAGTCGCCTCTTACGACACCCACCGGAGGAGAGGGGCGGAGAATAGTATTCTTTCTCCGTCTCTGCACGGATAAAATTGGTAGCCATACATATGAACCTTTTTGTACATTTGTTTCCTCAACCCCTTGACATCAGGATTTGAAGCAGGCCTGCGAAATTCACCCCTGAATTAAGAAATAGGCGAGCTGGCGTAACACGGACTTTCGGTAAGTCTCCTATTTGTTGATTTCTAGAACTAGCTCTCAGTTTTGCACAAACCAACATTTGTGTACAGTTAATCATACCAAATTCTTAAATTTAAAAATATAAAATTTTGATCTCAGATAATTCATAGTCAACTGAACTCCACCATGTAGTGTTTGTTTATGTGCATCAGATAATTGATTTTTACAGCTTATCACCATTGGATATTTTGTGTTATAAGAAATTTCAGCTTGTCGTAAACGACCGCCCACCCTGAGGATATTTTGGTGATCAAGAAATGGATTTAGGTTTCTTATTTGGCTTCTTATATTTACAGGTTTGTTATTCTTTAAACAATCTATCTCGTTTTTAAATTCTTTAGCTTGTACTATTCTCGCACAATTCTGTAATGCTTCATTTAGTTCTTTGGTTCTAATAGTTTTATTTGACATTGTGTTCTTAATATTCTTTTTAAAATTTATAAATCTTTCAAATCACCGCGTAACCATGAAAGCACTATTGTGGAATCAGTCCAAGCATAAATTTGTGTCTTTGGCATTGGTGTTGCTTCACTTATCTGTTTTAGGAGTTTCGATAATAATACTGCTCCACATAGTTCCAGCCTTGGCAGTGAAACTGGTTTTATAGGAGCAACACGAGATCTGGCTGCAATCAACTTTGTTTTGTATTGTGCATCTTGCATCTGCACTCTAAGGTAAGCAACGGCACCATACGCCTTTGAGACGCGTCAAAGAAACCATGTATGGTAACACTAGGTAATGTATTGTTAGTTGTATTTAACCATCTGCATATTTGTATTTTGTTCGAATTTTCTAAATTCCTTCTTATCTCTAACCATTCTTCTTTGATTTCAGATGCAAGTGCTTTGTCCCAAGTGACACCTTTTCATCTTTTTGTAATGTTCTTAGACGGAGGAGGTAAGGTAGCAAGGTATTGCAATTTATCTTCTTCTGTGTTCCAAGACAAACCCATGTCCTTACTGAGCCACCCTCGCTCATATCTGTTTTTACATTCTTATTAGAGTTTTTGGTCTAAACTCTCTTCTGAACTTAGGACTATTGGACGACCATTTTTGTAAACAAAATCCTTCTTTATTAAGAATATTTGATATTTGATGTGCCATGTCTATAGCTCTCTCCTCACTATCTTGGCCAGTCATTAAATCTTCCATGAAAAAATCTCTCCTAATTGTATCCGCTGCTTCTGGATGTGCCTTACCTTCGTCTTCTGCAACCTGCTGAAGGGTTCTAACTGCAAGGTAGGGTGCAGAAGCTGTTCCAAAAGTTCCAAGAGTCTTCACGCCACAATATCCGTTGGTAGTCAGCATCACCTTTGGCTACTAGTACTTGCAGGTACATTTTCTGGATATCGCTTACAAAAGCGATTCGCTTTAAACGCCATCTGATAAATAAAGATCGCAAATCTTCTTGCAGCTGAGGTCCAATTAATAATTCATCATTCAATGAAATATTGTCAGTGCCTGGCGATGAAGCGTTGAATACCACTCTAGTTCTAGCTGTTTCGCTTGATTCTTTCATAACAGCGTGGTGTGGAAGGTAAACAGATGGTTTGTAATTCATTTTCAGGTACTTCTTCCATGTAGTTCAAGGTAAGTACTCTATAGCTTTGCTATACTCTGTTCTCAAATAGCAATTTTTTTCTAAACGTTTTTCTAACTGTTGCAGTCTCTTCATTGAAATCTTTCTTGTATTTTTCTCTATGCTTTTAATTGGTTCGTTTTTAAAAGGTAATTTCACAACATATATGCCTTGTTCATTTCTATTTAAAGTAGTTTCGTAGAGTTTTTGGCACGTTTCTTCCTCCTTTGTAAGCTTATTTTTATCATCATTATCTATTTCCCACAGTTTGTATAATATGTCTTCAAATGCAATGTTATGATGCATAACCATTATTGTTTCATCGGAAGTGCAGCTTTGTACCTCACCAAAGAGAGTCCATCCAAAACTTGTCTCTTCTGCACATGGTGAACTTGTAGGACCTCTAATAAGGTTGCTTTTCAAAATATGGGCATACACTTCACCTAGTAACAAGTCTACTTTTCCGGGCTGGTTAAAACTTGGGTCTGCCAGGAAAATATGTTCTAAATGTTTCCAGGTGTGTGTTAAGTTCACGAGTGACATAGCTGGCAGCTTAGTAGTCAGCTGAGTCGGCATTACATGTGTTCACGGTAAGTTAGAATTTGTCATCATATCTGGACAGAAGTTGTATTTGAACTACTTGATGGACTTCCGTTTGTATTGATCCAACTCTTATGATGGTTCCTCACGCTGCTGTTCCTTTAATTTTCAATAGTTGTGTCGCTCGTTCGCTTATAAAACTTGCTTGAGACCCTTGGTCTATCAACGCGCGCAAAATGGTTATTTGTCCTCTGTTGTACTTTACAGGTATCAATGCTGTAGCAATGCTGTGGACTTTTTCGTAACTAAATTTGAAGATATTGCAACGGCAAGTTGATTACTTTCGTTAGGATCTTCTTCTTCCGTAACTTGTCTGTGGTGAGTTTGCAGATTGTCAGACTGGTTCACAGGTTTTGTCTGGTGTAACAACGAGTGGTGTCGTCTATTGCATACCTTACATGACACTCGAAGTCGACATCTCATAGCAGAATGTCCAGGTATCAAACAATTGTTCTTTTCTCGTACAAACTCACTTCTCTGTGTAGGACTTAATTTTGTGAATTCTTTACAATGGCAAAGTGTGTGTGTATCGTTACACATGGTGCAGGTCTTCGTAGTCGTCGGTGTTTCGGTAACATGGAATAATCTGGTTCCAGTTGGTTTGCTTTCTCTTGTGACGGACATTGGTGTAAGTAACTCCAAAGTGCGAAATTTAGCCTCTAAGAAGCTTTTAAGTCGTTTCAAGAAGGTAATTTATCAGAATAAGGACTGTAAGCAAAGTCTTTCCAAGCCTTAAGCATGTCCACAACTAGCCTTTGTATAACTATGTAAATCACCATTGGATCTCAAGCATCTGTGGACACTTGCAGGTTACTGAGGCTATTTAGGCATTCTGTTGTGGTGTCAAGTAGGCCTTTTATCTGATTCACTGTTAGCGATGTTATCTTCTTTTATCCGAATAGTCGCTTTAAGCGAGAATTTACTATCAACCGCTTACTTCCATATCTTTGCTTCAATATATCCCATGCTTGTTCGTAGCTGTTGTCGGTTACCTTTATGTGTCTTAGCAGTGCTTCAGCTTCTCCAGCGACGCTCGACTTTAAGTAATGCAGTTTTTGAACCTTCGTCAATGTTGCGTTGTGATGAACTAGCGAAGTGAAAAGGTCATTGTAGGCTGGAAATTCTTCGTATTGACCGGTAAAAGTTGGAATGTGTATATCAGGCAAGTTGACATTGTAAATTGTTCTAATGATTGACCGCTTACTGATTCTCTTGTTGTGCCAAATGTCATTAACATATCCTTCAAATCCCCCGTTATACATAGATATAAATCTTCGACTTTATAGTAATCTTCGTTAACAAAATACAGTTTCTCTTTCGGCATACATTTTACTAGCGCTTGATGATACGACTTAAAAAATTGCCAGTCTTCGTCAATGGATTTAGGTCTCATTTCTATGTATCCTTTAGAAAGACGCTGTTTAGGACATTTCTTTAAATTTACCTGAGTCTTCTCCAGTGTAGTAGCCTTTTCTTCTAATAAATTTATTATCGCTTCACTACTAAAACTCATTTTTATTTAATTGTGCCAAATTAAATGTAAATATTTCCAAATGTTATAGTGTTGGAGCGCCTTTATAACAGCTGCAGCGTAGCTCAGGAATGCGGTCTTTTGTTCGCTCGCTGTGTGCTCCGCAGGTGTCGATCATTAATAATCTCGTATTTGACCACTATGTGACGGTAATAAGGTTCAAATTTGCTTGGAGGGTTGTAGAAAATAAAATATGTGTTCACACTTTGCTTATTTATTGAGAACTAACTGCCGTCAATCTTTACCAGCGTTATAAAGGTAACGTTGTGACACATTTACAACCCACATATTTCAACCCATGTTACTATGAGAAAGTTGTTTACTTACCGATTCTGAGTCGCTCTAGAAAGTTTGAGCACTAATAAAAAAAAAATCCTGTATTAAGCTCCCAAAACCGCCTTTAAAAACTCCTTTTAAGTTGCTTATTGTCGCATTGTAAAATTGCATCATCATCTCAGCCAAAATACGTCCACTGCTGGACAAGGCCTCCCTCAAGGATAAATCATTTTGAGGGGAATTTGCCATAATCGCCACGCTTGGCAGGCGGGTTGGCGATCGCAGTAAGGTGAGAATAATCACAGAGAGACGCTGCTGCCCATCCTCTGGATTGGTCCCATAGTCGCCTTCTACGACACCCACGGGAAGAGATGGGGTGGTGCAATTCTTATCCCCGGCACCGTGTAAAATTGCATGCGCAGAAATATTAGGCGCTGCAGCCGCAACAGCTTTAGGGCGTCTGGCGCAAAAAACCGCCCGCAAGAAATGGGAAGTGTCTGGCAGTATTGAATAATTAATTTTATACAATTAAAAAACTTTTTTAATTGTATAAAATTAACTTTACTGAGACTATAAGAAAAGTTAGTAATGATTTTGCGTACCTTTAGCACCTTGTATCGATCCAAGCTAGGTCTTAGAGACAATAAGTAAAGTCTGACAGCCTTGCGATTTGCTCTATCACGATCCGATTTGAATTTGGTCCAACAAATACATACACGTTGCGCGTAGGAGCCCACTGCCATTCCTGGCTCTATATTGTACCGTTTGATTGCCGTCCCGTCAATAGAATAGTTGGTTCCCTTTAGTGACTGCCTACTGCAAGTTTTATTCACCATTCGGATCATGTAAACCAGAACAAGAATTCGTTTGGCAAAATTTTAACCCTCACCGTTTGTCACAAAGGTAACGCTAATGAAACGATCTCTTCCCGTTTTTCGTTTTTTCGTTTTCGTTAACATGATCGAATGTCAAACAAAACTCGCATTAAACTAATCTATGCGGGTCCGTGGCTTACGTCCCAGTGGTGGACGCACCCGTGGTCGACGCTCCCAGTCAGTTTAATTTACTTTAAAGAAATTTTTAATCAAATACTACTACTACGGTACTGGCAGGCATAAAAGGCATAATATTGTAATATGCATCAAGAGGTGCGCTACTTCAATACCATAGATATGCACGACATTGTTAACGGGAAGGAGAATAAAGGAGAATTTGTAAGACGTCTAATACCCGCACTTATTAGAGCACGCTGATTGGCGTAAGTTTTCAAAGCTTTTTGCCCGCGAGCTTCTTCAGCTTTTTAAGTAAACTTAAAAGGTAAGTAGTAAGTACTTAATGGTTTTTCCGGAAATATTTTATCCATTACCCATTAGGGACGTTTTTTTTAGCTGTAGAGAAGAATTAATGCCCTTGATAACGTCCAATAGAAATATTTATTGCCTACTGTCGTGCGCAACCAATTTTAATTATACCACATTATAGGAAAGGTTAACGCAGTTACTTTTAATTTGAAAAAAAAACGAAAAATGAAATGCTATCAAAATAAATATTGAACTATTTTGTGTAACTCAATTTTCAATAGGCTCCACCGTGATTTTAGATTTGTATTGCACAGTAAAACAGTGTTTCACAAAATCTATATTGCAAAGCAATTACAAGTAATTACGACTAAATGGAGGCTTTTGATACATCGCCCCTTCGGGCACAATATTAATTACAGCAACTTTACAAGAGTTTCTAATAAAGTAGTGTATCGAAATTCTCATTTTAACTTTATGCAAAATTATTAACATCGCAGGACAGACAGACAGACAGCAGCTTCTATTTAATTTTATGTCAAAGTAACAATATAACTGTAGTTTCATAAGATGTCTCAAATTGCAGTCCAACTATTACAGTTAGCCTGTATCACGTCATTGTTAAAGGACTCCCCTCTTCCCGCCCTTTCTCACTATTTCATTAATATACGTCAACTAAAAAGAGGGTAACACAATTTGTAACTATTACCTATTGTAATCTCCATACAGAGATTTGATGTCAAAATAAAAACACTATTACTATGTGTTATCACAGATAAGTAGTGTGTGTTCTTTGTCTAGAAACCTGTTTAGAAAGAGGAACTAATGTTACATTATCATTTATTATCATATACTAGAAAAAATCAACCAGGGTCAGGAAGCTCGTGTGGGAATCGAACCCACGACCTGCCAGTGACGTAATACCGCTGGCTTGAAGCGTAAATCACAAACTACAAGAAAAATTCAACGTGTCTTCCGAGGCCTCGGAAGCTCAGCGGTCAGAGCATTGGACCGGTTATCCAAAGGTCGTGGGTTCGATTCCCACTCGAGCTTCGTAAGTCTGGTTGATTTTTTCTAGTGAAATTTTATCTTGTGACAACTTGTATATACATTGTGAATGCAAAATTCAAAAATAATAAAAGTATTCATTATCATATCAGAATAAGAAACAGAAATATTTATTTGTGAGATTTAGGTAGTATTACAATGATGAAAATTGACAATTTCATTAGCTCGGCTACCACTACTTTCAGCCTGTGACCACCTACTGCTGGGTATACCCAGTATCCCCTGAGACGCCATCTTAGCCGGCCCCGAGCGAGGCTTATCTACTGCCGGCCATCCCGACGATATCGGGACCAGATAAGTAGTCACGATATTGTCGGGGTGGAGCCAGATGGCTCGAGGTCTACCTCGAGACATGTATACACTAAACAATTCTCATAGCTGTACAGGGTGTTTAGTAATACCTGTGTAATCCCGAATAAGGCAGATAGAGTTCCGTGCATAGAACCCCGGAAAATTATTAACATACCAGATATCACCACATACCAAGTACCCTGTACAACAATATTTCTACCAGATACTTTCAAAATGTCAACCAGTATGGTAAAACTTTAAAAAAAAAATACTCGCCGTGCGCGTAGACGAAGCTGAGGCACTTATCGACGACGGTGGGCACGTCCTCCTTGGTAAGCTGCTGATGGTGCATCTGCGCGCCGTTGTTGTGGGCCGCCAGCTTTATCATGCATCGCCAACCCTGTAACACGGATACTTGCTACACCTTTTTTTATGAGAAAAAACTGATTGCCGAGTACCACCGCATCCGAGGAGACGCGTATGGTTATGTAGTATGTTCTTCCCAACTTCCACAATTCGGAAGAAGAGATTTGACAGTCTCCGGATATTCAGCCCGGCAGCAGCCTGTCAGAGGGAACGCACCTGAGGATGTTTGGGCGTGTTCCAGACTTCCTGAGACTTATGACGGCTACATAGGGTCTTCCTATCCCCTTACTTTGCTTTGCGAATAACGTCGTTGGTAACAAACTTAGTAAGATTCTATATTTTAAGCTGTAGTAGAAGACACGTTTTGTAATTGTTTGTTATTCCAAATAAATAAAAATAAAAAAACCCCTACCATTACCTCATAAACTTAGTAAACCTATTATAAACTGTGATAGAAATAGGTAGTAGTGCAATTTTTGTGGAGTTAATCACTATGACTTACATCAAAAATAAATCTACTTGTGGCGCCATCTACTTACATTTAAATGTGTGTAATGTGTGTTCTTTGGTTACTTAGTGTTTTTTTTGACTGGAAAAGAATGAGGAGGTTCGAAACCATAAGAGGTACAGAGAAACTGTCTTAACACCCATCAAGTATTTTTCAAGTACCTAAAGTTCTTTTTGGATTGAAAATTATATGATGGTGCATAATACGGTTTCTTGTTTAAAAAACTCTGTTAGTATATTAAATTAAAATTAATACATATATTGTTATTTAAAAAATGGGCTTTCTCACAAGATTCTCACGAATGAAGCTTAACTCGCCGCTATATTGTGGGCCGTATCCGTGCTAATATAACGTTTTAGGTTATTCACCATAAGTTGCAATACCTATTCCTATCCTATCTCCGGCTTTACCCATAACACCCAATATTCGTGCTAGCATTGTGCCCAGAGCGCTATAATCGAGGGCCAGCCACTTCATCATGCATCGCCGACCAACGCGGACACTCGATTCTGATCCAGACCGCCTAGGACAATATAATAGAAGAGGGAACGTGGACACCGTTGCGTGATGGCATTCAAACTAAAATCTCTGAGTATGTTTCACTCACATCACACGGCTTGAGGGACCTTTTAGTTTTTTGCCGCTCACGTGAGCACGGCTACTAAAATGCACTAAATACTTAAGTGCATGCATGTTTTATGTAAAAGTATACAACATACAACGCCAATAAATATATATATAATTACAAAAAAAGTATGTCTATATAGTATATATATTCAAAGAGACATTGATGATGTGGTGGTGTGGAGTTAACGTAACCAGCTTGAGTTCAGCACATCTAAATGTAAAAGTATTAGGTACGTTTTCTCGATTTCGCTCACTATTTACCCCTTAGGTACAGTATTATCGGTGAAACACTTGAGCGCGTCTCACTAATTAAAGACCTAGGCTTGACCCTAGATCCGGAATTGATATTCAATGCTCAAACCTGTGGTTCAGGCTTTTAAATCCTTAGGTTTCCGCTCGACAGAGCCACCATTCTTACTCTTTAAAAAGTTTTTTTCTTATTTTAACTTATATGAACGATTTACCTTTCTTTGCAGAAAATTTCTGTAAAATTATTTTGTTTGCTGACGATACTCCCCTTATTTTTAAGATAGATCGAAATAAAAATAGTTTTGATGACGTAAACAACGCTCTGAGCAATGTGCTTAAATGGTTTAACACAAACAATCTTAAGTATTCAAAGACAAGTTACGCAATATATAGCTTTATTGGAGCAACAATAGAGCGGATAACTTAATTCAATTTAATGTAACGTATGTTATGTTTTTTTATCCAATTATAAAGGTATATATTTTTTAAATATAAATATTGTTTTATATAACCACCGTAGTGCTCAGATATTTTTTTTATTTTCTTTTTTAAGTTTGTACCAATCTCTTAAGCGAACTGTAAAGTTTTTATGAGAAATAAATTTCTTTAAGCTGAAGATATCTGCTTCAAAATTGAGTTGCAAGATTCCACCCGAACAAACACACATTGCAAGTTAAATAAAAGCTTGTAAAAAAGACGGTCATTTGGTATACTTTAACTGAAATAATGTAAGGTATTTGCCTGCCTGATTGTGCGGGCATAACTCTTCCGTCAAATATCCAGCGCGCAAACCGCACTGTGTATAACACACCGCCTAAACGAAGCGAGTGATTTATTAATTACATTCCGTCGCTCTTTAATTGAGTGCAAGTGTGCAACCAAACGCTGAACGTTCAACGCAATTGTTAGCGTAGCTGACAATGTCCCTACATCAAAAACAAAATCATATTTTAGTGCATAAGCGCCATGTCGGGGTGCCCATTGAATCGCCTAGAATCATGGTTCGACGAGTAATTTCATTTGGCAAACCTCAATGGCCTCGAATTCTAACGCACAATTTTTGTTTCGCCTACCGTTGTTTTCGCACTTTGACCAGAATATTAATAACTCTAATTTTAAAATCTCTAAAATCAGAATCAAAATCTTTATTGCTAACTTAGTGTATAAAAGGTGTTAAAGGAGATGTCCCAAAATGTATGGAGCCCTGGCTAGGTCTATGTACGCCATATTAAAAAATAGGCAAAAATACGTAGATCAGTTTGTAAGCATTCAATTTCTTTAAAATGAATGCGTTTGCTGGCTTGGGCAAGAATTCGAATAGTAGAATTATTGCAATACAACAAACAAAACATCATGGCGGAAAGGTGTCATTTTGACAATTGGATTGGATTTGTCAAACTCAAACTCATTCATTGCGTCGCGTCGTCGGTCTCTGACACGCAATCTCCCGAACTTTAACGCATCTTCTACTGATTAATGCTAAATAATGGTTAAATCAACGCAATTTCTTGTTTTTGTATTGTAAAAACTCGTTTGCCATCATGTTATCTGGACGCATTAACTTATCTCTATTGTTGATGGCCAGCAAAAACAAAACAAATAAACACCAAAAGCTTAAGTCGAGTGCACATTCATGAACACAAAGTATCCGTAAGCCGGCTGTACGCTCGCGTCGTGAATGCCCGCGGCGGCGCATCGGCATCGGCAGTAAGCCGTGAAACACTAGCATTGGTTGGCTCGCGTCTTGGTGTTCGCATCCAACATTTGTGTCTCCCGTATTTACGTAGATAGATTATTAATTCATTAATATAGTGAAGCTACGTAATATGCCATATGGCTATTTTGTTAGGTTAAAGTACCTACGCAGACATTGTAAAATGTTGTAGTTTTCTCTAAGTACGTGTTTAGGTTATTAGCGCTGCGCGACCTGAATTGCACTTTGTTGTGTCGGAGCAGGAGTCGCTATTTTTTTAAAAATGATTTTGCAGAGTGAATCTTCTGTACTGTACTATTATATATTTTGTGACGCAAGTCCGGCCGACACGCAGAGTTCAAGCACAAATCGCGGCCGCGATTCACGCCTTGTGAGTGTATAGTGCCACAAACTTATCTGACCCGATGGCCAAAACTGGAACTACGCGTCTGCCATTTTATAATGTCATTTTGCTGTCAAATTGTTGTTGTTTGAAGTTGTGCACGACGCGTAGTGTTTATTTCGTTTTTTGGTAGATTTATTGAAATAAATAATGCCGAAAGTATTGAAAGTGACGCAAGGAACATTATTTTAAAAGTTTTAGCTTTTATGCAGGAGGAATAACGTCTCGAACTGCCATTAATACCATTCGAAAATTTGTACGAACGAGTTGCTGCTGCTACAGGTTAGTGTTGCCAGCTGTTGCTTTGAATCACCCCTACCCATTCATTTTATTTAGTTTTATGTTTCTAAAGTAAATTATATTAATGTATTGTATTAATTGTGCTTTAAATTATTTTTAGTTTAATTGTTCTATTCGGATAAATTTCTAGCTGAATAATTGCTGTAAACGTTGTGACATAATCATTTATTTATTTATTATAAGCTATGTCTATCGTTTTGCTTTCTTTATGGTATATATATATATATATATATATATATATATATATATATATATATATATATATAAATATGTGTACTATTTTGCAGGTGTTAGTGACAGGGTGCGAGGATATATATCAATGGATATATATCATGATATATATCACGATATATATCAATGGATTTTTTGATAAAAATCATTGATATATACCCATTTTTTTAATTTTCAGAAAACTTTACTTCTTTGTTAAGACAAAGGCTGAATGGGCTAAATTCCTTTGCCTTAAACCTAAATAAAAAAGTTGGCATGAAGGAAATTGAGGAAAAAGGAAATTGAAGAAATTAATTATTAATTTTAAATTTATACTCTCCCTGATCTTACTAGATAGGTAAGGATTTAGAGTATATATAACTTAATAGAGAATAGTAATTAAAAAACCGGCCAAGTGCGAGTCGAACTCGCGCAAGAAGGGTTCCGTATCATTATCTATAAAAATATTTAAAGTTTCTACCTGTTAGCGTTATTAAGACCGAGAAAAAAATAGGGAAATAATCACGTTTGTTGTATTATTGTAATAAATATAAATTTTATTTTAGTTTCATTATTTATTTTTAAAGTGAATAATATAACTCGATATTCTATGAATATTTTCAGCGTCTACCTGTTGCCGTTATCAATATCGAGCAAAAACGAGCAAGAAAAATCACGTTTGTTGTGTAGGAGCCCCCTTATATATTTATTTTATTCTGTTTTTTAATATAGGAATAGTTATAAGAATTGTATTTATAGGCTGAAAAGGAGAACCAACCAATTCATATATAATTATAGTGATAAAAGGCTTGTAAAATGGTTTCTTTCTGCACACAAATTAAAAATAATTATTTGGATATATATCTGATATATATCCGATAAATATCAAAAATCCGATTTTTTTATTTTTATTATAAAAATCGGATAGTGAGCGGTTCGTACGAAAGTTGGTTAAAGAAATGAACAACAACAATGAACAAGAACAGGCTGATGCAACGAGTTCAAAAATTTCTACTCCGGGGAAAAAAGAGAAAGAACAAAGGGAAAGATGATCCAATAGAGATAATCCATAAGAGATGATCTGGAGTTCAATGAAACGCCATGTTGCAGAGCATAATATTGAAAAATCAAATGCTGAAATGCCGTAGTTAGTCGAAGATGCTTTTAACAGAATATCACCTGAAGAGTGGCAAAAACACTGTGCCCATGTAAAAAGCATTGAAAATGACTATATGAAAAAAGACGCGTATTTAGACGAACCCTTCATTATTACTTTAGGGAGTGACAGTGAAAGTGAAAACAGTGATTCTATAACAATGAAATGACCGAGTTAGCAACAGGCATTCCTGAAATCCAGTCTCTGAATTACACAAATGATTATCTACATGATCATAATTATAACATTAAAATATAATTCTATAAAAATGTGTTTTAATTATTGTTCCTAGTTAATTCGTGTTGTAAAGGGTCTTTCAACAAGGACGGGTCGATGTTAAGAGCGTTTACGCCGCACACTAGCGCCACTAATGAAAAAAAAAAACATATCTAGTAATTAGAGATAGAAAATCAAATTATGCTCAACAAACTATTTGAATGAAGTAATTTAGCATTTATACGGCACCTAATGAACACCTCACATGTTATGGTTTAGTTAAATAAGACGTTACGGCCACTTTTAACTATAACGCCGTATTTAACTAAACCATAACATGTCAGGTGTTTATTAGGTGACTTAAAAATGCTAAATTACTTCATTCAGATAGTTTGTTGAGCACAATTTGATTTTCTATCTCTAATTACTAGATATGTTTTTTTTTTCATTGGCGGCGCTAGTGTGCGGCGTAAACGCTCTTAAAATTGAATAAAACTAGATGTGTGTGAGATATTAACGAAATTTTTTTTTATTTGAAAGGCCCATTAATGCCATTATGAATGGAATATAACATCGTTCAAATGTCCGCCGCAGCTTCGAATGGTGGCACGAATCCGAGAGGTTTAATTTTCAATGACTGCTGCACTGATCCGGCTGAATCTGAGCAATAGCCTGCGTTATGTTGGCTTTCAGGGCAACGGTCGATTGTGGGTTATTGGCATAGACCTGTGACTTCGGAAAACCCGACAAGAAAAAGTCTAGCGGGGTCAAATCACACGATCTTGGTGGCCAATTCACGTCACCTCTGCGAGAGATAACCCTACCCTCAAACCGTTCACGCAGAATGTCCATTGAGTCGTTCGCTGTGTGGCACGTAGCGCCGTCTTGCTGGAACCACATGTCGTCCACGTCCATATTGTTCAATTCAAGCCCAAAGAAATTGTTAATCATTGATCTGTAGCGCTCGCCGTTGACGGTGATGGCCTCGCCAACGTCGTTTTCGAAGAAGTACGGACCAATGACGCTGCCAGACCAAAATCTGCACCAAACAGTAACTTTTTGTGGATGCATTTCCACCTGGTGAACCTCATGTGGGTTGTGGTCACCCGTATACGGCAATTTTGCTTATTAACAAAACCATTAACAATACAAACAATTTTTGTATTGTTTTGTATGTGCTTTTGTAAATTGGACCTCTCGGATTCGTGTCACCATTCGAAGCCGCGGCGGACATTTGAACGATGTTATATTCCATTCATAATGGCATTTATGGGCCTTTCAAATAAAAAAAAATTTCGTTATGTCACACACATCTAGTTTTATTCAATTTTAACATCGACCCGTCCTTGTTGAAAGACTCTTTATAACAATGTCTAAAACAGCAAATAAATATTTTGATCACTCCTAGTGCACTTGGGCAATGGCATTATTTATACCCTACAAACTGCGGAAATTATATTTAGCAGCAACACTAAATTCAACAACAGCGACGCTGTCACCGGGTCAGATAAGTTTGTGGTACTGTAACAGCCTACAACACATTTTATCTACTCTGTGCTACAACCGCCTATAGACAAGTAAATCACCATATTTGAAAAATATTGACTAAAATATTAAATCATTTTTATTTTTAAGCCACTTAACTGTGCAACTGTTCTAATTATTTGTATTTTTCCCGGAAACAGCGGATTATTATTTATTTTAGAGATAGGTGTACAGACTTGGCCAGAATTAGGACATCTCTTTTTTAAAGGAACTTAAAACTTAGTTGCCGTTTTCGGACACGGCAATTAATAGAGGGCTCTCAAAGTATTTTTATATAAAGCTATAAACAATATCTTAAGACTAAAAGTTAAAAAAATAATAAAACAATAACAAAATTAAATTAAATAACTAAATAATAGTCATGTGAAGCAGTTTATTAAATGGAACAGAATAAAAACATTTTGCAATAAGAAAATCATAGAGAGAAAGGTTAGAGGATTTTTATATCAGGCGGTAATTTATTAAATATTTTTACAGCCATATATATGGACTGCAGTTTAAGGGGATATTGACAAAAAAAAATGGGTTTTTCAAATCAAGTAATATCATAATAATATTAAGATTAGGTGTTTGGTATTTGGATATATGTTAATTGAGGATATTATATTACGAATTCGTGTAAAAGCCAAAACATGATTACGACACATTTTCTCGATGGAAAATAAATCTAAAGTAGCCTCTCCTTTGATTTTAAAACTTGCTTTATGTACATCTAAACGGTCATGAATAGAATTATGGGATTATTTTTTTAAAGGAAAGGAATTAATGTTTTCTAAATTTTTATACGACAGAATTTTAAATAATTGAATAAAACTGCCACGATAAAATAATGTTAGATTTTGCATTTGCGTTTATGATAATGAGCGGACGCGCGCGCCTCCGTCTCTTTCTTTTGCTACAGGCAGTACTTAATAGTAATTTAAACTACCTATCATGTCACTGTCTTTTCGCCTCTCAGTTCGGCCGCGGCCTTTGCCCGCGCCGCCGGACCTGTGCTCGAAATTTCCAAGTCCGAATTCATATTCCAGCTAAAGATTTTATGTTCCAATTTATGTGCACAAATATTTTAGGTACTGTACTAATAATACTATCATGAGGTAGCGCTAGTGTACATTATTTCGTAATTTTAAGCTAGTAGGTGAAACCAGTAAAATTATTAAAACGAGAAATAAAAATAGAATTTTATACAATAAAAAAGCTTACTTAAAAAGTATGCGGGAAAATGCCAGAAAAATGAGGGAAAGAAAACAAAAGAAGAAAAAAGCCTTTGCGTTTTTTTTCACTTCACTTTATTTTTTTCTCGTTAGGTTAGATATCCTGCTATATAATATAGCGGCCCGTCCCTGCTTCGCACGGGTGGACACTTTTTTTAAATATTTTGCTTTATGTTACTCAGCGCTAATGTAGCATTCTAATGGTGAAAGAATTTTTTAAATCAGTCCAGTACTTTTGAGTTTATTCGTTGCAAACAGACATACATACAAAGATACAAAGGTTTCCTCTTTATAATATTAGTATAGATGAATTACCTTAGCTTTGAATATATTAGAGCAATTCGTCCGCGTTTTACTCGTAGTAGGTATTTGTAATTAGGTAGTGAAGTGCCTACTTTATTTATTACAACAGCTTTCCAAACTAAACTCACAAATTATATAATGTTTATATATTTTTTAACGCCAATTTTGTTGCGAACAAATTACAAAAACACAAATGTTGAAAAATGCTCGTGGATTTTTTTTATTTATTAATTTTTTTTATTGATTAATTTGGAAAGTTCTGACAGTTCTGACATCATAATGACGTGTTGTTAAATCTGTGGTCCCTAGACGGCAATGCAGCACTAGATGCTTGATAAAGCAACAAATCGTTTATTTTATCATATCAATACGAACGACCAGCATTCAATCTAGGTACTGGCAGTTGATTGATGAGTCCCTTTTATTTTTCAGCACCATGTCAGAATTGAATTGATTTGATTGATTGTGAATTTAATTACTTAATAACATGGGAATTTCTCGTCGGAGAAGTTAAGGCAAACTATTCAACAGAGTTTTATGAAAATAAAAAACTTGATGTTTGATATAAATTAGGTAGAGGTACAATTCGAACAAGGACGATACCAAGAATAGGCATTCTCCTTTGTAACATATTGTATTTCGAGCGTTCGCTCAAATATGGGAGTAGAGTAAGTACTGTGCGACCGGTGTCTGTCGGTGTCTCGCTCGAGGCCATTCGCCGGCTCTTGAGTTTTGAGCTACATTTCACGTGCAGTTTGATGATGAGTTAATGGATGGACTCTGCAATTCTATTAGCGATATAGCCTACACTGTCCCAAAGCTTGGCAAAGGCTTCCATTCCATCACAATTTTTTTTTATTTCCTCCTGCCTACGACCACCGTAGCCGAGTGGCTTGCACTGACTTGCACTTGACTTTGGGCAACGCTAACTCTGAGGTCCCGGGGTCGATTCCCGGTCGGGTCAATGTCGAAAAACGAACTCCTTCGATATTGTGTCGGGTCTGGGTGATACCGTCATTGTTTCTGATTTCCATAAAATTTGTGCTTTAGCTACTAACCTTGGGATCAGAACAATGTATGTAATGTTGTCTAATATAATACACAACGTGTAAAAGAAAGGTGTTATAAAATTGAATAGATTCAAACTAAAAATTGTATAAAAAATAAAAGTTAATAATTATGTCTTAGTGACTCTGCCTACAAGATTTAGGTCGGATACACTGTGGATCTTTTAATTCTTACCACACCTTCATGTTTTTTTTTAGTTGATGGCTTCGTGCGATTAGCACATTTAGCCAGTGTCAAAGTAATTTTTCTTACAAGTAATACATAAATAAACAATATATCCTCATATGATGATGATGAATGATATTAGAAATGGGAAGTGAGAAATGATATACCCCCCAACCCCTCGAGTATCTCAGTAAAGATGTGGGGCTCAGATCATAGAAAGGAATAGATATGAAACGGGGGCGTGGCGCGTGACTCCGCGATATGACCAGAAACGAACATCGCTCGCAAAGCAAGTAGCGCCACAAGTTAGTCGCGATTCAGATGTACTTCGGAAATGTTCTCCGATATTTTTGCATAATGCCGAACTGTTGTGTCGTTACGTGCAATAACAAAAGTGAAACGAAGAACTACAAGAACAATGGAGTCACTTACCATATGTAAGTATTGCAAATGCATTGATATTTTGCTTATAAATCAAAAAAACTAAACATTTTAACGAACAAATTCAGTGCCGCATTAGTTACTGCGATACTGCACTTAATAGTGATAAAATTTTACACACGTTGTACATTGACGAGTTAGTTCAGCAACTGCTTTATGTCATGTTTAACTACAGCGCAATGTATTTTATTACTTCCGATATCCACTGCCGCGTGAAAATACATGGTACGGCCGCATGTGCCGTTCGTAAAATAGTGCAGGGCTCGTGTTTTATTGCGGTTAAGTATTATCGATAAATAGACGTAGATTATTATTTTCTATTTTTGTTTTTTTGTGTTACCTGACCAAAATTTAATTGATACATTATATATTAAGTAAACATATTTTAGAATGTGCACGAATAAGTATACCATTATTAGTTTTTACGTTACTTGTTCCTAGAATTTAATATTTTGTTTTGTAAATTGAACATTAAAATGAGCTGCGTGTGTAAAGTTATTATGAATTTTGAATATGAGCATTAATTAAACTACGTTGTTGGTCTTATTCCAGTTTCAAAAGCAGCCGCTACCAGAAAATAATATCAAAAAAGATCACGGAATCAGAAAAGAATAAAAAAAATATAAATTAAAAATTTGTTGTATTTAAATTGTTTTATTTTAAAAATAATATAAATACCACACCACAATCAAGTGACCACTGTTGACATTTATTCACGAAAGGAGGTAAGAAGTGATAATAGTGGTCGCGAAGTAGTGTGGTTCTGCACAGCTGTTACACAGTAACTAATCACGTTGTGTAGCTTTTAGGTTACCACTTTGTTTTATTAGAGCTTTACTTTGGCTACAACTAAATTTTATTTATATACAGTGAGAATCAATAAAAAAATGCCACCCAATATTTCACTGATTTTGTATAGTGAACAAAATTTGAGACTTGGCTTATTATAACATTAAATATTTTAAGGAATAGTAGATAGTTCTATCAGAACTTTACTATTTTATAAGACAAACATTTCATTACCCCGAAGGATTTCAAGTATCGACATCTTATCGACTCCATTTTATCTTTATGCTCTCACTAGCGTAGGTAAAAAATAAATTGCTTTTTTAAAAGTGTGCGTGACGTGCCTTAAGGCCAATCATAGCACTTGTATGCCTGTTGTCGTAGACTCTCAGGCTACGCCCGTCGCTTTGATTTTACGCAGTTCAATGTGTGTGTGGGAGCTGTGGTGGGCAAAATGTGGCGTCACTGGTACTCGTCGAAGCTACGCACGAGTTCATATCTATTCCTTTCTATGATCTGAGATGTGGGGCTTTACTAAGTCCTCACGCGAGCTTCTTGAGAGAATTTGAAAAGTAACGTTGCACTGTTTTGTTTCATTTGCCAACTCTTATGCACGCTCACGAACACTGGTTAATAATCCACCATTATTTCACATTAATATTCGACATAACACAAATTTTAGAAAATAAAACAAAACCGCAGACATGACGCTTCACTTTCCCGCCAAGAAGTCCCACCTTTATGTTACACGTTATGTATACAACGAGTAGAAGATAAGGCGCACATCATCGGACATCCCAATTAGATTATTTTATTATAATTAAAAATCATGAAAAATAATTTTGCTTATATTCAATTAAATATGGTTTATACTCGTCGAGGGCAAACAGTGTGGGCATATTAGCGCTTTAGCCTACCGACCTACACAAACACAACGAAAGCCGAACACCGAAAAGAGCCGACAATAGTACCTACCTTACCTACATACGCCTAAACGAAATACGAACCGTGTTTAGTTAGCAGCTGACTTGTTTACGTTTAGTAAATAAATTACGATTCTTTCGTTTCATTTGTTCCAGTCTTTCGAATGTTGACTCTCAATAATTTTTATTGGTACGGTAATAAAGTGTAAATAGAAAATTTTGTAAGAGAATGTAAGCTGTTGTAGAAGGTAAGCTATTGCAATTATTATTGCACAGCTAATAGTAGGTAGGTTAGATTTAATAGTAAACAACAAAACTTTACAAAGGCGGCGCAGAAAAAAACATACATAACAGGTAGGTATTATTATAACAACAACATTTTGCATTAATTGGCAAGTTACAAAGATTATTGAACATTGATGATAATGATTGTCTTTTAATTTACTTAGCATTTAAGTTTCCAAATTTGATAACATAAAGCGTGTACCAGACTGTTGTAAACAATCCTCCCCACCAGGTCACCTTGACGGGAGGCTGGTTTACAACCGCTGTTGATGTTTCCGTCCACACTTGTTGTAAACAAGGCTTCCACTTTAGTTTGCTTTCGTCTCTCGCTTCGGAAACATCTTTGCAATGGCTCCTTGCCTTTCAACATTTCAAAAAGTTGGCGTGGCTTTAGCTCTTTTGTGTGCAAGTGAGGAAAAAAAAGGAAAACCAGGCTTTTTGAGTAAAAATTTACTATAGCGTTTTTCTATGGTAATTAAAAAATACTACTATTTTTGGAAAACACTACAATTTTAACTTCCAAATTTTTCTATTTTTTGAGGCGCGGTTTTTCAACGCTGCTTGCGTGGTTTACAACAAACGTCCACACAGCGGACCGCCGGCGCCGCGCCGGTGGGTTTGCAGAAAGTTTTCAACGCGCGCCCGTAAACCAAGGTCGTGGAAAGGTCAACCGAAATTTCGTTGCAAACCACTGTCCGCACTGTTGTAAACCGCTGTTGAAAACTTCGGTTTACAATAGTCTGCTACACGCTTAACAGTCGTTGCTTCGTTTTCATACACCGTTCTTTTAAATTTACCCCATTAATAAAAGTTAAGCGGCGTGTGACCGAGATCGAGAAGATCGAGCCAGCCAGCTGAACGGTCCCAACAAATACGAGCGGACCACGCGCTGGAAGTTCGCTGGGGCCTGGGGCACCGTCATGCTGGTAGTGTATATTTATCAGTCGCAACAGTTTATGGATAAGACGAAGGTAATGCTGACCCGCAAGTCTGTCTTCGTATGACGTACGGCCAGATAACACGATCGTGGCCTCCTGCCTCTAGCCTGTGCATGCGAAGTTAGTTACTTTTAACTGGCCAGTTCAAGGAGGATGTCAGGAGACTGGAGAAGTAGGATGCACCGCGCATTTGTGAATAAATGATAACGATATCGTACAATTCACGGTTTGTATACCCACACCTTGTTCACTTTTATCCAAGATCACATACACTGATACCTAATTATAAAATGTAAACACACACACTGTTCTGCACTGATGATCACGCTATATGTCTATAGCCTAATTAGGTCACTGTCACGGTCGCGGTCGAGCGAATACTGAGAATCGGAAATGAAAATTATTATTTCGTAGGGGTGAGTGGCATGGGAGAGCGCGAAGGGTAGTCGCTCTTGGCGGGCGGCGCGGCGCACGGGCATTCTGTCTGTGATTCTGTTATGTTTACTTTAAAGTTGATTCTTCATTGACTTTGTTCGAAGCGGTCAATTTGCCGGCGAGTCTTTGTGCTTATACAGTGCGTTTATGTGGTTTAGTGCTTACTTTAAAGTAAATTTTTCATTGATTTTTTTGAAGCGCTCTCTTTGTCGGGTCGGAGTTTGTTTGTGTTTGTGTGGTTTAGTTTTGGACAGATTTTGTTGAAGAATTAAAGCCTTACTGCATTGACTTACGTTTTATTTTCATTTGTTTTGACTTTTTATTGATGGAGTGACTCTAGTTTCAATAAGTATAAATATTTTTGCGGAAAAATATAACCTAGGTATATTTTAAATATTTTTAAACGATTGAGTAGTCGATTTAGAACAAACTACTTTTGAGGGTGTGCGTTTAATCTGTTATACGTTGTATATTTATATACAAGAAAATATATATCATTAAAACGAGGTAAGTATGAAGAAGCTACTTGGCGTAGAAGGCAAGGTGAGGATGGCTAGTGAGGCAGAATCTTGCTCCAAACATGTCCTCGCGTCTGGACTCCGCTTCTGCTTATCATCAGGCATATTAAAGTCATTTCCCTAAGTTTGTTAAAAAAAATCATTGAAATCAAGTCTCACGGTCTCCACTCCAGTGTCCTTCTGGGCCATCTGTGGTAATCCATCCTCGCAATATGTCCCGCCCATCTCCACTTTCAGGACTCTATCAGGTCTACAACGTCTCTCAACTTTGTCTTTCCTCTGACCCACTCGTTTCGTCTTCGATCTAGCAGAGTAACACGCAGCATCCCTCTTTCCACTGCTCTCTGCGCAACTCTTAGGTTTTTCAGCTGACCTCTTAGTTAGTGTTGTAGTTTCCATTCTATAGGGCGAGACACACTGCTCGAAGGTAGTAGTATTTTAAGAAAATTCAATTTATGTCATTTGCTAATGGTAGTTGGTACTAGATGCGACACCTCGGTAGTCAAGTGGCAAAAGCGCTCGGTTGTCGATATTCGGAGGTCGGGTAAAGCGTGTTTCGTATTTTTTTCGATGCAAGCGTGATGATTAAGCCCATACCCATCAATTAGGGCGACGATTTGCCAGTTGAAGAAAACAGGAATCTGACACAACTAGCACAAATTTGTTGCTAGTTGTGGCAATTTCAAACTATTTAAACTATGCAATTTAAAAATGGAATTAGGTAAAGTAAAATAAAATGTTCTTCTCACAAACATACCTAACTGTAGGAACACACTATGCCGAAATTACGCGACCGAAGTTCGGCATGATTACGCCTACAATGCTATTTGAATTACTGACGACACATAATACCAAAATTACGTTGCGTTATAGCGTACAGCCGAACTTCGGTCGAGCCTAAGTTCAGCGGCAACTTATTCTATAGAGCACACATTACTCGATTGCCTACGAAGATCCGGGGGCGGGGCGTAAGTTCGGCACTTATGGTGTGTCATATCAGCCGAATACGTCGGAACGTAAAATCAGCCGCGGAACTTCGGTGGCGTAATTTCGGCATAGTGTGTTCCTACACTTATACCTACGATGATTAAGCTAACTTTTTATGGTAAGTAAAAATCCGAAATTTATGACTATCACAGATCAGTTTGGACCTTGTTTTCAACCGACTTCAAAAAAGGAGGAAGTTACTCTATTCGACTCAAATATATTATATATTTTTTCACTTCGACTTCAATCGACATTTTTTTAAACTGACATGCTTATCTAGGTAATTAATAATATGATTTCAATATTATTTCTTGCTTTTTAGAGCTGTTTTTACCTTATGTTTTCAGATTTTTGAAGTCGGTTTTTTACCTTTAAAATTTGGTGAATCTAAGGAATTCCCGTAGTTTGAACATTTACAGTAACATAGTTCGATTCCTGGCTGGGTCGGGTAGGCATTCAATTTTTTCACTGTATTTTATAAATATTTATAAACCTATAGTTACATAGTCACTACACAAGCGTTTATAGTCAAGGGAGCAACTTTATCTAAAAAATACTTTATAAAAGCTTTATTACGAAAAAGAATCTTAATAAAAATCTATATACATTAATAGCTTGTCCGGACTGACTGATTCATCATCGCCGAGCCGAAACCGCTGAAACTAATAAGATGAAATTTGGAATGTAGGTTAATTGAGTGACGTAACCATAACTAAGAAAGGATTTTACGGAAATCATCCGCTAAAGGGGTCAAATAGAGGGTGAAAGTTTTTATGAAAGTTCGTCAGTTTTGAAGTAAAATACATGAAAATTGCTATTTGGCTTTTTGAAAAGAAATAAAGGATAACTTGTCTCAGGAATTTTGTATATGTTCCTTTAAAGAAATCAAAAAGGGAAGAAGACTTTTTTGGGGAAATCGTTATTTTTAATGCATCACTTATAAATAAGGGTGGAAAGTTTGTATGGAAATCTGTCATTTCTTAAATTTCGGTATTTGGCCTGGTTAGAAATTTTGAAGTGTTTCAGGATTTTTTGAAAATGATTTCTGTAGGAGATGACAGTTTATACAGAAGGTTTCAAAATAGACCAAAATTACTTTATACAGAGTGATCTTTATTACGTGGTTTGCGTTAGACACTTTTTACTAATTTTAGCTCGCATGGATGGGCTTTTTAATGATAAAAAATGTAAATCTTAACGTTGAAATGACGTGACATATTTAGTTGTCAAACCTTTATTACTTATACCCTTAAATGATATGAACTAATTAATTAGTAATTTGCTAAAGTTATTAAGTTCGGAGTGAGTGTCTGATAAGTACTCAATATGGTCTAATTCATCATATCTATTGTTTTCTTCCCATGAAACGACGTTTTGGTTGACTTTGCATGAATTCTAATCACCATCAATTACTGTGGAAACTGCTTGTACCGCCGTTTATGTAACATTTTTGGACTGTCGACTTGTGACCCCTCCAAAAGTCTGACATTTTTGATTGTCAAACTCAACTGACAATTGTTTATAGTCATTCTGATACTGGACCAACTGCACGACTGGGGTGGCCACATCTAAATTTATTCCCTGACCTGGGAAAATTAATTCATTGCTCTCTTAGACTCTGAGTAGTTTATTTATCAACATGCCGAACATCTGTGGTGGCTGCAATGATGAAATATCTCAAAATCGTGTCAAATGTTCGAAATGTTTGCGTGATTTTCATCAAAAATGCGTAGCTTTTCGAAGCTCTAAACCACTGCCGACGTCGAAGATAGCTGAAAGTGCCCCGTTTGTGTTGCCAAAACAAAGCGTGGTGGCGACAATTCAGCAACTCCTGTAAAACCTCTTCTAGGCTGTGAAAGTCAGAGATTAGAAGCCAGCATCGACAAAAATATTGAAACTGTTACTGTACTCAGTCACCATACTATTGATGTTCTGCGACAAAAAATTATATCGGTGATAAAATGTGAACTTCTTGCTTTCATACGGCAGGAACTAAAATTGAAACTCTCGCCCGTCATGGAGCAGCTGCAGAGTTTACAAAAGTCAGTGACCTTCCTGAGCGACAAATATGATAAATTTTGTCCCAAGCTCAACAAGATCATGGCTGACTCTCAGAGATTTGAAACAGATATTTATACCACAAAAGACAACATTGAAAATTGACCGACCGGCTAAATACACTAAAGCAACAACTTAAAGAATCAAATGTGGAAATACACGGAGTTACTGAGAGCAGGTCTGAAATATTATCCGACATTGTCCTTAAGATTGCGCAAGTCGCTTCCCTCAATCTCTAAGATAGTGATATTCTTTAGTGTAACAAAAGTTGCAAAATTTAAAAAGGAAGGTAAAGTACCCCGTACTATTGTTGCCAAAATCAAAAGTCCACGCCAGCTGATCTCTGCTGTTTCGCGCTACAACAAGAAGAATTCAAATACAAAAATGAATACTGGACTGATTGGCTTTGCAGGCAATCCCTCACCTGTATATGTTTCGGATCACCTCTCACCATTGAATAAAGCCCTGCATGCCGCCGCGCGATTGTAGGCAAAGGAAAAAACAATTTAAGTTTGTATGGGTCCGTTCTGGTCGCGTATACGTTCGTAAAGATGAGAACGCGCGATATATATTTATTAAGAATAATACAAGTTTAGATTTAATATAATAATTTAGTTTAAGTAGAATGGCTACTGTAATTTATTGTTTGTTGTTTTCATTTTTAAATTGCGTCAAAGTTAAATATCAAAATATAAGAAATATGAAGTCAAAGTCGCACGATATTTATAATTCTGTGTTGAGTAGTAATTACGACGTAATTTGCCTATGTGAGACTTGGTTGGAGGAATCGGTTTCTTCATCATTAATTTTTGCACAGTATACATACCTTCATACATACCTAGTGACGTTCTAGACACTTTTCTAACTGAATGTTCTGGAATTTAAAATACCAAAGACAGCACAACTATAATAGTTGGCGACTTTAATATATCAATTGGCACGCCTTGGATTCTACTTTTATAACAAATTCTCCCAAATCTGTGCTTCTGATAAATTTTATTGTGTCTTAATAGCTTTAACCAATTCAATAAAATTAACAATGACTTTAATGACGTTCTAGATTTAGTATTAACCAACAATTTTGTCCCCACTTATGTAAGTTCTGCGACACCACTTAGTGTAGTAGATACCCATAGAGTTATTTTTTGAAACAGGTTATCATTACCTTTTAAGAGAGAATAGAAGTAAAGTACTGAAATTAAATTTTCGTAAGACCGAAAAATGTATTTCCGACTTAAAAAGCATACCATGGATTGCGTTAGCTGATAATCAGAACTGTAACGAACTATTACATAATGTTTATAATCATATCTGGGAAATAATAGAGAAATATACACCGTCATGTTCCAAAAAGACTTCTCAATACCCTAGCTGGTTTTCTAAAAGTCTTATTTACACTCTCAAGGAACAAAATAAATATCACCGTTTGCGTGGGAAGTACTATAATCTACGTGACTATGACACTTATTCTGTGTTACGCAAACGGTAAAAAAAAGAAACTAATAAGTGTTACAAAAAGTACATTCGCCAAATAGAAGATAACATGACCCAAAACATTAAAGCTTTTTGGGCTTATACAAAATCAATGAAAATAACAAACGACATTCCTAAAAATATCTTTTATAATGGCAGAAAAGCCAACTGTGCTTCAGACGTTCCGAATACTATTGCAGAATATTTCTCTTCAGTATACGGCCCCACCTCTGCTGTTTATATATACGGTTATGAGTTTCATCCTTTTATTCCATCTTTCTATCTCAGATTTTTAACAACGACCTCTTGATAAAAGAATATAGATATTTTGAACGACTGGTGCAAAGGTAATGAATTACATCTCAACGAAAAAGTGACAATGTATTACTTTTACTAAAAAGCACAATGCTTTTCCATTTAATTATCATGTTGATGGAATGGCATTGCAACGGGTAACTGTTGTGAGAGATCTCGGTGTCTGGTTTGATACCAAACTGACATTCAAATCACACTATGATTATAAAATAGGAAAATCTAAAAGGATGCTTGCATTTGTTACGAGTAATGAAACCCTACAAAAAAATTACAACCTTTTTGTTGTTGTACAATACTTTTGTGCGATCTCAACTTGAGTACTGTTCGTCAGTGTGGACATCTATATATAATGTCGACATCAATAGGATAGAACATGTGCAAGCCCGTTTCTTGAGATATCTTTCAATAAGATCAGGAAAAAGGCGTCCTCTTCGCGAATACTCAAACAGGATGAGCTATTTTGGTTTGAAAAGTCTTGAGACGAGAAGAAAGGTATGTCATCTTGCCTTTTACATAAAATTGCTAATGGTCTACTCAGTGAGGATTTATTAAACATGTTATATCTTAATACCCCAGACGATCAAAAAGGAACCCCCGGCTTTTCAGCATTCCATTTACAAACAATAACGTAACACAAAATAATCCCATTTATAGGATGTGCGAATTGTACAATGTTCTCGCCTTTCCATTTGATATCTTTCATCAAGATATCAAAGAATTCAAATATGCGCTTTTACAGGCCCTATATTAACTAATTAGTAAGTTAAAATATTATAGAATAAATATTTTTCTTTCTTTAATTTTGTTAATTGAACGTTGTGTACAATATAAGGCTTTCAAATTTATATTGAAATCTCTGTAAAACTGTTCTAGTATATTATTTTTTGTTTGAAAGTTGATTTTGTACCATATAAAATAAAAAAATATTTACCTTAATACATTTTGCTTTTATTACGAATAAACACAAGTCGTGTAGCCCACGTGAGCAAAACCGCGAGCAAAAGCTAGTTTATTATAAAATTAAACTAGCTGTTCGCACATTATTGCTCCGACATACTCGTAGCTTCAGTCTTAATAAATTAACATTTTATGACTTATTATTTTTATATATTACATTTGGTGATTAAAAAAAAAGGTAAGCAGCAATCTTACTCGAGAATGGGTTGATTCTGAAAGTCGCATTCAGCCGCAGAGTTTTAATGACATTTTTATGTTATCATCATCATCATCATCATCATCATCATCATCAGCCTATATTAGTCCACTGCTGGACATAGGACCTTTCAAGCTCACGCTACTGAGCACGATCCGCGGCTACTCTGATCCAGTTATTGCCAGCTTAAAATGTTATATTAGAACTTTAGTTAACATCGACAAAGTCGTTTAGTTTCGATTCTCAGCTTCCAATTATTAAAGTTATTCCGAGATGAATCCTGACCTCGAGTCGTCTGGAAATTCTGAGTAGCTATTTCGTAGAAAATATGAAGCGCTCTCATATTCATTTATATTTAGTCTTGTAAATAAGGTTATTGCGTCAATCAAATAATTCCAATCACGTTTGTTTGGTTTTGAGTTTGCCGTTGGCCGCCGAGTGCCTTTCCAGTATCACCAGGCAGGCTGGTAAGCCGTGTGACAGAAAGTCCACATGAACCACCCGCGCAAGCCGAGGAGCGCTAGCGAATGTGCCGCGGTAGCGCCCGGCGAAGCGCCAGGATCGTTATGTCAATATTAATTGATTGCTTGCTATGAGATTTTGCCTGGAATTTTGCTATGAGAAGTTGACTTTGATGATTTAAACGCTAATCAATAATATTTTTATCAAACATTACACACTGCTGTTTTATTTGTACTTCTGTGTTTGTCTAGTTTACCTGATCGCCTCGTGGCATTCTATAGAATACCAGGGCATAATGATAAAAGATAGATAACATATTGAAATTAATAGGAATTTAAATTAAGTAATAGATGAATTTTGTACTTAAGCTTGGATTTAACGGTAATTATTATTATATATAATATATAATATTTAATTTAGTGTGTTTGTTAAAAATATTTTTTATATAAATAGTCGCAATTGTTCCACCAATTCGGAATGCAGTCATCTATCGAATGGTCAGGTAAAAAAGACGGTAAAAAAGCTCAACAGTACATCAAGAAGTTTTGTTATACTTAATTAGTACATGGTTACTACCAGTATACAGGAGTGAATAGTAGGTAAGTACATGGATATAGTAGGTACATGGTTACTACATAAGAGAGACCTAAGAGTTTTTCATCACACATCCTTTCTAATTAATAACAAAATCTTTTTGAAGCTTAATTCACAAACATTTGGTAAAATAAAACGATTCTCACACAAATAATCAGTACAATGTACATACTCGGGCACAAAATAAGCTTAATAAACTATTACCGCTACTACACTACTACACTACACTAAATTACCGCTTCATACATACTTACTTATAGGTATAGAGAATGGGAATCGGAGTGTTGTCAATTCGAAATATATTACATGTAATACTTCCCATTAAAAACGGAAACTCTATTAACTGCAGACCGTACAGGAAGACTTGGTAAGAGTCGCTTTCAATTTTGCAGCGACGTGAATACAACCTTCATAAATGCTCGAGTTGAACTGAAAATAGATTATGCGATGGCGCAACGCTCCCGGCGATAGTTAGGGCGACGCATCGCTAAACAATTAATTTATTACGGAGCGTTTGCGTACCATAAGAAAAACTGCTTGTTTTTCCCAATTAAAACTACAAATAAATTTAAAAAAATGAACTAGCATATTGAAAAGTGTGTTAAACTTAAGACCAGTACGGACTCGTGGTCACACCAACATGTCACACCAGTGTGAAAAAGACTAATTATTAAGAAAATTTAGATGCTTAAATCGGTCTGGTTTGCTTGTAAATTGCAAATCTATGTTTTAAAAGAGGTTACTTTGATATTTTTTTCTCTGTTATAAAAGTTAACAAATCGTGTTTCTGCAACTAGCAAAATGAAGTCATATAAAGAAAAACCATGTCATCAAATATCACTTTCATAATTATTTTTGTAATTGTTGGCAAAAATCAAGATCCCCGCCAGGTAAATTTCCAATGCGTCGCCTTAAAAGGGTGCTGCGTAAGTCCCCAGCGCACACTGGATCGATCCCATACTAGCGGCCGGACGTAGGGTCGTAATCGTAAACATATATTCTATGAAAATTTGATATAAAAATATGCAATAGTGCTAAAAATAAATCAATCTACAACATTTGTTCGTAGTGGGAGTCTCTAAGGAGGTGGCCGCAGAAGGCGGGGTGGCACTCCATTACCAAGCCACAAGAGTGTACGCCCGCACCATCGGGAAGAGCCCAACTCAGACTGAGGGGAAGTGTATCTGTAATGGATGCCCCATACATGACTCCAAGACACGGGGTGAGGAGCCTGCCGAGAACCGGTCTACCAACCAGCCTGGAGCCACCAAGGGAAGCCAGGCGGAAGGGAGCAAGACGGTGCAGGGAGGCTCAAACCCCCACAGCACACAACAGGCGCATAACGCGAAGTGGGAGCGGCCCATAGGCGAGGGAGGCGACAATCAGCTAGGTACCCCGAAGGTGGGCGCCGCTGCGACTCGGAGCCCCTGCCTATTGGACTCGCCCCCCCAGCACCGCACAACACACCCTCTCCCTCACCCCATGACGATGCTGAAGGACCGTACACCCCCACCGAGCGTAGCACAACTGCAGCCGCATCGGTGTGGGGGGTCGAAACCGGAAGCGGAGCCCAAATAGGGAGGGGACAGGGACACAGACACACAGACAAACACACACACATACACTGACAAATGAACACACACAGAGACACCACAAATACAGATACAAAAAATAAAGATAGTTCAATTGAATCTTCACCACTGTATCGAAGCCATGACAGAGCTTCGCAGATACGTGATGGAAAAGACAATAGACATAGTCCTGCTGCAAGAGCCATACGCCTTAAACGGACGTGTGACAGGGCTCGGCTCTATGGGGAGAGACATTATATGGAGGATACCATGAGGATGGTGAGTTAACCCCAAGAGCATGTGTTGTAGTGACAATACAGACAGATGCAGGAAAAGAAGAAAGAGTGCTCCTAGTCTCCGCATACCTACTCAGCGAGGGGGACTTTGAGCCGCCATCCCGAGAAATGGAAGAAACTGTAAGAAAATACCAAGGTAAGAATATTCCCTATATTTTAGGGTGCGATGCCAAAGCACACCATGTGGTATGGGGTAGCACTAACTGTAATAAAAAAGGTGACTTACTTTTAGAATTAGTATAACAGGCCTGGAGATACTGAACGTAGACAACACGCCCACATTCGTCACCAAGGCAAGACGAGAAGTGTTGGACATCACTATTGCTACAGATAGGATAAGCCGACATATAAGGGACTGGAAAACAGACGAAAGTGACTCTATGTCAGATCATAGACGAATCACCTTTAGTCTGGAGGCCAAGACTGAAAAGATTCTGATAAGAAATGCGAGGAAAACCAACTGGAACACGTACCAGCACCATCTGGATAAGTGGGTCCCAGGACGAGACACCCCGCTAGTAGATGCCCTAGAAATAGAAAAGGAAGCCAATAGACTGGACGAAGCTCTAAGGGAAGCCTATCACAAGACATGTCCCCTAAGAGAGATAATACCAGACAGAGGACAACCCTGGTGGACAAAGGCACTGGGGAAACAGAGGAAAAAGACACGGCGAGCTCTCAACAAGGCCTTAAAGAAGAACGATGATGAGAGCTGGCAAATATACAGAGAAGAAAGAAACTTATACAAGAAAGACTGTAGAAGGGAGAACAAGAATAACTGGAAGGCGTTCTGCGCAGGAGTTGAAAGATACCCTGAAGCTGCGCGACTGGTAAAAACGTTCTCCAAAGCCAACACGCGTAGGCTAGAAAGTATCAAGAACGGAGAAGAACTAATAACTGATCCGGAAAATATACTGGAAGTTATGATGAAAACACACTTCCCGGATAGTGAGGAATACACAGATGATGATATACCAATCCCCCCAGGTCCCACAGCGGACCGGGAGCCAAAGATAATCATCACTGAGGAACATTTATTGTGGAGCGTCCGATCCTTCCAGCCATACAACTCATAAAAGGCAGGGGGACCGGATGAAATCTTCCCGAAAATGTTACAGACAGCTATAAAGTATATAAGCAAGGACCTGCTGGCCCTGTACAACATCAGTATCAGAACTAAGCAAATACCGAGAAAATGGTGGGAAGTGAAGGCAGTATTCATCCCAAAACCTGGGAGGGCATCCTACCAGGAAGCCAAAGCCTTCAGATGCATTAGCCTCTCCTCATTCCTACTAAAGACACTGGAGAAAATCCTAGATAGAATAATCAGAGAACAAATAGAGAAAAGCGGATCTCCACTACACCAAAATCAACATGCATACATGGAGGGCAAATCCACCGAAACGGCCCTCCACAACTTGGTGATAAGAGTGCAAAGATCAGTTAGCAATGCAGAATACGCAATGGGCTGCTTCTTTGACGTGGAGGGCGCATTTGACAGAGCGACCCCCGACTCAATAGAGGCTACTCTTAGCCGCGAAAGAATAGACAGAGACGTATCAAAATGGGTGAAAAACATGCTAAGACACCGACTGATACGCACAGAGATAGCAGGAACAACACTTGCGGTGGTGGAGAAAAGAGGGTTCCCCAGGGGGGAATGTTTGTTTTGTTGGATGTTTGTCGCCATTGCTGTGGTGCCTGCTAATAGATGCATTAGTTAACAAAATAAACAGGATGCACATATACACATAGGTGTATTCTGATGATGGCGTGCTCCTGGTGACAGGCAAAGTTCTCAGCGTCATGTGTGAAATCATGAACAGAGGAGATATACGCAATAATGACATGCGCCGAGATGGCCGAACACCTTACTATTACAGGAAAGATGGCTATCTACAGCGACAGCCAGGCGGCGCTGAAGGCACTAGGCAGAGAACAGACGACATCAGCAATCGTCAAAGAATACAAGGAATCATTTAAAGCCGAGGGAACGGACCTGACGATAGCGTGGGTTCCCGGACAAGAGGGAAACACGGGAAACGAACAGGCCGACGAACTAGCCAGAAAGGGAGCAGAGGAAAACTTGGTGGGACCGGAACCCCGGCTGCCACAATAGCGCACAACATCACCAAGGGAGTAATCAGCCACAGTATCACATCAGAAACCAACCGAAGATGGAGGTCCTCGAATGGTATGAGGCAGTCGAAAATCTTCATCAAGGGAATGGAATGGAAAAAAAAGACCAGCAAACTAATGGGACTCTCTAGAGAGAACATGAGGCTAGTCATAGAAATCATAACAGGACACTGTCGGCTGAACAGACATCTGACAGTAATAGGAGTGAAAACCGACCCATATGCCCGGAGTGCATGGAAAGCGAGAAGACCAGCCTCCACCTACTAGCTGAATGCCCTATGTACTCACTGATAAGATGGGAGCTCTGGGGGTCGGACACATTACACATAGAGGACCTGAAGGTGGAGCAGATAGCAAGATTTACCAAAGAGACCAAAGATTCGACGGGGCGTCGTGAAAGCTGGATTAATCTTAACTCCAAAAGGGAGAACGGGTAAAAGGATGAAGTGGCCCGCAACAACGCGGGTGGATCGTCCGTTCGGCTGGCAACGTCCCCATTAGAAATAATAATAATAATAAGCGTAGGGATATCTCATTTGAGGTAAGCGATATAATTTCGAAAAGTACATACAAGCAAAACGCGGCCAATAAATACTTTTCTTCTAAGCTTGCACCTAAATATGAGCGTTGTAAGGTTATCCGTAAGCTTTCTCCTTTGGTCTACGTGCTCGAAGACGCGAATGGAAAGTGTATAGGTAAATGCCATATTAAAGATTTTAAAAGTTTAGACGTTTCTGAGGACTCTTTACTTTACTGTTTCTCCGTGGGTGTAGCGGGTATAGAATACTCATCCCGCCCTTCGTCCTGGCGTGTCGTAAAAGCCGACTGTAGGAATAGTTTCGTTTTAATAGACAACACCGTTTCCCCGTGGGTGATGCGGGCGTAGAATACTCATCCCGCCTTTCGTCCTTGCAAATTGGTATCTAACAAAGTGTAAACATCAATAAAATCAAAAAGACCTTTAATTTGTCACTTTCTGACACGGGATTGAAGAGAAATTGGCGTATTTATTGTTAAAATTGCATCATCGCTGGAACTTGGCGACGGCTGCTTTGGCGCATCGCACCTACTATGCACTGCTACCAAGGTACTAGCGACAGATTTACGATAATTTAGTGATACAAAATTGTAAACAAAAAAAAGAAAACATTTATCGTTTAATTATCGCCCCACTATGTTTTTTTTTTTAATCTTATTTTTTTGGAAGCTTTTGTCTATTCATAGACATGTCAGCCTCATCGTAACCTAACCTTAATGTTTAATTAAATCTACTTACTTATCCACTATGTTGCGCTCACCATCTAAGCAATCCTCTTCCAACCCAGATTTCATGGTATTATCAACAATAAATTTGATTGTTATGATTTGATCAATAGATCATCGAGGAGCTCGATGGCGCAATGCTTAACGCGCCCGGTCTGCGATTGCTAAGGTTAAGTAACTTTCGCAAAGGCTGGTCATCGGATGGGTGACCAAAACTTTATCATCTCGAGCTCCTCCGTGCTTCGGAAGGCACGTAAAGCCGTTGGTCCCGGCTGCATTAGCAGTCGTTAACAACCACCAATCCGCACTGGGCCCGCGTGGTGGTTTATGGCCCGTTCTCCCTATCCATCTATAGGGAAGGCTCGTGCCCCAGCAGTGGGGACATAAAATGAGCTGATGATGATGATGATGATGATCAATAGATTGTATTAGGTAGGTATGTTGTTCCAAGAACAGTAATGGCGCGAAGTGCGTAAGTAGTTCGCTACTGGCAAATGTCGCAAAAATGCTGGAATTCGTTCGTCTCTGCGACGAATAATTGACACTTAAGTACTAGATAGATCGTTCAATAAGCCCCGAGCATCGATAAATCGATGGCCCCGAGACTTACTTGGAGATGGCGCATATATTGAAAATTATTTTAAAGAAATAAAGAAGAAAAGAAAGAAAGACTGACTTTTTAGAAAGTACTGACCATCAAATGATGTTTTAATTTTTATTGAAAATAGAACAATTTAAATATTGATTTACAGATATTTAAGTGGCGCTACTTTTTAATTTTGTAAACAATGGAAAAAACGAGTTTCATGTGTTGGTAAAACATTGTTTTTAATGGGAAAAACACCGTCCAAGCACATTGTTGGGAAAAATCAAGATGGCGTTATAGTTAAAAGTGGCCGGAACGTCTTATTTAACTAAACCATAACATGTGAGGTGTTCATTAGGTGCCGTAAAAATGCTAAATTACTTCATTCAAATAGTTTGTTGAGCATAATTTGATTTCTATCTCTAATTACTAGATATGTTTTTTTTTTCATTAGTGGCGCTAGTGTGCGGCGTAAACGCTCTTAAGGGCTCGATGTTAACGACTAGACCACACAAGGGACATAAGAATGAAAAGGCGTTTTTTATGCTTTTGCAACCTCTGACTCTATAGATCCTTATTTTATGATTATAGTTCGGTGCTCGAACTTTAGGCTGTGAAACATTTATCACTCTGAATATAAAACTTTGAAGTCCTCAACAATTAAAGTGAATAATAATGAGTAAGGTTTTTATTCAACAACATATTTTTTTACTAAACTTATTGCTATATAATTATTTCAAGTTAGTATTACCAACATATTAAAATAATTGAAGTATACCGATAAATTCGCTCCCGTTATCAGTGGTCGATAGGTATTTTTATTTATAATGAGGATTATTGAGTGTACGAACAGAGTGAACGTAGCTAGTTACGAACTTATTGCGTACCTATTACGTATTGCGTTTTGCTCGAGCGCGATATGTATGATGAAGCTTACCGTTTGCAGTCTTCTTATTTTGGGGTTTTGCTCCGTTAAGCCCACTGTTTGTTTGCTTAGTATTTTATCTTTTAAATTAATTTCGTCACAACTTATCTTAGAGAGACGACCACGTTTATTGTCAATTATATTTTTAGATGTGACATAACTAATCAATCAACATGTAAAAACCTAAGCATTATTTCTAATGCTATTATTGGAAATCATAATCACATTTAAATTTTTAGTTTCGTTTGTCATTGTTTTGTGATGTATAACGGAGGAAAAGTGTTCCTACCGGGATGTTGATTAAAATGAAAAATAATAAAGTAAAAGCGGTGGTGCTTGGTACCGCACGCAGTCCGCCGATTTCTCCCCCTCGTGCCCTGACCCCGGCCACAGAATAACTAATTACAAAATACAGAGACTGCACAAGTTAAGCTTCGTACAAATAGGCTCGAGCAACGCTCTTCCTCTCACAGTTTTGTTTTATTGATTTAATGTATTTTTATGCTTAATTAAAAAAAATATTAACATTCTGTACTCTTTCTCTATAAAAACTATAAATGTGCGAAATTTCATACTCCTCCGTCCGCGCGAATTCGTAAAAAGGGGTACAAAGTTTTTCCTTCACGTATTAATATAAAAAGATGCCGAATGTAAAAAGTGTCACTTGTGCCCAGAATATTATTTTTTTAGAAGAACGAGGCATTTGCAGTTTTGTTGTACCTAATTGTTTTGACTGAAATTTTTTAACTATTTTGCCAATTACTTAGGTATCTTTTCTTTTGTATTTTTAACATTCTACTACATGTAGCAAACACATCCGTCAAATATGCCCTGATTATGCAAATACTACATTTAGATAAAATTAAATAATTTGAGATTGAAATGAATTTCATAGAATCTAGCTTAGAAGCCACGAGTATGTCGATGCCGACCAAAAAGCAACTCAACCAAAAATAAATAGCGGCTATCCTATGAATTTAATCATAAGGGCTTAACGCTAGAACCTACTTTCATATGCAATATATGCCATCACCAGCCATTGTACTAAGAAACCTTTAAAAAAATTTCACTGTAATGAAAAATGGAGGAAGCTTAGAGACTACATAATCAGTTCCTTTAATATCATCTGTGGACGGGGCGGGTTAGCAACAAGAGTTGATAGGTACCATGTGTACAGGGTGAACTAATTGTTTAGTTAACTGGATATAGATTTAATAACAATCCCACCAAAAACATAATTTTCAACTACAAACACCATAGCACGGACTAGCGAAGGTATTAAGTATGTCTAATGCACGCTACTTTAATATTATCCTTTGGCTTTAATATAACTTTGCGGTTTTCTACAACATTCATAGCTATGTTAAAATCTTAATTAGCAAAGTGTGTGTTTGCACATGATTGTTGAAACAAAGGCTTCATTAAACTGAAGACTTGAAATGAATGAAAATAACTCATTTTAATTTTCAGTCTTCAGCTTTGTGTGCTTGGTGGATGGGCAAAAAGTTCTCGAACGGATTCGTGTAAATATACACACGGATACAGTTGCAATTTGCTGGCTTTTCAAACTTGACACACAAGGACGAAGTTGCGAGTAAAGTGCTAGTTGTGGCGACAAGTCATACGTCTGCATAGTACCAGCTGCCAGCGACACTGAGGCAAGACGAACCTTGCGTTCCTAATTACTTACGTGTGGTAAAATATAATAATTTAAGTTATACGCACCCGCAAATTTATGTTTTACTGTGTTGTATGATTTAGGTAATTAATATTGCGAAACTATTTAATATATAAGGATGTACGTTTCTAGAATAAATTCATTACATATTGAAAACTCTTACAGCAGACCAGTCCTCACACTAGTATTTTATAAACTGTTTTGTATTTTCAACAAAAGTTTACATTTCCCAGGTTTTCATTGGAAACGCAATACTTAGAAAAGCTAATAGCGGGGAAGGGGGGTGGGAGGGGGGATCTTGGAAACATATTAAATACAAGGTAATACTATTACTACACCTTGGAAGCGGCTAGAGCAAAATAAACATTTTATAGGAATAAAAGAGTTCTTACACTTAGGGAAACTTACACACAACAACCTACGTCGCGTCGCTGCAAGTTAAAAATGAAGTGGGGTGGCGTAGCGAGGAAGAAGTCTCGCGCCAAGAATACTAGGAAATAATGAAACTGCAATATGGAGCAACCATTCACTTATTCCACTTGATATTTTTTTAGTATCGTTCGAATTCGTAAAGTTTCTAGAAGCTGTACCTGCTACAATTAAACTCCGGCAAAACTATTAGTTAATTAGCCCCTATAGGGTTCTCGCAGCGTAGTTTTAAGAGCATTTTGCAACTTGTGTCTATAATCTTCTTCTCGAGTAACAAAATTTATTTTAGGAGATGATAATACCTACCTACCAAGGTAGAGTAATTAAACTTGCCCTGTTTATTTATATACTAGATGACCCGGTGAACTTCGTATCACCTACATGTATTGGTGAAAAATATGGTCAAAACTTAAGCATTATCGGCTGGGGTGGGAAATTACTCTAAACATTTCTTGGCCAACATCCAAAAATATAACAATTGCTTTCAAATGACGTCGTTTGGCGCAACGCATATTGTACAGGAAAAATTCATGCCCACTTTCAAAGTAGTATACCATAATTATTGTATTTGATAAATTATTAATTGTGGCAATTTTACTTTACCACCAACACAACATAATCTAGTAGATTCACCGCTGTACTTTATCGCTTTACAATATTGACAAATGGTTGTCATTTCCCCAATTGTTGCGGCACAATAATCTATTTCCGGGTCGTAGTGGAATGCTAAGTACTCGTTCCAGGTTTACAGGAACACTGCGTCTGCGGAATCGCTCTATTTCATTGTGTCATGCAATCGTGCTCGCTGTTGTTGAGTTTGATGTGCCCGAACTCGATCCATTCTAAGCCTATCTACTTCATTATTATTCACTGTGGAACGCAATTCTGCCATAAAAACGAATGTTCTCATTATCTGTCTCTCGCTGGTCGTCAGTGCGGTTTGCACGTGAGTTAGCTCGTCACACATATGACATCGCGACCTAAGTCAGGTCTTCTTCTCCTTGGCATTTTAAAACAATAACAGTAATACAGTTAATAAAGTTTTCACGCACTGGCAAACTGATGATAGATTTTAATAATCGTCTTCAAATTTATTTATTTATTTTCTTTTTTCGGCTGCATTAGTAGTTGTTAACAACCACCAACCCGCACTGGGCCCGCGTGGTGGTTTATGGCCCTTTCTCCCTATCCATCCATAGGGAAGGCTCGTGCCCCAGCAGTGGGGACTTTATGAGCTGATAATGATGATGATGATGATGATTTTCTTTTTACGACAACCAACTGACAATTTTACACATTTTTATTTCTGAAACAGAAATGTTTTGTATTCCAACAAAACAGACCAAAGAGATCGGACCTCATACTACAACTATAAAACATACACAATACACACCTATAAATATTTGACAACCAACCAAGTGACAAAAGACATCAAATGTTTCACAGCTAGGAACATTTTGTTGTACGTACCGCTTTGACAGTTTCCATGACAACGAAATAAACAAATAATTTTGTATTGAAAAATTAAATTGTCGTTTTTAGTATTTTCCGTTACTTATTATTTATGTTTCAAACCGCTTAAACCTTCCCTGAACCTCCACAAATATTTCAAAATCAAAATTAGCCAAATCGGTCCTGCCATTTTCGAGTTTTAGCCCGACTAACGGACAGCAATTGATTTTTATATATATAGATATATTTGTTTGGGTCAAATCTGGTAATTGAAATTTGACCCCCTTCCTGCTGACGGATTGAGCTAAAATTTTGCATGCGTGTGTAAATGGAATGGCAATGCAAAATTATTAAGACATGGAGCTGATCTGATGATGGAACCGGAAGGAAGCCATAGGAACTCGATAGTTAAACGACACCACCCTATCGAGATTGGACTCGTTTGACCCGTCTTGACGAGTACTTTGACTACCAACTTTGGTTACCAACAGTGACGTCCTTAAAGGCGGTAGAGGCTAAAAAGTTCACACATTTATGGAATATGGAATCTAATGTTGAAGAGATTCGAGACTATAGTACAGTGGAAGAGCTGGTCCCGAGGGGCAATTATAAATCATATAAAATTGGTGTTCCTCTTGCCTACTACGAAACATGCTTCTCCAGTAGCGTTTGGCCTATAAATGCGAGAATAAAGGCTTGGATTACATCGCTTCCCGGCAAGAAAAGTGTCAAAACGCAAAAATAGCTATTTCAAGAAAATGCAACTTTATTAGTTTTTTGTTCATTTAAATGTCAATAATTTAAAAAGTATAATAGTCAGATGGCTGAAATTTTATTTGCAAATAGCTTGTTTATATGTTTCATAAAGGGCTTAAAATTTAACAGCAAATTTTTATTTTTTTTAAACTAACTTTTAAGAAACTCGTAATTATATGTATATTATGACTCTTTTTTCGGTTAAAATGTCTGTAGTTTCAAAAATAATACACATTTTAATTAATGTAATCACCATTACTTTTATTATAAAACGTCTTCAGTCTTAATTTAAAATAAAGAAAAAATAACCAAATCATAAACTTCACATCAAAATAAAAAAAAATCATCAAAAACCAACTTCTTGATTCATAAGTTACTAGTTTTGGCCTAATTAACAATCAGTCTTACTTCAGTCTTTGGCTTTTTAATATAAAAATTTGATCTTAGAACTAAAATTAAATTATTATCCATAACGTATATCTTAATGCATACTTTTATTAGTAAACTGTTTTTAAAATTACCTGCAATAAAAAAATAAAATTATTAAATTCTCTTTAACATTTTTTTTAAATAAGAAAAATTTACAAAACAGACTTCTTTATAGGTAATAATAATATTTTTTACGTGAACTTACAATCAACTATAAAAAAGATAAATTACTTACATTAATAGACTTATAAAAAGACTCATAACAGTGGGGAATATGATTATTTTGTAATAAATCCAATAGATACTTTATTTTATTTTCTTTCGAGTTTCGGTTTAGAACTGTCGCAAATTTGAGAGAAATTGAGTTAAGAGAGAATTCACAGCATAATTGCCTGAAAAACAGAATGGAGTTGAACTCTTCTAAATGTTACGCGATGACTTTTGGTCGAATGTGGCACCCAATCTGTTTTGAATACAAATTAAATAACTTTCCTATCACAAAAGCAACAGTGATGAAAGATTTGGGGTCACATTCGACCAAAACCTCACGTTTCATGGACTTATGTTGGCGTTGGCTAAAGAGTCCTTCAGGCGGCTTAGCTTTGTCCTACGGAATGTGCGTGACTTTAAAAATACCAAAATTATAAAATTACTTTACGGCGCTCTGGTACGAAGCAAGCTCGAAACCAGTGCATGTATCTGGAATCCGTATGAAAGCACGTACTCTTTGCTGTTGGAAAAGGTACAAAAGGCCTTTTTGAGGTACCTATATAAGCGACTATACGGGTATTATCCCTTTATGTACCCCACTATGTTCCTTTTAGGTGCCTTGGGTTACAACTCACTTGAAGTAAGGCGGGCAAATGATCAGGTCAAAGTAGTGTGCAAAATTCTCCACGACAAAATTGATGCTCCTGATTTCCATAATAAGCTGAGTCAGTTCTTTACACCGAACAATTACCTGCGGGCTAGAAGGCATGCACTATTTGCTGTGCCATCTTGCCGCACCGTAGCTCGTGCACAATCTTCGATACCCCGTACTCTCGCCGCACTCAACGCTCTACTGGACTCCAACCCAGACTGCGACTTGTTTGCGGACGAATGGATGAAATTATTGTTTAAATGCTAAGAGTTTTGGAAGAGTGATGTTTAAATGGATGTCAACGACTTTAATGCCAATATTTTTAATAATATTTTTAATTTTATTCTATATTTTTAATTTTAACGTATGATGATATTATTATTATTTTGTTTTGATGTTATTTTAATGTGTTTCTAATTTTATTATTATTCCCTTTATTTATTTTCTTTCTTAAAACTAGATTTTTACAATATTTTAATATAAAAACAATAAAACAAATTTTCCTTTCAGGCTCAATTAGTAGAATAGTTCTTTATGAAAATAAAATTAAAAACTAAAAACTTGAAAATAAAAAAACTTGTATTTGTTTAACTTTAACGGTTTTATTAAAAATATTTTTTTTTTTAAATATCTATATTTTTTTAAAAAATACTTTTTTTACTTGTTAAAAAAGAGAACTAAAAAGTTAAAAATAATTTAAACCTAATAATAAGAAAACATTTTTTTATGAATAAAAGCGTGTTACATTGTGATTGCAAAAGAAAAATAATGGTGTATTATGCTAAAATGTCACACGCTTTTATTTAGAGTAAGTCCGGGGGAGATGGCCGTAGTTTTTATGAGACGCTATAAAATTTAAACTAGTGGTATTTTTCCCAAATATTTATTTTAAATCAGTCTTTAATCATTTAACCATTCTAAAACACAACATAATCAACAAATTCTAATCAATTAAAATTATTAAAAAAACATAACTATAAGTCTCCATTGGCCATCTCTCCCGAGACGTTCGGGAAAGATGGCCATAGTAGTAGGGGGATGATGGCCAGTACTTTTTTTTATTTTTCTGCTTCTCTTATCTTTTTTTTTTGGCCACACTTTGAGCACATATTGTCAAACTCGGTACAGTTTTCATGAACCCAAAATGAACAAATGACACATTGCAACCAGTCCTCAATAAGTTGGGTATTGTAATAATTCTCCCCACATCCAGCACAGTTGTCTTGTTCATTTTGGGTTCATGAAACCTGTACCGAGTTTGACAATATGTGCACAGTCTTTCGCTTTCTAGATACCATAGTTTTATCAGTCTTATTCTCTTTTTTATTATTATTTTTTCTTTTTTAATTTTTGACTTCTCTTCTTTGGCATATTTTTGTTGATCTTTGGCTTTTCTTACCTCTATGTGAGATTGAGAAGTTAAAAGGGTACCTACTTGCTTTGACCGTTTTCTTGCTTCAGCAAGTTTCTGTGGTATTGGGGAAAGTTCTTTCAGGATTTGAGATGATGTAAATCCTTTATCAGGTTTTTCCACGTCAACCTCGTTAGAAGCACCTAAAGTTATTTCTTTTGATTTGCGAGGTGTCGTAAATCCAATTACGGCGCGTTGTAACTGCTTTTCGCTTGTAGATATTCGGCATTTGCAATAAAATAGTTAAATATTAAATTAAACATTATTATCATTAACATAAACAAAATTAATAATAAGGCCATCTTTACCGGAACACATGTGGCCATCTCTCCTTAACTGACCGGGAGAGATGGCCATATCGATATAAAAATTAACGACTAGGCATAGACAAAAATTTTGAGGTTAGAACACAGTACATTGATCATACCAAACATGATAAAACATAATAAGCATAAGTTTCCATTGAAATTTTTTCACCACGAGGTAAGATGTAAGCCCATTAAAAAAGAAATTCACTTTCGAAAACAAATAAACTGCTTTTTACTTACTTTTTGATTTAATTTCACTATAACTTTGTATGTGCTGCTAATGGCCTCCGCTGACCGAAGCGAACTAAGCGTAAACTAGCGCCATCTAGCTATTAGTTTCGAAAATAATTGAACTGGCCATCTCTTCCGTACGGCCATCTCCCCCGGACTTACCCTATATATTTTTTTTTATTATTATCAGGTTTAAATTATTTTCAACTTTTTAGTTCTTTTTTTAACGAGTAATTAAAACTTGTTTTTAAGTTTTTTTTTCTTTTATTTTTTTTTATCTTTAAATTTTAAAAAAATCTTTATTATCATGAAAACCATTTTTTATTTTTATGGACAAAGATTTATTTAAATTGAAACTTGTTTTATTAGGGACTATAGGCCCGTAACCGAATTCATTCGTGTTAACACCCATTTAAGTAAAGCAAAGTAAAAAGCCAATGGAGGCTTTTGCCTCCATCTTTGAAATCAAGTCATCGCTACAATTGATAGGTATTGGCTCACCACGCTTGCCAAATGCGGGTTGGAAAATCCAATACACACTTTGCCCGACCTGGGAATTAAACCCAGGACCGTCAGGTATCGGGCCGAAAGCTATGCCACTCCAGCCACAGATATATATCGTATAATTTATGCGACAAAATTACAAAACAAAAAAAAACCGACTTCAAAAAACAGGAAACTTAGAAAAGTAAAAACAGCTCTAAAAAGCAAGAAATAATATTGAATTCATATTATTAATTACCTAGGTGTCAGATTTAAAAAATATCTATTGAACTCGGGTGGTTGGTGGTCAGCTGGGGGACAATTTTGTTTCATTTAAACTTTTATAGTTGTTCCATTATCTTCACTTTTTTATTGTAAAAGCCCCACCCGACTTCAGTAGACATTTTTGAAAACTGACATGCGTATCTAGGTAATTAATAATATGATTTAAATACTATTTCTTGCTTTTTAGAGCTGTTTTTACTTTTTAAGTTCCTGTTTTTTGAAGTCGGTTTATTTTTGTTAAACATTATTTTATTTTACGATTTTTATTTAGTGTTGTTTTTTTGATTTTGTTTTAGTATTTTGGCATATTGAACCGTATGAAGTAAGCCCAACAAAAGCTGTAAATCGTTGAGGAATTCCCTCGACTGTCTATGGTCTCCACCATCAAACCTGTAATGGCACTTATAACCCATATGGGTGCAAAGTTCTTATCAATAGAAATGAATTAAGACCCAACACAAGGTAGCTACTGTAAACCGTTGAGAAGTTCCATTGACTGTCCTTCGTCTTCATCATCATACCCCTAATGACAGTCACAACCCATCTAGGTGTAAGGTTCTTATCAATACAAATTAATCAAGACCAAACACCATGTAATTGCTGTAAATCGTTGAGGAATTCCCTCGACTGTATTTCGGCTCCATCATCAGATCGACTCCAGACCCAATGAAAACATTAACAAACGCACTAGTCGCCACTACGATTTTCGAAGGTTCCCCTCGATTTCTCTGGGATGCCATCATCAGATCCTGGTTTCCTTATTATGGTACCACCCTTGGGATATCTCCTTTCCAACGAAAAAAGAATCATCAAAATCGGTTCATAAACGACGCAAACACATCTAAAAATATATATATACGAGTCGAATTGAGAAACCTATTTAAAAAAATTTACTAACTTAAACTTTAATTTACTACTTAATTGCCAAACAAAGCACAAAAAATTCCGTAAAACATGTGGCAATAAATGTTTCGACTCAGTAAATTAACAAATAACAAACAACCATACAAACAAAACTTTCAAGTCAACCCTTAGCGGCACAATTCTGAGAAAAACTGTAACACGTGATTCATCAATTTTATTGTTCAGTCTTCTTCGAGCTCAATTTCAAGTTACCTAATTAAAGCCGACACAAAGTTCTCTATACAATCTTTCAAGACCTTTTTTTTTATTAAACAAATCTCTCCGATTTGCTTCATAGGAAAAATATTTGCGGCTCTTTCAATTTCGCATTATAACATTTTTTTTCTTTATTGTAGTGACACAGCCCGCGCGCAACTAAAACGGAGGAAGACTTTTGCCTTGGACAAAACAAATGTACTTACTGTCATGATGAGTCAGTCAGTCTTACTAATTCTAACTATTAATAACGAGGTAACGTTTGTGACTTTGTTTGTTTGTCATGGCTCTCAATCTCTGGAACTACTAGTCCAATTCCAAAAAATCTTTCAACAATAGAATGCTATATACCTTGTAGATAACATAAAAAATATTTTTATTAAAATCATATATGTAGTTAATATTAAAGAACAAAACAGTAGGTAACACAACATTTTGATTATTTTGTAATCGTATGTAATGTAACGTTTTAGCTGGCTATAATATTTTCTTGTCTGCTTTTTATATACCTACTGTTTTCCATTTTGAATTAATGCAGAACACAGCCACCTTATGTGGCAGGTTTATGCTTTATTCTGATTTCTATGAAAAAACAGCCACGTCAAAAAACGCAATTATTGGTATTATTAAAAGCGATTCGAAATACTGGATAGGATATAAAAAAAATGCTATACTTTTCCCAATAATTCTCAAATATAAAATAAACAGAAAATTAATAAATAACTGAAGTGCAATCATCGACACAAAGATGCTTATTACTCTGTTTGTACCTTTTCTCTCATGGCTGCCTTCTGCATAACTAAGTCCAATTATTTAAGGATTATGAAAATACTTTAACGTTGTGAAGCAGCAAGATGGAAGAGCGCTCAATGCGGGTCAATGAGTTTTAAGAGCGAATCGATCTCTTCTTAACAACCTGTACCCAGAACTATTATAATAAGTTTGCCTAAGATGCCCTTCGCATAATAATTTCTATAATAAATAAAGTAAAGTAAAACAATAGCCTTTATACTGGCTTCATGCTGTCCCACAACTGGGCAATGACTGTCATCATTGACATCAAGTCATCGCTACAATTGATGGGTGTTGGACGTAGTACTATTATTTATTCTGTGGTATTGGCTTAATCGACCCGTTTGACATATGAGACAAACCCGAAACACACTTTGCCCGACCTGGAATTTGAGCCCAATAGGCTTAGCCAAAGTAACATTAAGAAAATGATAGCGAAGTTCGGAAAGAATAAAATGTATGGGATTGACATAAGCCGCGCTAACTCACGTGGTCAATCTTATGTCAATCCCATACATTTTATTCTTTTCGAACTTCGCTATCGTTTTCTTAATGTTACTTTGGCTACCGCCACAGCAGTGCTATTCTCTAAGCAAAACAGCGTCGACCTCGACATTGAACTCGCTCATAACTTGCAAAGGAATGTAGACTTTATTACTATTTAAAATTAGGTTGAAATTCGTTTGCAAGTTATTAGCTAGTTCAACGTCGAGTTCGAAAACATAGCGCTGTTGGACCAGGTATCGGTTCGAGAGTACTTTGCCACATGACGGCCACCTAGGCATTCCGTAATTGTGATTTTGTTTATAATTGGTTTATTAACGCCTCGGAGTTTTTTTTTTGGAGAGAGTTTGCTGTTTGCCTCAGACGGCATTTTCAGCTTCACCGGGCTTGTTTGGGGGCGGCGAGAAACTTAAAGGGTTCCTCAAGTCGTGTGAAACGAATCACCTTCGGAGGTTTTCTAGAGGGAACGGCATCACGCACTAGTGCGTGTCCCCGTGCCTTCCTAGATTCTCCGAAGGATTCGGATCGGATCGGGAATATGCATAGCCCGGGTTTGTGATCAACTGATCACCAACGTGCGGGTTGCCGCATTTGGCAAGCGGGCTGATTAAGCCAATACCCATCAATTGTAGCGATGACAGGGAGGGGTAAATAAATAAAGGATACTGAGCCCAATGACCTTTTATATAATATCATTGGCTGAGCCGACCCTTATTTACAGCTGTGGCCATCGATTGGCTGTGGCGCACAACCTTTTGTTGTTGTTGAATTCGTATCGTTTACTGTCGAGTTGTTGTTTTAACTTTTAATATACTTACATGAAACTATTAGTAATTTCTCGATTTTTTTAAAATTTATTTTCAAAATATACTTAAATGTTTTCTACAAAAAATATACTTTTAATTTGCAGTTAATTATGTATCTACCTTATAAGATAAACTGTGATATACTATTGTGTGTTATAAAACGATTGTCTGTCTGTCCGATAATAAAATAATAAACGGCTTAACGTAGGTACCATGTCCGAAGTACGGAGGCGCTCGTGATCGTGATATGTCAATACGGTCTGCTCCGGTGAGCCGGCATTACGGAATTGTCGTTGCTCGCTAACATGAACGCAAACTGAACGCGCTACACGCCGCCGCCGTACCTTATTAGATCACAGCAGTCTAGGACGATATTAATGAAGTTGTACCATAGTACAGCGTCTTCCAACAATAGACTGACCGTAAGTACAATACAGTGGACATTATGTCTATATTCATAGGTACGGTGATGTGAGAGTGGTAATTCGTGGTGACGTCTTTTATTTATGCACCCTTTGTTTTTAACTACAGAAAATTGAATACCACTTTTAAGGATCTACTTGTTATTTTTTTACACATTAATTTAATTTCCCTTCTCCACTCTTTCCTATAGTTGTTTTTTAATCCTTTAATCCGATACCTCCAATAGTTTGTTGTTTTTTTTATTTATTTTTTGTTTTAGCTTCGTAACCACAACACCACATCCATCCCGTCATTCATCGAAAGTATAATAAGTCGAACGTTAAATTAATCGACTGCTCAACATTTCGAAGAACATTTGATCGATGCTACACTTCATCGAAATACTTTCTACCGATGGTATAATTAATCGAGGAACACTTTATCGAATGACAATTAGTCGATGCTGTACGAGCCCTTATGAACCCGTACTGATGTCAAAATATTATGTCAAATTGTCACGGGACGTTCTACGTAGATGCAATTAAAATACGTCAATAGAGGTCGAATGTCTTTAATACACTGTCAAACACCGTGAACAAATGCATTTACATAAAAGTAGGTCATTATTGAGCAATAACGCAATGCATCAACGCAGAGTGCAAGTTAGTAGAAATATTTAAATGGCTTGTACATATTGCCAACAACAAGAAAAGAATATGCAAGAAAAAAGGTAAAAAATAGATCTAAAAATGTTCATAGTTCAAAAGCACTTAAATTGTCAATAAAATAAGAAGATTTAAAGTTGATAGCACTAAGGTTGAGGTAAATTGTCAAATTTAATTGTCCTGTTCATTGTTGGGGATGTAGCCCTGTCCACACTTAGCCTAGAACCACTAATTTCGCGGCACATAGATGCAGCGGCGTGTCGCGCACTCACACCACTGTCATTCACTGCACTCACAACACTGTCCCGACTCCGGCCCAGCTCCAGGTTGACTCCCTGGGCTCCCTGCTGCCCTTGGTTGATGCATGGTACAGTCGTCAACCATCTTCTTCCGAGTCTGAATACAGCGAGTGCAATAAGAAGCACGACCAGCGGAACCAAAATCGAATATATAATTGTGTAATGAGAGATGTCGCTGGTATTCATTTCTTGCAGATGTTGAGTTTTCAACGTTTCTATTTGCTGCTTAATCGACTCATATAATTGATCATGATTTTCTAAATCATTTTCTAATAGGTTTTGATTCAAGGACGAGTTGATTATGTCATTTAACGCAGAAATCGGCTTTTGGTATGCAGGGATGTCAATTTGTCGTTGTAAAAATAATTGATTACTATAATCGTGATGAGCTTGTATAGTAAATGTGTCACCTTTTATGAGACAACCTTGACCGATATTAATCAGGCAGTGGCCCTGCAATTGTTTCGTATCAAGTCCAGCTGGGCATAAAATGCGTACTCTGCACTCCCGGCAACATGAGTACAGCCAAGCGCCGGGCGCTTGTAACTTGAACCAGTTATCGGAACATTGTTTGCGCTCTGCCCGACAAAAGGTGTCATTATTATTGTTAAATAAATTCATTGCACATATTGACTTATCAAAGTGGACATTAAGTATGGGAACACTTTCGTAACATATTAACTTGTCATTTTGATAACTTTTGCACGTTTGTATGTCATTCTCTGTCATTGGTATAACCATGTCCTTTTTCATATTGACTGCGATGTAGGGAGTAATGGGAATATTATAAATAGTTTGTTTATTCTGCATTACTGGCAAAGATATTATTTTGCTGAGCTCGAACTGATTCTGACTTAGTAACGGAATTTGAATTTTTATAATTAGGTAAGCTTTTGTTGCTTTAGCACGAATTTGTAACAGCTGATATAATTCTCTGCCGTTGTCAGCAGGGATCACCAATTCACCCTGTAATCGTCCTGATATGAGATTTAGCTGATTTTGAAGCTCATTAGGCGATATTAAATGAATGTCAAGTTGTCCATGATGAATGTTTGTGATGGTGTCAATTAATGTTTCCTGTACTCTTCTTAAATTAGACAAAATTACATCTGCGGATAGCGCCGTTGTTATAATAGAGAGAGCTTGCATTTGCTGATTTTCGGATTGACGCACTTCATTAATCGCCAACGTCATATTCTTTAGATGTTCGTTAATATACTGGAAGTGAGTATTCATGATAGCTTCATTACGTTTCAAGATGTTGTTTTCGGCCTCAAGAATAGACGTCTGGTTTCGAATCATTTTCAATAGGTGATCTTCATTGTTTTGAATCGTAATAATGTCATTCTCGTATTGCTCCGCGAATTTGTCATCTAGAACGCCAAATAAGGTGTTTGCAATATTTCCTATGCCATTTATTAGCCCTCTCTTCACACGTATCGGATTCTTTGTTTGCAGTAATTCATTGTAATAATTTATTTCGTTTAATTCATGTTCAAACAGTGATATGATTGGTATAAACTTACTGTCATTATTGCCTAATTGTTTCAAATGATAAACGTAATTTTGAATGTCAGCCATGTTTTGCCAGTATTTTGTCATATTGTAGTAAACTACCATCTTCCATTGATCTTGAACAATTCTCATGTCAGCCATTTTGTCAAAGTAAAGAGTGTTGCTTGTATTAAATCGCGTTATATTAAAACTTTGTTGCAGAGACGGGGCTATAAAAGTCATAAGCAGTGTCAGTACAGCAACGTAAAAGTTCGGTTTCTTGCGATTTCTAGGTTTACGGTTGGAATTTTGAGTATTTTCGCTGTCATTTTTATGCTCGCTAGGTTTAGGTAGGGCGTCATCATCGGGGCACACAGGTAAGGGTGTCAGTTTTAGGATAGGTCGTTTTAAGAATCCATTCTTTGTTTTTAATGTCACTACGCGAACGGATCCATCTTTCCCTGCGTGTAATTCCGTAATTTTTCCTAGGGCCCATTTCGACGGCGGCATGTTTTCTTCATTTACCAGGACAATGTCATTAATTTTCAGATTTGGCTTGCTGTGATGCCATTTGCTGCGAGTTTGTAAGCGGTGCAGATATTCTTTAGACCACTTATTCCAAAATGATTTATGCATTTTCTCTACTAGCTGCCAACGAGTATGGAGATATCTAGGTTCCTCGGGATCTTCTAGAGGCGTAGATAATAATGGACCTCCCACCAAGAAATGTCCAGGTGTTAAAACTTCTTCTTCTATATTTTCTGTCAGTGCGTACAGCGGCCTGGAGTTAACACATGCTTCTATCTGTGCTAGCAACGTATAGAACTCATCGAATGTCAACTTTTGCTCTCCAATTATGCGTTTGAGGTGGTGCTTAACGCTTTTTACGCCAGCTTCCCAAAGACCACCTGCACTTGGCCATGCTGGAGCATTGAAATGCCAAGTTACGCCCCTATGGCTGACGTCATTTAAGAACTCGGTGTTGATAACGCTTAAGGCTTCTTTGTATCGTCTATCTAGAATTCGGGATGCACCGACAAAATTCGTGCCGTTGTCCGAGTGTGTTTTGGCACTCCACGACGCGCACACATGCGTTGAAATGAAGCTAAAAATGATGAACTACTCAAGTCAGTCACAAGTTCCAAATGCATGGCCTTAGTAGCAAAACAGACGAAGACGGCTATGTAACCCTTCAAGGTCTTTATGCCTCTGCCCTTGTTAGCTTTAATATCCACATAGCCTGTAAAGTCCACGCCAGTATGAGTAAAAGGACGGGACGGTGTCACTCGTGGCTCCGGTAAGTTAGCCATTATTTGTTGTGGGCTTTGTGGATTATGTCGTCTACATTTGACGCATTGTCGAATCCGTTTCTTAACTGCTCTATTACCAGATATGATTCAGTAGTTATAGCGGGTATACGCTAGTGTCAGAGTAGCGCCTCCATGAAGAGTGCCTGTGTGGGCTTCGTCGATGATAAGCATTGTTAAGTGAGAGTCATTTGGCAATATGATTGGATGTTTTTTGTCATATGTCAAGTTAGAATTTTGCAATCTCCCGCCAACTCTCAAAATTCCATTTTTGTCCAAAAATGGATTTAATGTCAATAGGGAGCTCTTCGAGGAAATAGGCTTATTTTTCATTAAACTAATTATGATATCGCCAAAATGTTGCGCTTGTACAACTTTAATTATCATTTGTACAGACGCACGTATTTCGTTCGCAGTCAGATGCTCACTTAATACAATGTTATTGTTTCGTCGCGTGCGCTGTATGAAACGTGATACCCAACATATGATTCTTAGAACCCGCGTTATCGAGCTGTTTTTATTTAATAACTCAATTATAATAGACGGCGTAATTAAATGAATTGCACATGCTAATTTGACGTTCTTTCTTTCTAAATTTGGAGGGTCAATATTTGGTATCTCTATATGAATGTCATTTTTTAACCATAAGGGTCCATTCCACCACAACTTATTATCGATCAGCTGCGACGGTTGGAGACCCCTGGTAGCGCAATCAGCTGCGTTTTCTTCGGACTTTACATGTCTCCACTGTGAAGCCGGTATTATGTCAATAATCTCACTTACACGGTTAGCGACAAAGGCCTTCCATCTAGACCCGTCACCCTGAAGCCACCCCAGCACTACCATGGAATCTGTCCATCCATAAACCTCCACTGTCATGTTGTCAGGTATCGATAATATTATTTTGTTTATCAATTTTGTCAATAAAACTGCAGCACAAAGTTCTAAACGCGGTAATGTCACAGGCTTTTTTGCAGGTGCGAGTTTTGTTTTTGCAGCTAATAATGTCAGTTTTATTTTACCGTTGTCATCAATTGTTCTAACGTATACAGAGCATGCCATTGCCTTCTCCGAAGCGTCGGAAAACCCATGTAGCTGTACAGGTTTTTCCGTGTTTCCAATCCATCTAGGTATGTCAAACTTGTCAATGTTTTTTAAATCGTCTCGTAATTTGATCCATTCCTGCTTGATGTCCGTGGGAATCTGATCATCCCAACCTATCCCGGTATTCCAGACTTTTTGAAACAATATTTTTGTTTTGATGGTAATAGGTGCTAACCAACCTAAAGGATCAAATAACTTGGACATATCGGATAACATCATGCGCTTTGTGTATTTGTCATTTGTATTATAATTTATTTTATTTTCGAATATAAATGAGTCAGATGTTGGCTGCCACTTAAGTCCAAGCGTTTTCGTTGAATGTGCACATTTGAAATCAATGCTTGTCATGTTTAATAGATCTGGAGTCAGATGATCTAGTAATTCTGGCGTGTTGCTGGACCATTTACGTAAATTGATGCCTGCACCTTTTAACATGTCAATTAATTGAATTCGGGTCTGTCTCGCTATGTCAATATTATTATTTCCTGCTAATAAGTCGTCAACGTAAACATTTTTCAATACTACTTTCGATGCTAATGGGTACCTTTCTTTTTCATCTTCGGCTAGTTTTTGCAGAGTTCGTAAGGCCAAAAAAGGTGCCGCCTTAGTACCATATGTCAATGTACATAACTGGAATTCTTCTATAGAAGACCCACTCCTCCAGACAATTTTTTGAAGATGCTGGTCATCTTCGTGAACCATGATCATTCGATACATTTTTTCACAATCTGCAACGTAAACATGTCTAAAAGTTCGCCAGTTCATCAATAAGCCTTGTATGTCATTATGCAGCTTCGGTCCACACTCCATCAGATCATTGAGACTATACCCTGACTTTGTTTTGGACGAGGCATTGAAGACCACACGTAACTTGGTCGTAGTGGAATCTTCTTTATGTATGTCATGGTGAGGCAAGAAACAATGAGGATCTTTTTTTGTCACGCATTTCTTCATGTGGCCAAGGGCTATGTACTCCTCTATAAAGTTGTGGTAGCTGTCACGTAGTTTGTCATTCTTGGCTAGCCTAGTCTCCAAGTTCTTGAATTGAGCTACGACTTTTGGTTTTGATGGACCCAGATGCTGTTCAAAATTTTCTATCATTGGCATGCGTACTTCGTAACGCCCATTTTGCAATCTGTTAGTTGTTGACAAAAAGAAATCTTCACACCATTGCTCTCTTTCTGTCAATGCACTCCTCTCAGACACCTCTTCCATCTCCCAAAAACTTGACATATCTTCATTATTCACAACCACATGGCAGTTGAACCTTGAAAAATTGATGTTTCCTGACAAGATCCAACCCAATTTAGTTTGCTGGGCGATAGGTTGTTGTACTGAGCCTCGCAATAATCCATTCATAATTATCTCTGAATACACCTTCACATCGAGTAGTATGTCAATAGGTCTTGAAATATGATACTCTGGATCGGCCAATTGAATATTTTGTAAATGAGAATAATTTTTCTTTTCAAATGATGTGTTTAGGAGATTATTAATAACCTTTGTCATAATAAGAGCTTCAGTTCCGAACTCATAATCGTTATAAATGGATTTACAGTTAAGATAAATTCTGCCCTTGCCCTTTTTAGGTGCGACGCCAACGCCACACACTGTAGCGTTAACATGTTGCCGACGGAGGCCTAAAAGTTGTGCTGCATTTTCCGTGATCAAAGTGATTTGAGAACCTTGATCCAGCAAAGCCCGGAATGTCATATGGGTACCATCGGCTGCTCTTACTTTAATCTGTACTGTTGTCAATAACATTTCATCGTTTTCGCTGTCAACATGATTTGCATTTTTATTATAATTAACTGGGCGTGATGATGAAACGTTTATATTTGATGACGTCGGTAATTCGTTAAACGCTTCATGTAGCAACGAATTATGGGCCTTATTGCAAATTTTGCAGCGTTTGTTGGATTTGCAAATACCTTTTTCGTGTCGATAGAGGCAATTCTGACATATGTCATGTTTCGCAATATAATTTAATTTAACTTCCGATGACATACTCGCAAACCGTTTGCACTGATGCAATGCGTGCTCGACATTGCACAATGAACATTTGTCACTTTTAAAGTTGGTATAATATGCTCGCGGAAACGTATTCTTTTGAGATAAATTTTGATATTTTTTATCAAATTTAGGCAACATTTTCGGTATCTTTTGCATTGTCAAATCTTCCCTTTTCCGAATAGGCTCCAACGCTGTAAATTTGAGTTCTAAAAATGAGAAAAGATCCTCTATCTTAGCTAACTCACGTGGATTTTTTCTAGCCTCCTGATAATCTCTATAGGTTTCTGTATCCAGCTTCTTTGATAAGAGGTGCACTAATAGTGGGCCCCATGATGTCGTGTCCACTCCTAAATTCTGTATGGCATGCATGCATTCCTTACTTATGTCATGTAATTTTCTGATCTCATAGGCCGTTTGCTTTTGAATAATCGGCTGGTTAAGAAACACTTCTATCTGCTTAGTGAAAAGTAATTGCTTATTATTATAGCGTTGGCATAAAATATCCCAAGTGGTGTCATAATTGTCCGCCGAGATGTGGAGATGCTGTATGAGCCTCTCCGCTTCTCCTTTCACCTTACTTTTTAAATGCTGCATTTTTTGCGACTTGGAAATTGTAGGATTTTGATGTATGGTTTCCTTGTAAAGGTCTATAAATGTCGGCCATTCTGTGTAATTTCCTGTAAATATAGGTATGTCCATCTTAGGTGTAGATTCCTTAAGATGAGCTGTAGATGACAATTTTCGATTTAAGAGCCTTTTACATTCCCTATATCTCAGCTCCTGCTCGTTATACTCATCTTCGTATACCAGATCCGATTCCTCCAACAAATTATCTATCTGCCAATGAAGTTTGTCAATGCACTCCCAACGTGCTTGTATGCTACGAAGTTCGTCTTCTAACTCCCATTTTTCCTCAATCCCATCCACATCGCAGTAACTTACTTGCCTACAAAAGGCTTTAAAGTTTGTCCGCTGTTGCTGCATTAAGCTCTTTAACTTAACACCATCACCTGAATATTCCTCAATGTCTTTAATGTCAATCGGTTTTTGCACCTGGAAGTTTGAAATCAAGTCTCGTGTAGCTTGATAATACTCCTGTACTTGTTTATACATATTTTTCACAAAATATTCATGTGATAAATCAGAAAATGTCAGTAATTGCTCGTTATTAAATTGAAAATCTGCCCAAAGCTTGTCCAACCTATCTAACTTCTTGGTAATATACTCTGGCGTCTTCCTACTCGATGGATCTTTTTTAAAATTAACATTCTCTCGTTCTAAACTCTTTATAATCGACTGTTACCTATTAATGATAGCCTCCATTTTTGTCAATAAATCGTAACAATAGATAATGGAACAGTCTTACTTGGTCAGTGCTGTCACCTACGAAGTCCCTTGCGAAGAGAAGAATGATAGACCAGAGTCTATCCCGGTGCGCTGCTCCTTATCTCCCTTAATGATAAAAGGAACCGCCTTTGATGTCAGATAACCACGCAAACAGCGCGTGATTATTATAACGATACTTGCAGCTGCTAGTGGGCTACGAACTAAAATCTCAACACCACCGCAAATTGTCACAAAATTTTGTCAACGAATTATTGTCACTGAATATTGTCACTGATTTATATTACTAATTATTGTCACAAATTTTTGTTGCAACTAATTATGAAGAATGTCAAAGATTTGCCACGCAAAATAACACCAAAAAAAAAATGCAATGCACTGTCAATCCTGTCACTGGTAAATCTTCCCTAAACCACGCACACGATTTACTCGCGAAACCGTAAGGTCCAAGAAAGCGCTCGAAGGACCAAAATGTACGAGCCCTTATGAACCCGTACTGATGTCAAAATATTATGTCAAATTGTCACGGGACGTTCTACGTAGATGCAATTAAAATACGTCAATAGAGGTCGAATGTCTTTAATACACTGTCAAACACCGTGAACAAATGCATTTACATAAAAGTAGGTCATTATTGAGCAATAACGCAATGCATCAACGCAGAGTGCAAGTTAGTAGAAATATTTAAATGGCTTGTACAGATGCCTTATTTGATCGATGGATAAATAAGTCGAAGCCTTATTTGATCGGATGCACGTAGGTATGGTAAATAAATGCAAAGCAATAAATTGAAGTGTTTGCTACAAAGTAAGATCCAGAGACTTCTTGGCGGGAAAGTAAAGCGTCATGTCTGCGGTTTTTTTGAATTTTCTAAAATTTGTGTTATGTCGAATATTAATGTGAAATAATGGTGGATTATTAACAGTTAAGTGTTCGTGAGTGTGCACAAGTGTTGGCAAATGAAACAAAACAGTGCAAGTCACTTTTCAAATTCTCTCAAGAAGCTCGCGTGAAGACTTAGTAGAGCCCCACATCTTTACTAAAAATAATTCAATTCAGAAAATTTGGAGCCTGCTACTGTTTATAGAATTACTGTTGAGCGATATAATTGTAAATAGAAATCACTGTTCGACGTTCATCGGTACAAAGAGAATATTTTCAGCCGGTACCTTTATTTACCGACAGCTCGGTTCGCCGAAAGAATGTTAATTGTAATAAATGTTTCACCGATACCACCATTTGCAGATAAGGCAATTCGCTGAAAGCTCCACTGGGCGAATTAGCTTTTTCGTTCCTTCCTCGTGGTCAAACTAAGTAGTCAAACTGATTTGACCACGAGGAATTTTAACATTCTTCGTGGACAAACTGTAACTTTATAATCTCTTTCAACATACTGTATACGATGTAGTCTTATTGTACAGGGAAAATGAAAAATAAAATCACAATTGTTTGTCTGTGTCACTTGTATAAACTACATACCACATAAACCACATACACATATGTTTATGGGAGTGGTGCCGCGATGTGTTGATAACCGATCACAGTATCCATCTGTATCATCCGTCTGTTGTAGTCCAAGTCCAAGTAGTCCATCCAATATTATTATTATGTGATATTATTGTATTAGTTTTCATTTCTCACGCTATGTCCTTTCAAAAGATGGGATCAGAATCTCCGATGAAGGACATCATGTGGTATTGGGAAGGGGTCCGCCCTCGTCAAGCATTTGCTGAAGCCCAAGTTATATAGTTACATGATGTCTAGAGGAGCAGGGGTGAGGCGCCGTTAAAGACCCATGGCGCTACTTTGCCTTCGCAGGTTCTAACCCATTCTGCGGGGGGATGTCTTTCCAGGCCTTGACCGGGAACAACAACAACAAAAACAATTCTTGACTTATTTCGCCGAGCATATCATTTCCTTCCGTCTTTGCCCCTCAACAGTCGTCAACAAAAAACCAATCAATTATGTACCTATTCCTGAAAAGGTGCTTTTTCTTTTGAAACCGTCGTCGTCAGAAAATGTCGTAATCCATGACGAAGAGACCACAGAAATGATGAATATCGAGGTCGAATCGAATGAAATTTTGATTCACTCAGATAATGATGAGGATGATTGAATATACTTAGTTTAATTCAAAGCTGTAAATTTATTGACTGACATTTGGTTTTGCATAGGTATATCATTTAAGCATAATTTTTATCTTTTTATAGGTTATGCAAGAACATTATTTTTTAATTGAAAGAACATTTTTTTTGGGAACTGTCCTTAGAAAATGAAAAAAAAACTTAGAACTGCGATAGTTCCGAGATCCTTCGGGATAGTGTCGTGATATTTTATAGTATTCTTTATAAAGATATCTTACGAATTATGTTAGCCAAATAAAACGTTATATCATCAAACAAATTCTTAAAATGAACAAAGTCTAAAAAAAATTTAAAAAATATATTTTATTGTATACAAGGTGGCCGGAAGATTGACGTCCAAAAGAAAAAATTAGGTCTCTCGTGTCGTGGGGTATCCGAATCACCCCCATGTATGTTCCGCGATTTTTCACGGTTTTCGAGTTATGAATTTTTTTCTAAATTTTTGAGAATTTTCGAGCGATCAACTTAAAAAAATTCTAGAAAAAAAAGTAGAAGACCTTTTTGTATTTTTTTTTGCAACGAAATCTTCATAAGTTGTACTTTTATACATAAAACAATTAGCTTCGTAACTTTGATGAAAATTTGGAAATGCAGGTCTCAAGAATAAAAAATACGATTATTGAATTATGACTAGAACATTAAGATTAAAATTAAAAATCTAAACAGATGACTGCATGGTTTTTTAGTGATCCTAAAACATGCGACATACTCTCAGCTTTCATAATCATTAAAAAAAAAGTAGTACTTAATGAGCTACTTTTCCTAGAATCGGCCTTCAAAAACAGCCACGTGGCATTTAAAAAAAAAAATCCATGTGATTAAAACAAAAAGTCTTGCTATTTTATGGTTCCTAATGTTAAATTGGTTTGTTGACTAACCAAAAATTGCCGCAGAAAAGCTAAGATTAGATAGCATTTTGAGTTTTTAATTTTAAGGTTGTCAATTTGCTGATAACTAAAAATTCTTAAGAGATTAGTTAACAAACGTTTTAAGTAAGAGGTGGTTTTGTCAATAAATCAGAGATGGTAATCAGAAAGAAAATTTATTTTTTTAAATTCACAAAAGGTTTTCAAAGTGGCCACCTCCAGCAGCAATGCACATTCTACACCTTCGTAAAAAATTGCCTTTTAATCGTCTAAAAGCTTCCCTATTCTCTCTCACAACACGTTCGGCTTTTGTAATCTTTTCTCTAAGTTCTTGTTCACTCGAACATTCTCGGGCGTAAGCGATTTCCTTGTAATAGCCCCACACAAAGAAGTCGATTGGGTTAAGGTCAGGTGAGCGTGGAGGCCATCTGATTGGTCCGCTGCGTCCGATCCATCTGTTGGGGTAAGATTCATTTAAGTGGTTTCGGACTTGCGTTGCGTAGTGACACGGGGCGCCATCATTTTGAAAAACCATGGTGCGTCGAAGCTGAAGATTCACATCTAGCAGCAGCAATGGTAGTTCATTTTCTAAAAAGTTTTTGTAAATTTCTCCATTAAGTCTGGATGGCAATTCAAACGGGCCAATAAGTTCGCCGTTGAGGATACCCGACCACATGTTAACACTAAACCGGTGTTGAAAAGATGAATCTCTCGTTTCGTGTGGATTCTCAATTGCCCACGAGTGGTAATTATGAATATTGAATATTCCAAATCGCTCAAATCGTGACTCATCGGTCCACAAAACTTTATCGAAATATCCAGGATCTTCTTGCTGTTTTCGTAACATGGTTTGGCAAAATTCAACGCGCAATGGGTAGTCTGCAGGTAGCAAAGCTTGAACTCGTCGGATATGGAAAGGGTGATATCCTTCATCGTGAAGTATGGCTTGAATAGACGTTCTTGGGATGCCCAGAGCACGAGCCATTCTTCTCGTACTCGTGGACGGATTTCGCTGAACTTCTTCGAGCACTCTTTCTCTGCGATCTGGATCGACACGAGGGATTCCTTCACGACCACCGCGTTGACCAGGAATGGGGCCTGCCATCAACGTGTTGTGCGTGTTAATAAAAACACGATGGTCGGGATAATGTGCAGGTTGCGGCCCACCACGTCGTTGAAGTTGTTCGCGATACAATCGCGCTGCTTCACGGCCGTTGCCTTGTGCAACTCCATAAAAATAATGCATTTCTGCATATTCACTTAATGTGTAACTCATCTCTTTCACTTCCAAGTAAACAAAGTCCAAATCAGAAGGCAAAACAGTCCAGTAAACGAGCAAAGTAGTCAAAAAAGTAGGGCAAGCAAATTTGGGGTGAGCGATGGCGACACGAGTAGCAGTAAACACAAAGTGAGTACGACTGAGATAACATTTTGGCGTTGGCTTGGGTTGTCGCCCGCGCTACTGAGAGTGAGAGAGATGGCAATTATTCCGTCTCTATCCTCGCGGTCGACCTATTGTTATTGCAGGTAAAATAATCGCGTTCACTTTTACAACCCATGATTCGCAAGAATGCAACGCGCAGAATTGATAAAATTTAAAACTAAAATTAAACAAAATGTCAAATTTTTAGGCATTTTTTGGTTAGTTAACAAACCAATTTAACATTAGGAACCATAAAATAGCAAGACTTTTTGTTTTAATCACATGGATTATTTAAAAAAAATACCACGTGGCTGTCTTTGAAGGCCGATTCTAGGAAAACTAGCTCATTAAGTACTACTTTTTTTTAATGATTATGAAAGCTGAGAGTATGTCGCATGTTTTAGGATCACTAAAAAACCATGCAGTCATCTGTTTAGATTTTTAATTTTAATCTTAATGTTCTAGTCATAATTCAATAATCGTATTTTTTATTCTTGAGACCTGCATTTCCAAATTTTCATCAAAGTTACGAAGCTAATTGTTTTATGCATAAAAGTACAAATTATGAAGATTTCGTTGCAAAAAAAAAATACAAAAAAGTCTTCTACTTTTTTTTCTAGAAATTTTTTAAGTTGATCGCTCGAAAATTCTCAAAAATTTAGAAAAAAATTCATAATTCGAAAACTGTGAAAAATCGCGAAACATACATGGGGGTGATTCGGATACCCCACGACACGAGAGACCTAATTTTTTCTTTTGGACGTCAATCTTCCGGCCACCTTGTATACTGCAAAGATATTGAGCTAATTTCTTTTTTTTATCATAGGTTTTATGTTATTTGACCATAATTATAATTTACAGACGGTTTTACCTATTATTTTGGACATAATAGAAATAAAACATAAATGCGGGTAGTGAGGACATCATAGAAAAAAATCATATCTCCAAAATTAAATTAAATAATTAATCGGTAACTGAACTTACTACGGCTTTACTATGATTTATAGTATAAATATAAAATCTAAAACTAGGATGTCCGCAACTCGTCCAAAATCTCACACTGTGCCGCGGTCCGTAGGTAATTGATTTTCAGCGCTCACAGCACGGTGATTTGACAGTTGAAGTATAGTAGATCTGTCAAATTCTAGTGATGTGAGCGCTGAAAGTCAATTACGGACCGCGGGGGATATCTGCATGTCAAATTTCTTCCAAATCGTTTTATAAAACCCTCAGAACAATAACTAAAGCTATAAAAGGAAGGTTAAAATAAAAAACGTGCAACTATGTTTAGTTCCGTTCTATCTTAATGGCTAGAAAAGGAGATTGGAGTGCGACAAATGGTTGACACTTAGTTTTTATTTTTTGTATTGTTATGTCATTCGGTCATCAGAAAAATAAATCTCGAGTCCTTTTGCCCGGCCAAAATCATACATTGATTTAAAAGCTGACAGTTCGTTTCACAAATCTGGTGACACCTTCGAAATAACGAAAGAAAAGGGACAATCGATCCCTTCCCAATACATCACCTAGGTTCATTAGTTAAAATAGTGCGAACTGATGAATTTGTGTTGTTATTTTAGTCCGGTTTCTATAGCTTTAGTTATTATTCTGAGATAAAACCAAACCACTATCGACAAAATGCGATATCGAATTAAAATAATTCGATCATTATCACATATCGATCAAAAGTAATTAGATGAAATAAACTATCGACGAAATGTTATGTCGACCATATAAACCGTCGACTAAAAGACATTCGATGAAATGAACCATCGACGAAATGTTAGGTCGACCTACAGTATTCCGATCATTAAACCGTCGACTAAAAGACATTCGATGAAATGAACCATCGACGTAACAACTTTCGGGTAAATAACACATCGTTCAAACAAACAATCGACGAGGTGTCATCGATGTATTGTAATTCAACGAGGCGTTTTTCGAAATGGAGTAGTGAATCCCCTCAAATACTATATTTATGATTCATTGTTGTCCTTTGATTTGTTTTCTATATTCACTATTTATATTTAATAATGATTAGAGAATAATGTAAGGCTATGGCAGAATAACAGGGTTTGTTGGTCTCCTGAAATCACTGAGCCATAGATCTTTTTGACTCTAATCTGTACTCTGCTTGGGTGTTACCCCTTCTGAACAGGTACTGTGTTTTTTGTTCATCATCAGCTCATGTTTGCCCCCACTGCTGGGGCACGAGCCTTCTCTATGGATGGATAGGGAAAGCGGGCCATAAACCACCACGCGGGCCCAGTGCGGATTGGTGGTTGTTAACGACTGCTGATGCAGCCGGGACCAACGGCTTTACGTGCCTTCCGAAGCACGGCGGAGCTCGAGATGATACATTATTGGTCACCCATCCAATGAGCGGCCTTACGAAAGTTGCTTAACCTCAGCACTCGCAAACCGGGCGCGTTATCCACTGCGTCATCGAGCTCCTCGCTCGTTTTTAGTTAGAGGCAAATAAAGTTATTTATTATTATTCTTTATTTTTATATTTATATTTTAACCCGCGTGGTTCCCGTTCCCGTGGGAATATCGGGATAAAAAGTATCCTATGAGAAGAATGAGATGAATGAATTTTTATGTAGATATTTAATAATGGTGGTATATTGAGAAAAGTGATCTTTACCTCCCGTGCAAGTCAAGACTGTGTGACGGCAAGGTAAGATTCTCACTCAAAATAATATAATTCTTTGCGCATTGGGCATAAGGTTCAATAATGATTATATCCATGAATAGCCAAGAAAAAAATGCAGCGCATAAAAGATGCGTTGACGAGTGCTGGGTTTCGCGAAGACAACACAGTACACGCAAGAATACCAGAAGCAGTATTTTTGACATAATCAAAAAGATATTTCAAGAATTGACTTGTTTTAAAAGTAAACTTAAAAAAGAACTCAATTAAAACAAAAGAAATAAAAAACTAAAATAATGATAATATTCTTTGACTGTATGCTATTTGTAGTGCTTATATAACTAAGTACAAATTTTCACAATCTTGCCAGACACTATAGTAGATTACGATTATGATTTTAAATAAAAAAAAATTTAAGTAGTAAATAATGCATAGATTCATACAAGTATATTTAATAGTTGTATACAATACATAAGTAGTGATGTCAAATATATTTATAGATGTTATGTTATGTTAAGCCTATGTTTTAATCCAGGTTATAAACTATCTGTATACCGAATTTCCAATAGAGCAATGCACGACCATTTTCAAGAACGGGCACCAGTGCGTACTTGTAGTACGGCACTTCAGACTCAACAAGGCCGTATTGAAGAACGCCAACTTAGCTAGACCACTCGACAGTCGGCCGAACCGAAAACACAGGTATCGGTGGAGCGACCGAGAATAACAGCATGGCCGCTTGATCCATAACTATCTATAGATTTTCCTTCGGTGGCTTCTCTCGCTTCCCGAATTATTATTTAACATCTATGCGGTCGCCAAAAAAACTACCGCGGATCAATTCCCGGATAAAATATAAGGTTATATGTAAATATAGCCTGTAAAGGCTTATTCTTATTTGGGTTTTACCGCCTCTGTGGTCTAGTGGTTAAGACCACCGATCTCAGACCCTCAGGTCCCGTGTTCGATGTTTGGGGTACGTGTTTGTGAACTCGGTTTGGTTGGTGGTAGGGCTTGTTTGTCCGCCTGTCTTAGCTACCGCCATCTTATCTAAAGACCATTTGAAAATGCCTACTTTTTTTGTCGTCATCTCGGCCACAAGTACAAAGTACAGTCAGTGAAAGGGATTTTAAACAAATCCTCTAAATAATAACTTAAATATTAAATAAAATATAGCTGACTACAAAGTTTTAATACAACGAAATACAGCGTTGAGAACATGACGGCTTCTTTAAACTGGTTTATTTTATATAGCTCATTGTATCAACATCAACAACTCAACTCATTTATTGATTTATTTACTTGGTACGAATATGAGTTCTCAACTCAGAACAATAATTATAAAGCATACAAACAAACATACACGCATACAAGCAAACAATAAGGCATAGAAGGAACGATCAATGTACATAGACTTCTTTATTTTTATCATTCAGGGCAAAATAAAAGAAATATACTCGCATATGTGCTTAAATGAAATCATAGTTAACTTGATGATTTTATTAAAAGCCAGCTAACGACATTATTTGTCAGATACCTTCTCTAAATAAACATCTTGTCAAACACTCGACAAATATTGATTGTTAATTTGTAATAGGTACAGTTTTATATACTCGTCAGAAGGGAACATTTTTAAATGTTTAGTTTGCTTTTAATTGGTCTTGTGATTTTCGCAGTTTTCAATACTAAAATTTATTTATTTGTTGTGTTGATATGATCTGATGAATGATCGGGATCATTACAGAACGTGATCAGTGATTTATACTATACAAGCTGACCCGGCGGACTTCGTACCGCTTGGAGTTTCTATGACAACAAAACAAACAAATCGTCCTGTCGGTGATGCATTAGTAATAGGTGTCTGCCACTGATTTGTGACTTAAGCGACAATTGAATACAATCCACCAGTGGCAGTAGCCAAAGTAACATTACAAAAACGATAGCGAAGTTCGAAAAGAATAAGTGTATGGGATTGACAGAAGATTGACTACGTGATTTAGCGCAGCATATTAACCTTCTTCGTCTACGTCACAATAATCCCATATCGTATACCTAATTTTTAATGCTCAAAGACCTAATTACATATTTTTAAACAGAATAAACAGAGAATAAGGTCTAATAGTTATTCCATGTTTTGTCTCTTTTACTCTAATTTGAAATGACGTTTACATGATGGGAACAAAACACGGAATAACTATTCGGAGCTTATTCTCTGTTTATTTGTTAGGGGGGTTAGGGTTTAGTAAAAATATGTAAGTATTATGGGATTATTGTGGCGTAGACGAAAAAGGTTAATTATTGTTAAAGGTTGCAATGTAGGTACCTATGTAATGGTATTATTTTCTTATTATCATGTTTAAATTATTTTTAACTTTTTAGTTCTTTTTTAATTAACAAGTAATAAAAGCTTTTTTTTTAAGTTTTTTTATGATGTTTTTCGTCTCGCTTGTCTATTGCTAGTTTAAAATTTAAATTGACAGATAGTTCTAATCCATTATTTTAGCTGTAAGTACTTTATCAGAAAAAAGTTCGACATTTAGCACTCCGAAAAAATCATCTAAAATACAATTCAAACTTGACTCTATTCAATTAAATTCTATACACTTAATGTTTTATTTAATTAATCTTAAACATTAAAAAGGAAATCAATTACATTGGTACATATGAAAGACGTGTTTGAGCTAAGTTGCAATAAGCAATAAGCTAAACAAAGCAATTCAAATGATAATTATTAATAACGGCAACATTGTCGTAAAAGTTTTATGAACCGACAGAAGAGGCTGTATGTTATGTGATTAAGAGAAAACAAAGGTCCTTTGTGCGCGTACTATAAAAAAGTAATAAATTGAATTAACGAAGTAACGTCCCTGCAAAATTACCTCATTCGCTAGCAGACGAAGCCTTCGTTGTAACCGCTAATCCAGTTATGTTATTAGCAGAACAAAAACGCTTATTTTGCGTTGAGCTGGAATGTTTTTATTAGGTTGTGCGACTTTGATTTGTTAATTTGCAACTTTGATTAGGCAGTAAAAATAAGCTTTAGTTGTTGTTCGGTAACACTGCTGACCACTAAAAGTCTTGAGGAACATCTTGGCGCGAAAGTAAAGCATAATGCACTATTTATATTACAGATGCAATAAATCATAGTTTTGTTTAGTTTTCTAAGAATTGAGTTTTTCGAATATTTAAGTGGAAATAATGCGTATAAACCTTGCATGAGTGTTGGCAAATAAAAAAAACGTGCAACGTCACTTTTCTCACAAAAACATCCGCGTGAGGTGTTAGCTCAGTAAAGTTCAACATCTAGTTGAATATTGGCAAAAATAACATAAATATTTTGGCTATGTAGCCATTGTGCAATGTAAACAAAGTCATTTTAATAAAATAAGAAAACTAACATTTCTCGAGACTATTCATTTTGATTGAACTTATTTCAGTTCTTATAACTAGCCTAACTTCTATTGAGCTAACTATATCTTACAACGTAACAACTATATCTTACCGATATCTTACAACGGAATATGGAAAAGTTACAAAACACTAATTTAAAGTAGTGTTAGAGAAAATTCCAAGGCCAGAGGGCGTGGCTACAGACTGACGTCACGGCGGTGTGTCTGGTGGGGAAGACTGGTGGGGCATCGCGCTCTAGCTCGAGCACGGAGAGCGGACCTCACTTTTGCTGCTGCCTCGGGACCGATCGGACGTCGCTAACTCGCTATTTATTTATTGCTTAGATTTCCTTAGAATTATTTCATTTTGTAATTATTTTCTATAATTAAAGTTATTGTTCTCATTGTTATATTTTTTTTAAATCAATCGCATCATATCGTTAAAAGTAGCATTACTGGGAAAGCCAGGTCATTTAATAACAATTACCGCCGAGGAAAGGGTATCAAGGCAAATTACTTCGCCCAACGTTTATGGAGAGATATATATTTATTATTTAGGCGAGTTATTACGTTGCTGATGAGATGTTGGGGTCTCAGAGCGAGCTCGTTACTCGCCGGACGAAATGTAAAAAAGATTGTTATTTGTAGGCCAGGTACCGACGGCCAAAGGAAAATTTGTGTGTGGTTTGGTTGATTTATTTTATTGAAAGAGTCCTTATCCGTTTGAAAAGATATATTTTTATGGTTTTTGTATTTTTATGTAACTTGTGAATACACCAGTAGTTGTCCATACAGCTTTTGCATTGTCTTTGTAAATTAATTGGAATAAACAAATGTAATGTAATGAGATGCACAATTGTAATGATGATAGATCGATCCCAGTACAACGTGACATGGTCATTTTCGAGAACTGGGTCGGGCACATACTTGTAGTACGGTACCTCATAATCCACAAGTTTGTATTTCAAAGCAAGTTGCTGGTGGATAATCCTGGCCACTTGGTTATGCCTGTGCAAGTACACGCCGTTAGCCAGACGAGAACAGCCAGAAATAATATGTCTGATAGACTCACCCGGACGGTGGCATGCCCGAAATATGTCAACCGTCCCGTCCTTCATATTTCTGGTAATTATTCGTTAGCATAACTTCGTCCATAATTGCCCAGACAAAACCTTCAGTTTCCCCAAAGAGGTCACCGAAACGCAGCCAAGATATAGACGCTAAAAAGTCTACATCGGGTCCGTGGAGGGCCCGATAAAAGCGCCCGTGGAGCTTCTTGCCTTGCCATACCTCCCTGCGGTCATTGGCACTAAGTACTACGGGTTTGTGCCAGTTCTCTTTAGCCAAGGACAGCGGGGTGAGTCCCTTGTCCACTGCTACGACATCTCGGTGCATACCCACATCGGCTTTGAGGAAATATTCCCTGAGACTGCACACCTCACGGTTGTGGACGGTCTTAGCATTTAAAAAACCTCGACCCCCACTTTCGCGGGATGTACAGCCTCATTACCGACGATCGTGGGTGATGCATCCGATTTGAGGTTAGCAATGTACGGACTCGCCTATCCAGGGCATCCAGTTCTGTCTGAGTCCACTTGAGTATGCCAAAGGAGTACATCAGGACCGGCATGACCCAACCGTTGAAGGCGCGCACCTTATTGCCGCCTGATAAGGAGCTTGTGAGCGCCTTTTTCAGGCGACCAAAGAAACGCTCCAGCAACGATTGCTTCATGTCAGCCACATTTATTCCTAACCCCTTTGACATAACCAGGTATTTATAGGTATCATTTGTGGAGAGCGGTTTCAGGTTTATAGAATCTGAGAGCTGTAATCCCTCAGATTCACATTTGCACATTTGCACATTTGTCCACACCAAATTCCATCCTGATGGAATTACTGAAAGCTTCAGTTACCTTCAGTAACTCCATCAGACGCAATCTGTTTGGGGCAGACAGTTTCAGGTCATCCATATAAAGCAGGTGGGATATTACCTGACCTCCTCTTCGCAATGAATAGCCAAGTCCCGAATCCTCCAGCAATGTGCTGAGAGGGTTCAGGGCTAAACAAAACCATAGTGGACTCAAACTATCGCTCTGAAATATTCCCCGCTCAATCCTTGTAGGATCGTCGTTTCCTTTAATTTGTCGACATCCGGGATAGCGAAGGACTGTCTTATTATTATTATGATTGCTATTATTTGAATGTATTATTATAGTTATTTTTAATGTTCATAATTTATAGTAATTTTAATTTTATTGAACCTATGTAATGATTTATATGGCTGTAATGTTTTCAAAGGCTGAAATAAATGAATTGAATTGAATTGAATTGAATTGTAACTGTAGAATGATCGACCCAAGCTAGCAGATATGTATACACTCAAAGTAAATGTAATGCTACATAATCGAACACATTTGGTTATTGAGAAATTAAGTAAGGTTTGGCGGTCTTGGGATCTTGATCTATTACAACGTCGTCAGAAACAAAGAAGGGGTTTTCCCAAGAACAGTTCTTACTTTATTATGTTATTAATAATTTAGTTTCATCTATATTGATGTGATATTTTTTTTTACCTTCGGGTAAGCACTTGGTCTAATACTACAAACATTGATGTTATGGCGACATATTTAGATAAGATGGTGGTACTAGCCAGGCGGGCAAACAAGTCCTACCACCAACTAAACCGATTACACATACACGTACCACACGCTGGGAATCGAACCCCTTGACCTTGGGGTCTGAGACCGGTGATCTTAACCTAACTTAACTTAACTTTTGGTATTTGAATTAAGTTTTAATGAATTCGTTAATTTTACTAACATAGGTTAACAAAAAAATTGAGAGGTTATCGATTCAACACGAAGTAAAAGATTAGGGAGTTACTTTAGACACTAAATTTTTATTAGATAAACATATTATTACCTATATCAATAAGGTATCCCGTGCCTTGAGGTTTGTTATGCGTTCCTCTAAGTCATTCAAACATATGAAAACTATCAAAATTCTTTACTGTGCATAAGCCCGTAGCCACTTGGAATTACGTTAGTTCAATTTGGAACCCTCGCTATGATTCGTATATAATTAATATTGAAAAAATTCAGAAAAAAATTATACGTTATTTGATTTATAAATTCAGAATTTCTAAAGTCTTATTATGACCAACGTTGCGCTAAGTTTCATTTTTTATCACTTTCTGTTATTCCGTCTAACAGAAATGCAGACATTGTACTACAACTTAAGATAATCAGAAGTACACTAGATTGTCCTGATTTGCTGAGCAAAATTACTTTTAAAATACCTACGTGAGCACACTGAAACAATTCACATAAACCATTTAGCATCCCCTCCCCTCACACGAACTATAGACAGAGCAGTTTTCTCGTAAGAGCTTGTATGTGTATTAATAATACTAATGCTAATATAGACTTATTTTTCGACAGCATCAATAGCATAAAAAAGGGGCTTACAGTTGTTTTCGACTTAGTGACGATTCAAAATTAATTCTATTATGTAAAGTTTAGTTTTACTATTTAGTATACTATTACTTATAGCTTGTATGTGTATTAATAATACTAATACTAATATATACTTATTTTTCGACAGCATCAATAGCATAAAAAAGGGGCTTACCGTTGTTGTCGACTTAGTGACGATTCAAAATTAATTCTATTATGTAAAGTTTAGTTTTACTATTTAGCATACTATTACTTATTCTGTGCTATTACTGTAAGTAGATATCTAAGATGTCGTAGCTTGTCAATAGCTTATAGTTATAATTTTTGTTGTTTTTGCAATTGCAAGCTATCAGCTATCCAAAAAAAAAAAAACTAACTCAAATGCGTCATGTTGCTTGAAAATAAATAAATAAATGAATGAATTAATTAAGCACAGAGACGGTTATTAATGTAATTATCAATATTAATTTAATTTATATAGTTGTGTTCAAACGAGTCATGAATGCCACTTTTATTTTATTTAAATGTTACAATACAAACTTGTAAATTTATACTGCTAGAATTTTTTAAAGAAAACAATACCTGACAATGTATGGTTTATGAAATTACCTTCAACTCACGCTCGTGTGGAAACCGCAGGTACAACGTGGCGTGCGGGCAGTCGAGCAGAAGGTTCCCGCTGCCATCGGCCGGACACACCCGTTTCGTCTCATCGTCCGCTTCTTGTGACACTGTGGACAAACTCTTCATTGAAACAATATTATGTATAGACAAACCATTTACGTTTAAAGGCGTAAAGTTGTCAAATCTATATATATAAAAATGAATCACTGAAATGTATGTACGCGCATAACTTCCGATCGACTGCACAAAATTGGATAATTCTTTTTTTATTGAGTTTGTTTTTGTCAGGACAAGGTTTGTACAGAAGAAAATTAAAAGAAAAAAAGATATTATTACTAAAATATGATTTTTTTAAATATCATGAGAAAAGTAAGTGAGTTAATGTGACAGAATGACGTACAGAGCATTTGACATTTGACAGCTTCAAATGGACACTACGTCACGCTTTTTTTTGCAAAAGATATCGGTGTTTTGTGTGTTTGAAGGTTTATCGTAGTGTTATATAATGTTATTGATTTAAAGAAAATGCCACCTGTGAGGCGTCAAAATATCGGTCGGCGTACGCGTAATGCAAGTCGAGTTCACAACACGGTCCAAGAATCATGTTCTTCTTCACTATTTCATACAATTCTAGATTTACTTCGGGAATTTCTGCGCAAATGGTTGAGTCAATTTCATCTGGTCTTATTTTTTCGACCATCTACAGAAGAATATGCGCATGAGGCAGTCCTCTCTTCTGCCACTTTAAAGAGTACATCCAACATTGTACGTCTCCGAAGACATGATATTTTACAATGAAGTTCATAAGCGCTTTGAGTTTCTGCTTGAACACTCTTGCTGTTATGTCATGACGATCGCTGGATGATTGACCGGATAATCAGATAAGTGATTTCTATCCATTTTGGGTTGCACGTTAAAGTAATATATATTATGTACATACTCCAATTTTTTTTATTTTTTTTTATTCTTTCGGTTTAAAATATGTGGCATCAAAAAATACATTCAACCCTAAATTTTCACCCTTCTATCACCAACCCCTATTTTTTATAGCCATATTAATCACTTGATCAGTTGTCTCCGCCAGGCGTCTACCGGTGTCACCTCTCACCCAGTAAACAGCACGGAGTAGGAATGACTATCGATAAGTCCCAAGGTCAAACGATGTCTGTTTGTGGCTTAGATTTGAGCACACCATGTTTACACACGGAAAATTATACACGGCATGCTCTCGAGTGGGCAAACCATCCAGTTTGTTTGTGTTAGCTAAGGTGTTAGCTAAAGATGGGCTAACAAAAAATATTGTACACACTGTAGCATATTAATCCATTAGGATTTATATTGTTTGTTAGTGTTATTGTCGTAATTAATGATATATATAGGAATAAATTATAATCATCCTCATCTCATTTTATGTCCCCACTGCTGGGGCACGAGCCTTTCCTAAGGATGGATAGGGAGAGCGGGCTTTTGAACCACCATGCTGGCCCCAGTGGTGGTTGTTAACGACTGCTAATGCAACCGGGACCAACGGCTTTACGTGGCTTCCGAAGCACGGAGAAGCTTGAGTTCACCCATCCGATGACCGGCCTTTGCGAAAGTTGCTTAACCTCAGCACTCGCAGACTGGGTGCTTAACCACTTCGCCATCGAGCTCCTCAAATTATAATATTTAAATTATAATAAAGTAAAAAAATAAATGTTCAGTGTTTTGTTATTCTTATATTCCGTCATCGTTCACAGCGCTCCATGCCTCTTTCACTCATATACCACATCCTCACACACTTACAATAAGTTAGTTATTTTTTTCTACCCTACAAATTCCCTAGAAATAATTGGCAAAACAACGTTTGCCGGGTCAGCTAGTTATTTGTAAAAGTTAACAGCCCATAAAGGCCATCAGAGCCGGTGCGTCTCACTTAATATAAGTACCAACATTTGATATAAATTAACTTTAATAACGTTAATTTTACATAATTATGCCCGTTTGCACTAAACTTAGGCGACACTTAAATTCATGCGTAATTATTTAAGTCATTCCTAAACGATAAAATGGTTTGCACTAACGCTATGTCATTCCTAAACTCGCTAAGACATACCTAATCTTTATGACACCGATTGAGTAACGCCTAAGGTTTATGAACGTCCTAAATCCTACTTTATTATAATTTAATTCGATCAAATTTTGTTTGTTTTTTTAACTTCTGATTATAATCAGTGCACCATGAACGGTGAAGCCCTACATTTAAAAGATTTTTTGGAAAACATTAATTATTATAATGAAAGACACGCTAGGTCACGCATTATAAGATTGCGACCAAATTGGTTTATGGAATACGACGAGCTAGATTTTTTCAAAAGGTATCGAATTTTGAAAAGTACAGCCTTGTATATTCTAGACCAAATCGACCAGCACCTGGAGTTTAGCAGTAATAGGTTAGTAATTCAGGGCATTAAGTATATTATAAAATAATATGTGAATGTAATTTTCTAAACGGTAAGTACCTACTAATTTGGTGTAATCCGTGGGTGTAATTTCTATACTTATAAACGACAGTCCGTTTTATTTTAGGAATTGCAGTGTAGCTCCAATAAATCAGTTTCTAATAACTTTGAGGTTCTATGCAACAGGATCTCATCAAATAGCAGTTGGAGATATGCATGGAGTGCATGTCTCCATTATGTCGAGGATAACAGCAACAGTTCCTTCCTCTGCTGTTGTAGCCCTCAGGGATAGATATTAAAATGCTTTCATCTCTTGACGAAATTAAAAGCCAACAAAGAGATTTTTACGCCATTGCCAGTTGCCCCTATGTTATTGGAACAATTGACTGCACTCACGTAAAAAAACAGTCACCAGGTCTAGTACTAAAAACTATTAAATATTTTTATGTCTACAATTTATATAGATACCTACATATTATCAAATAAATTTCAGGTGGAGATAATGCTGAGCTATTCAACAGAAAAGGCTATTTTTCTATCAATTGCCAGACAATTTCAGAATCAGAATCAGAATCTCTATTGCATGTCACAAAAGTTACACAGTACAAGTACTTAGGTCTTAAAAAATGTTATGTCTTATATGTGACGCCCTGCAAGGGCATAACAATTAGTAAATTAATTTTTGGTCCAGAGGGCTCTAGATGTCACAATACAAAAATCAATTATTCAATTCAATTCAAAAAATGAGACTGGTGAAGGGTAATTTCAGCTTATTTAAATGTATATCGTTTCTTTTTGTTTTGTCAATGGGTGAAAAATGTTCTTAAGAGCGTTCGCTCAGGACGACTTCGTCATTTTCTTAAACTTAACACTTTCCTAACTTGTCTCTTTTTTAACTCGGCTCTTTCTTAGTTGGTCTCTTTCTTAAACTTGACACTTTCCCAACTCGTCTCCCCTCCGGACGACTTCGTCATTTTATTAAACTTGACACTTTCCCAACTGGTCTCTTTTTTAACTCGGCTCTTTCTTTTTTTTTTAATATACTATCATTATACAATCACATAAAGGCAAAGAAGAAAAACAAGTTGTTTAGTATTAAGTATGATATATGTATTTTTTTTTTCGAATTTTTCTAATGCGTACCCGGCGTGAACCTTAACAGTTGAACCTAGGTGAACCACGAGAAAAAAAAATTGCCCGTAGTTCACCTAGGTGAACTGATCCGGTGGACCACGGCTAAGGAGAGAGGAAAAACAGCGACTGAGAAAGAGCCGAGTTAAAAATGAGACGAGTTATGAAAGTGTCAACATTGCAAAAGAGACCAACTAAGAAAGAGCCGAGTTAAAAATGAGATGAGTTGGGAAAGTGTCAAGTTTAAGAAAGAGACCAACTAAGAAAGATCCGAGTTAAAAATGAGACGAGTTAGGAAAGTGTCAAGTTTAAGAAAATGACGAAGTCGTCCTGAGCGAGAGCGTTTACGCCGCACACTAGCCACTAATGAAAAAAAAGACATATCTAGTAATTAGAGATAGAAAATCAAATTATGCTCAACAAACTATTTGAATGAAGTAATTTAGCATTTTTACGTCACCTAATGAACACCTCACATGTTATGGTTTAGTTAAATAAGACGTTACGGCCACTTTTAACTATAACGCCATATTTAACTAAACTATAACATGTCAGGTGTTCATTAGGTGACGTAAAAATGCTAAATTACTTCATTCAGATAGTTTGTTGAGCATAATTTGATTTTCTATCTCTAATTACTAGATATGTTTTTTTTTTCATTGGCGGCGCTAGTGTGCGGCGTAAACGCTCTTAATGTTTTTTGATAAATTTACATGACTCTAATATGTAGATGGATATAAATGTAAGTATTCTATGTTTGATAAAGTGGGGTTTGCATGACTCTATTTGTTCTATATTTGTTAATATCCTGAAGCACTTCTTTTGTAATATAAACAATTTATCAATGTCAGAGGAGTTCCCCTGTAGGGAATAATTGAAAATGCATAGGCATAGTATGCTGTGAGGGCTGTTTCAAAGGTAGTCACACGTTTTAGGTGGTAAAGTACGAAGATGAAAGATGACATTTTACTTTCTACTTTTTTAATGTGTTCCAGTTCAAATGCGAATCTAGTTCTATACCTAACATAGTGGCCGAATTTACTGTTTCTATTTTTGTATTGTTATAGATATATGATATCTGTAATGGTTTCTTTTGGTAAGGCTTAAATTGCATTGATTTTGTCTTATTAAGGTTGAGTTGAAGATTATGTGATGCTAGCCAGTTCGTAATTTTATAAAATGTGAAATCTAATTTATTTTTTAATTCTAACAAGTTTGAGCAAGAGATAAGCACTGAAACATCATCAACAAAAAGTACACAGAAATCATCTAGAATATCAGGAAGATTATTGATATAAATCAGGAATAAGAGACATCCAAGGACGCTACCCTGTGGTATTGACCCGGTAACATGGACTGCATCAGATCTGGTGTATGTGATCATACCCGATTCAAAATCAGTATTTTGTATCTCTACATATTGGTACCGGTTGTCAAGGTAGGACTTAAACCAAGTGTGAGGCAGTCCTCTTACTCCTGTTCGATACAATTTATCCAAAAGAGTTCGAAAACATACCCTGTCGTAGGCTTTACTCATATCGAGTAGGAGACCCACTGCATATTTATTATTATTTATTTCTTCCATTATATTTTTAAATATTTGTAGGTTGCTAAGGTAGTTGAGTGTTTTTTCCTGAAACCATTCTGGTTTTCATTTTATATTTTATATTTTTTCAAGAATGAAAAAGGCGTTTTACCGTGGCTGTTTCGAATATTTTAGCTAACGTTGATTGGAGAGCAATGGGCCGAAAATTATTAATATCAGTAAGTTCTTTTTTTTTATGAACTGGTTTCATCAAAGATATTTTTAAAGCGACAGGAAACGTACCTACCTTCTGAAAAAGTAATTTCACAGCTTCTTGTCATTAATTCATTTAAATCGGAGGAAAGGAAGACGTGTTGTGCTTTATAGGTTATGTCTGATCTGTCTGCCTGTCCCGTTGACAAGCGTGCTTTATCCTATAAATAAAAAAGTCTTAACTTTGATTATGTCTCTTTTTGACACATGTGCTAATACCATGAGAAGAAAAGAACAAAAAATACAAACGATCCCTTATATTTTGTCGGCTTATAGCATGTTTATTAGTTCATTCACTCGGTTAGGCAACTCATACGTTATGAACAACTTAGATATTTCATTTGGTGCAAATAGATCCGAGCGCTCTGCCACTCGGCCACCGAGGCAATATTATTGAATTTTTAATAAATAAATAGGAAAAAGTACCAAAGAGCAAACATCGTCATCGCCATCATCATCATCATCATAATCAGTCGGCATCAGTCTTCTGTTGGACATAGGTCCTAAGAAGTGGTACTGAGCCCGAAGGTTAATGCAATATTAACATTAACCTTTTCACCGCCCAACTATCCTGCACGCGATGTCCCGCTGTACGCCAACGTATAAATGTATTTTGATAAATTAGGTACAAAGAAGAACTTCTATAGAAGTGCTGGCGTAGACGGCACGAAAATCTCGAACTTCCATAGAAGTTGTTGGCGGTAAAAAGGTTAATAATGCATTGCATAAGCTTTTTGGCGTTAGTCCTGGCGAAACATGGGGAGGTACCAAGGCTGTACCCTACAGCCGCCTCACAATTTACAGCAAGAGCACACCAATCGTGGACAGCGGAACACTACACTAATCGTAACGGTAAACGGTCCACGAACGAGCCAAACTGTTTAGGAATACTCAACAATAAATGTAATAAAGACAAAACTTCGGCATCGCCTCAACTCGTCAGCCGTTTCAGGATAGAATAATTTTCGAAACCAAAAACTTATGGCGTTGGCAATGAAAAATGGAAAACGAAACTCAAAAATTCAAATATGACATTGCAGCCACACCAACATCGACAGGCTGCCAGCAATCAACCAAAGAGGTCCAGATCCCATAGGCTAGAATACACAAAAAACCAACTACGCCATTTACTGGTAATAACTACAAGTTAATAATATGTAGAAAATTGCAGAGTGACGAAAGGCGGCAAACTAGTAGCGGTTATTTAACGCTAAAGCATCCTTCTACCAACAAAAAGTTAAAAACCAAAAAACTAAAAGAAAACAAGAATGAAAGCCAAACGCGTACCAACAGACAGAGCACAACCCTATTTAACAACACAACAACAACAACAACATCTTAAAACTATAACGTTCAACCACGACTTTAACTAAAGCTCTAAACCTACGACTTAAACTAATTACCACCCTCAGATTACGTTGCATAAACGCAATTACCAGGCAATTGACCCGGCCGGCATCCTAACCGGTAAACGCGTTTATGAGACCCTACATCGATGGATTTTATAATCTGATATAAATGTTTTATTATTATTATCTATACAATGTTATTTTTAGTTTATACGAAACCTGAAACTGTTTGTTCAGAATCAGTAATAGAATCAATTTCAATATTTTTTATACCATGTTACATTTTAACCAAATAATATTTACAAAATCTCAAATAAAGTATAGCCTACTAAAAAACACAACGGGACAGCAGAAAAAAAACCGACGTCAAAAAAACGGGAAACTTAAAAAATTAAAAACAGCTCTAAAAAGCAATAAATAATATTTAAATCATAATTATTAATTACCTAGATACGCATGTCAGTTTTAAAAAATGTCTATTGAAGTCGGGTGGTTGGTGGCCGGCTGAGGGACAATTTTGTTTCATTTAAACTTTTATAGTTGTGCCATTATTTTTTATTTTTTTATTGTAAAAGCCCCACCCGACTTCAGTAGACATTTTTTTAAATTGCATGCGTATCTAGGTAATTAATAATATGATTTAAATACTATTTATTGCTATTTAGAGCTGTTTTTACTTTTTAAGTTTCCTGTTTTTTTAAGGTCGGTTTTTTTTTGTGAAAAAATATTTTATTTTACGAATTTTAGTGATGGGTAGACGTAGACCTAACAAAGATGCTTCTCGGATGAGGAAACGATGGCCTAGTAGGTACTGGTATTCCTATGTAAAACTTCAATCTTAATTAGGTTTTATTTTTATACGAACTAAACATTTTGGCATATGGAACCGTATGAAGTAAGCCCAACAAAAGGTAACTGCTGTAAATCGTTGAGGAATTCTCTCGACTGTCTATGGTCTCCATCATCAAACCTGAAATGGCACTTATAACCCATATGGGTGCAAAGTTCTTATCAATAGAAATGAATTAAGACTAAACACAAGGTAGCTACTGTAAAACGTTGAGGAGTTCCCTTGATTGTCCTTCGTCTTCATCATCAGACCTCTAATGGCAGTCACAACCCATCTAGGTGTAAAGTTCTCATCAATACAAATTAATCAAGCCCAAACACCATGTAATTGCTGAAAATCGTTGAGGAGTTCCCTTGACTGTCTTTCGGCTCCATCATCAGATCGACTCTAGACCTTCATTAAGTAATAGTGCTTTAAAATACTTAATGAAAACATTAACAAACACACTAGTCGCCCCTACAATTTTCGAAAGTTCCCCTCGATTTCTCTGGGATGTCAACATCAGATCCTGGTTTCCTTATCATGGTACCCCCCTTGGAATATCTCCTTTGCAACAAAAAAAGAATCATCAAAATCGGTTCATAAAAGTTATCCGCGAACACACATAAAAATATATATATATATATATATATATATATATACGAGTCGAATTGAGTGACCTCCTCCTTTTTTGAAGTCGGTTAAAAAAGCTTGTAACTTCGTGAGTTTTCAAGATATTATTTTTTTTGTACTGATTCTTAAAATGAAAATTCTTGACACGTGTTTCGATTTTTGTATAAACTAAAAATAAGGTTGTATATATTAATATACAACCTTATTTTTAGTAGTTTTTGCTTTACGTATTAACGTGAAGCAAAAACTTTGTACCCCTTTATACGAAAATTGCGCGGAGGGAGGAATATGAAATTTCGCACATTTATAGTTTATATAGAGAAGGATACATAAAGCTAATATTTTTTCAAAATTATGCATAAAAAATACATTAAATCAATAAAACAAACATTACACACACTACCATGCATTTGACACACACGCATATGTATTTGACACACGCACACATAAGACATGTACATTTTTTTCATTTATATATAATTCCAATTCTAATTCCTTTCCAGAAAAGCCCTGAATGTTTTGATGAATAATGTTTATAAAGGTGGATCTTTCATTTGTCTTAATATTTAAGTCGCTAGAGTTTTCCTCTATTGTCTTAGAGATCAATTTAAAAGATTGTAAATAGATTGATTTGGAACAGATAAAATTTATCTTTTGTCAAATATAGAGTTTTCCTCTATTGTCTTAGAGATCAATTTAAATGATTGTAAATAGATTGATTTGGAACAGATAAAATTTATCTTTTGTCAAATATAATTTATTGTCTAAATACTTATTTATGTCAATAAGATGAAATTTATTCTTATTATTAAATGTCAGAGTATGTTATGTCAGATTTATTTTATGCCTTATATTGTTTTCAGTCTGTGGCAAGCTTTGGCTATAAGGAAGTGAGATCAAAACAACATTTTTAACATCTAATAAATACAATAAATTAAAACATTTCAACAGTTCAATCTTGTCCATACTTCCCTTGTGTCCCACGAAAATCAATAGTGTGTTTTCATTAAATTTATAATCCATAACTTTTTTAATAATATTGTGATAAGTTAAGCCAGGCATACAATAATTAGTTACAGTTTGTCCCAAATACATACTTAATAATTGGCCCATGGATTTACCAAGTTCATCACTAAATATTATTGTCTCGGATCTTACAATGTTATTTTGGGTGTCAGAACTATTGGTACTTGTATTCGATATGGAGGAAGGGTTTTGGTGATGAGTGAACGAGGACTCACATACTGGCAGCGAGCTGCTATATGAGCTATTTTTATCTGACTGATCACAATTTGCTTGAATAAGGCACTTTAAAGCGAGCTTGTGTTCCTCGCACTTATTTTTAGTACTATTGTACTTATTTGTCATAAATTCTAAAGATTTGTGAAGTTTACAAATCTCCATTTGAAATTGTTTTGTGTCATTATCATATTCAGTAATATTATTCTCTAGTTACAATTAATACATATCTAATTCATCGCCTAGTTGTCTTCTTTCTTTGATATACCAAATTTTTTGGAACATACTTTTTTGTCTTTTAATTAGTTTTTTGGTTTTTGCAATGTACTTATTTATTTTTACATATTTTTTGAATTTGTTTTTACTGCACTTAACAATTCCCATTTTAGTATTTAAGTTAAAGTGTTTTAAAGTGTCATCACTTGTCACAATGGGTTCTGAGGTTTGTGCAGTAGAAACTAGGCTGGGCGCACTACCGACTAACTCATCAAACGAGCTGTGGCTATGGGAAGTCATGGTGTCTCGTTTCTCTGCCTCCAGGGTGGTAATGTGGCGGTGGGCTTCTTGCAGCTCCTGCTCCAGGACCGACATGCGCTTGAGGCCCTGCTCGTACTTGTCACTGCATTCCGTGAACCTAACCAGTATGCTATGCAACTTGTCCCGCTCATCTACTGCTAACCTATGCTCAGTGTGCAGCTCAGCCATTTGTTTTTTCAAAACATCATATTTTTTTAACGAATCTAATAGTTATCGGCTGGGGTGGGAAATTACTCTAAACATTTCTTGGCCAACATCCAAAAATATAACAATTGCTTTTAAATGACGTTGTTTGGCGCAACGCATATTGTACATGTAAATTTCATGCCCACTTTCAAGGTAGTATACCATAATTGTTGTTTTTGATAAATTATTAAGCGTAATGGATGTGGTGGTGGGACCAATTGTAGCAATTTTACTTTACCACCAGCACAACATAATCCAGTAGATTTACTGCTGTATTTTAACGCTTTATAATATTGACTAAAAGTTGTCATTTCTTTAATTGTTACGGCACAATAATCTATCTCCGGGTCGTAGTGGAATGCTACTCGTTTCAGGTTTACAGGAACACTGCGTCTGCAGAATCGCTCTATTTCATTGTGTCGTGCTCGCTGTTGTTGTGTTTGGTGTGCCCGAACTCGTTCCATTCTAAGTCTATCTACTTCATTATTATTCACTGTGGAACGCAATTCTGCCATACAAACGAATGTTATCATTATATGTGAGTTAGCTCGTCGCACATTTGATTGACTTCGACGACCTAAGCCAGGTCCTCTTCTCCTTGGCATTTTAAAACAATAACAGTAATACAATAAATAAAGTTTTTGCGCACTGACAAACTGATGATAGATTTTAATAATCGTCTTTAAATTTATTTATTTATTTTCTTTTTACGACAATCAACTAATACTTTTACACATTTTTATTTCTGAAACAGAACTGTTTTGTATTCCAACAAAACAGACCAAAGAGATCGGACGGGATCCTACTACAGCTATGAAACATAAACAATACACACCTATAAATATTTGACAACCAACCAAGTGACAAAAGACATCAAATGTTCCACAGCTAGGAACATTTTGTTGTACATACCGCTGTGACAGTTTCCATAACAACGAAATAAATAAATAACTTTGTATTGGAAAATTAAATTGTCGTTTTTAGTATTTTCCGTTACTTATTATTTATGTTTCTCACAAAATCTCAAAATCTAAATTAGCCAAATCGGTCTAGCCATTCTCGAGTTTTAGCCAGACTAACGAACAGCAATTGATTTTTATATATATATAAATCTTAGATGAATGAAGGTCTCGCTGCGCTCGACTAGATACCGCCGGCGTACTTGTCAAATGCGAAAAAAATACTACGCCAAGTTGGCGTACCCGAGCCAGTCACTCTGACAGCTTTGTGTGAGGTGTACGTACCGAATGTTTTAATTAATTTTAAGCAAAATCCGAAGTAAAATGACAGTTTGCGTAATCATATTGTGTAAAAATAATACTACAAGAAATAAGAAGGACACTGGGATCACATACCATCAGTAATTATCGTATAATTTTGAAATTTCAACATAAAACAACATGAACTATAAACGCCATTCAGTGTTGCCGCGTATACGAGAATCAAGTTCCCCGTGGTTGAGATTTTTATAATGTGGTGTTACCTATTTCATTAATCTTAACTAGTTATTTATTATTAGTACTTATTTGTTATTTATTATATACTTAACCTAGTTTTATATTAGTTAATGAGTATCTTTGTAATCTATACACATAAGGTGTAAAAATGTTTGCTAGGCTCGCGGTGATTTATTGGGACGGGTTCTAGACGATATTTCGACTTTGACACAAGCCATGTTATCAAGTTAATTTGATTCGGCTAGTAGTTGAGAAGTATTTACAAATTCGACTTCATTATATATCCAAAAGAGAAAATTTGCAAAAAAATTAAATTTCTAAAAGGCAAATGTATCGTAAACTTGAACAAGTTACTGGAATGTAATTTTTAATTATTAATAAAAATAGTAGTTTTTTTTAGTAGGTTAAACTAAATGTATACCTATAATGTGTTTATTGTTTTATTCAAAATTTTTCTTTTCTACACGACTTTTAATTGTAAATTAATCTTCGTAAGACTGACTTTAAAGAGTTATATAGGTACTAAATAATGTGTAACCAAACTATTGACGGGTAGAATAGAAATAGAAAGCACTATTTTCGTAACACCTTATTTATATATGATTACTTTTAATAAAAAATTGAAAATATTAAATGTCAATAAAAAAACATTAAAAATTAGGCTTAATCATTGATATATATAACCTACCATTTTTTTAAAGAAGAAACGTACGCCTAACCTATAGACAAAAATATTGATACAATCGCTTATAGTTAATTATTCATTTTTAAGTATTTTACAATTACCTACCATAATTACCTATAACCAGTAACTTAACTAATAGGCTACAGCATAATATATATTTCCCATTATATCGGGTAACAGTTGAGTACTGGCAACACAATTTTTCGCGCACACTAGCAATGAGTTGCCGCATTCACGAAGCTATTGTTTGTAGGAAGCGCGGTATCTAGTCGAGCGCAGCGAGACCTATCATTCATCTAAGATATAGATATTGTAAAAATCTAGTTTTAAGAAAGAAAATGAAAAAAGAGTATAATAATAATAATTCAGTTCTCCTCTATACGCCACGTATTGTGTGAGGAGGTTCCTGTCTCTGGAGCCCTAAACACCGGTAGCTTGGACCCTGGTCCACATGCCGGCGGACCTCTATTTTTTATATTTTTAAATGTTTTGTCTTTTTTTTTGAAAATAGTTAAAAATATGTAATATGTGAAAAAAAAAATAAGGGAAATAATAATAATAATAATAAACTTTATTTGCACACAAAACATACAGATACAGACAAATTGATGAAAAAAAAGTACAAAATAGGCGGCCTTATTGCTAACAAGCAATCTCTTCCAGGCAACCTTGGGCGAAATATAATAAAATTGAGAAAATAAAAATGGGTGCTAATAAAAAAAACTAAATTATTTAAATTATTAATTAAATTAATAATATAAATAATTGTATCATTAATTAAATTATAAAAATAATATCAAATAAATTACATACAAAAGAAAAATAATAATGAACAAAGAAGAAAAATAAATTAATGACAGTCATTGAAGGTGGAATTGATAAGATAAAACTATAAGATAGAAAAACGATTAAAAGTATTTAATGTTAAGCTGTTATTTTCGTTTCTTCATGGGATGGGTGGTGTTGCTACGATTTTAGGTACCTCTTTAATCTAACGTGGTGTAAGTCATTGCTTTGTTTGTTTGTTTATAATGGAACACGGTTAGTCGTGTTATAGTGATAAAGGTCATGAATTAATTTACATTAGAGACTGTACAGTTAAGATAAATATATAGTAAAGGGTTTGTTGTTAGGTTTTGCCTTAAGTTCCTTAAAGTTCTTAGGTTATTGCGGACCTTCGTGGGTGCACTAGACATTACTTGGCCAAAATGCTCTTTTAGATGTGATTGAAATAAGTAGGTTATTCTCGGTTTTGGTTTATTATAATAATAATGGTTATAATAAATCTAGGTAGCTAATTATGTTCATTATTTACATTATGTTTTATATCGTATATTTGGTGCGTTAGGTATAGTTAGGTTAAACGTTTTATTTATCATAATTAGTTTGAAAGAAAAAAGGACCGAAAGTCCTTTAGCTCAGGTTAGGTTAGGGGGCGCGTTACAAGCAGACATAAGTGCTTTACAAATTAGGAGTTTCCTTTCTGAATATGGAACGCAGTGCAAACGCACGGCGCCGGCGGCGGCGGCCGTGAAGAACTTCGTCAAAGGGGTGCTTACTGCGAGATTTATTTGCTATTCGATCACAGTAATTAAATCAAGTATTATAATTTTTATGCCAAAATTTTAACTTTCTTCGTTTGTCACTATTAGAAAAAAAGAAAGAAAGAAAAAATATTTATTGACCAAGCATTTTAAGCATTAGCTTCTAAGGTAGTATTGTATCAGCGTTATTTTGGTTGTGAATGTTTTCACAACTGCCTATAGCATAGCAATACTGCTTTAAGAGCTCATGCCACGGCCCAGAGAGGTGCAGCTTCAAGGCCATACAAATTATTGTTATCGTTGACATGATCGAATGGCAAATAAAACTTAAACTAGGTATTGGTGACGTAACAAGATAGATAGGTAAAGGCAACCTAGGCACTTTGATCGGTGATGTAACCAGATAGATAGGTAAAGGTAGCCTAGGCACTCTCATGGGTGATTTAACAAGATATAAGTATAGTAAAAGTATCCTAGGCACTTTTATCAGTGTTATAACAAGAGAGATAATATAAATAAAGGTAAAGTAAATATATCCTAGGCATTCTAACCGGTGATATAACAAGCTTACATTATATACTCGAGGTAACAAAATATATAGGCTTTAGTATCGAAGTGCCGTATGAAAAAAAACATTGCAATTAAGAGGTCGACCGCGCTAATCAAGTTACAATTCACAGCTCCGTTTAATAAGACCGCCGAGCGCCGAGCTGGTAATCGAGTATCGGCTGTCAAATATGTAGGGAGCCGCTGCACATGTAATTTGATTTTATTCGCTACTAGCCGTGCCCGCGGCCCCGGTCGCGTAGACTACAGAATTTTTGTATAGGTTTTTTTGATGTGTAACATTTTTCCGCTCGCCTTATATATATATACAATTTGTGGGAGTGATTTCGTGAAATGTGACGGAAGTAGGTATAACTGTGTGACAGGAAATCGGGAAAGCGCGCAAGCGCGCGCCATTTTGTAAGTTTGGAATCGATATTATTAACATGACATATTACTATTATACTGTGACATATTGTGTCATTTGACTAGGTCTTTTTGATATGTTAAATGTATTCTAATGAGTATTTACTGCATTTATTATAAAATTTATTATAAAATTTTATTCAGGTATTACATAATTTTATATCTATAAAGATATAAAATTATGTAATACCTGACCCATTTTGAAAATTGCTCATTACTAAGGTGAGATGTCAAATGTTACACGTAGATGTTTTTTCGTGCACGTAGCATGGTCCAGCAGCTGTGAATCATGATGACCGTACTACCAACTGTCCAACGTCCCTGACATTTTCGTATGCTCTAAGAGCATCTTGAAGATGGATATAACTGTCAGCTCTTGGTCTCTCTATAACCTAGCCGAGAACAAAGCTATAAACTTTAAAAAAAACATGTTAATCGGATAAGTGGTTCTCGAGTGAGAACATCACATACGGAGAGTCAAACAGAGAGATGTAAGTAAGTAAGTAAGTAAGAAAATAAGTAAGTACTTTTTTGCGTAAAGAAAAAGGTAACAGTACTATGCAGGTCTCATAGCTTACAAATAGTATCACTTATTCCTACTTTTTAAAGTGTTTACAAGTATCTAGTAAATGTCTAGTTAAGTCAAATATAATAACTAATAACAAATAACAACTTAATCAAAAATATTTAACCCTTTGACGGGCATAACATGCTTGAATATTTCATTGGTTTTTAATCTTATCTCAATGATATAAAGTTCAAAATTTGGTGGGAATATACATCCCTCTGCCCGTTAAAGGGTAGGACATCACCTTATTCCATAACTCGCTGAGCGACTGTAAATTTGTGAACCAGCCCTACCGTGATTGCCCACGTTTCGGCTCCGTATGTCATGACGTGTAAGGCCGCACTGACTAAGGACTTGGCTTCGTGCTCAGTGCCGTGCACTTGGAGAGGCCTATGGTCCACTGCTGGCAGTGGACTAGTATAGGCTGATGATGATGATGACTTTTACGGTCCAAATATGAAAGTGCCGGCCAAAAGGAAACAATGCTGTATTCTGTTAGAACTTGTCTGTCTTAGTATTTATTATTATGGTACCAAAACTGTAAGGCTATTATCCTTGGTTTTATTTGAGTCCGACAATCCAATATTTTCATAAATTTTCGCTGGATTGAACTAACAAAAACCAATTAATTGTTTTAGCATTGAAATTATGAATATCGTTTAGTATAATATACCTACATATATACATTGGTACTTATTAGCTTATTTTTGACATGATATCTTTGTATTGCGTGTTTTTGGAGATTCTAAATTAAAATTTCGCGACTTCTTCCGCTTCAGTGAACGCCCGTAACCGCGATGTGTTGTCGGAGTTGAAATTATTTCGACTTCTACTTCTTCTTCCTCCAATCTACATAATATAATTTCGCCATACGAAAGCCGTCAACCCGGATTGGATCGTCGGCGTGGTGGAAAATAACAATAATAACAATAATAATTTATAAAATGTTTTTGTTTTGTTTATATAATTCTTAACGCAAATTTTGTTGCGAACAAATTACAAAACACAAATGTTGAAAACATTTACACGAGCAGGATTTGAACCTGCACCTTTCTGACATACCGGGTCAGGTGCTCTCCCAATTGATAGCACGATAGCTATTGTGGTTCTAACCAGCCCGCCGAAATTATTCAACACTATTTACTTTTTTAATTTGATTTTTTTTTTAACAAAACATGGTATACATTTCACCAAACTGGCATGCAGGTATTAATAATAGTTTTATTACTTAAATTTAAATATATATAGTATATTATATACCTATAGTAGGTAACAATGCTTGATCTATAAGTAAATTTAATAATTTAGATTCAAATATGGGAACAATTAATTATTGTGTTACATCATCTACAGCTTATGATCAAAGTATAATAAAAAGAAGAAAAAAAGATAGACCTTTCCCCCTCAAATCAGTCAAAACAGCATTTGCTGCTAAACAATATGACACACAAGTTAATCAATCACTTAAATAACAAAATTAATAAAAAACTGAATATGTACCTACCCATTAAACTATCATAACTGTAAGAAAGCTGTAATGATCTGGCTAAAGTCGCTTAGTTATATAGATACGGAAAATTTGCTTAATCCGGATATATAAAACTTAAAAAGATGATTATTTATAAAAGAAGTTGGCGACACACACATACAAAGATAAGAAAAAAAAGATAAGACAATTTGGAAGAGCGGCGACACTCTTATACAGCTATTATTATACTTACCAGGAACGTCACCACAACATTGTAAACATGTGGTTTGTTAATGAAATAAAACAATTTTTTATTTTTATTTTTGGTACTTAAGCTTGATTGACATTGCATTTCTGTTCGACATTTTTCATATCTTCTTTGCAGTATTGAAAAGACCTAACAAAAACACATGATTTGATAATACTAAAAATAAATTTGTATTTGTATGAGGCGATTTTAATATAAATATTCTAGAAAGCACTTCAATGAGTGTTCGTCTTGTTGCCTTGTTTAAATATTTTAATCTCATTAATCTATTTCTCGAACCCACTAGAATAACTTCACATTCAGCCACTTGTCTTGATAATGTTTTTACAGACTATGACCCTGTTTCTATGTCAGTCATAAGTAAGCTTACGTCTGACCATTGCAGTTTAAAGGTGACCTATGATTTTAATATTAAGGATGAGCCAAAAATAGTGAACTGTAAACCAGTTACAAAGGAGCGAGTGGAGTGTTTTAAAAATAATATATCGTGTAAAATTAATGCATTGCCATTTGTACAAGATGATCTAGATGTATTATATACTAATCTTTTTACCTTCATAAAGACTGAATAAGACAAAGTGTTTACACAAAGAACAATCAAAATTACTCATAAACTTAAGTTCTGTGACTGGGCCACGACTGGTATATATAAAAGTAGAAATAAATTGTACGATTTATATAGTCTAAAACAATATAACCAAAATGTTAATTTTACGGAATATGTAAAGAATTATTCGAAAATATTTAATAAAGTATGTATAGTAGCAAAATCTAATTATATTAAAGAAAAAATTAAAAAGTCTAACAATAAAATAAAAGCCACTTGGGACATTATAAACCGTGAAACAGGTAAATTTAAACCACGGGATAATACTTTCACTTTAAAAGTAAACGACAACTTAGTCAATTCAGATTCACAAATTGCTAATATTCTGATGATTTTTTTGTAAATATACCTGTGCTGTCGACTTCAAATTTAGATTCATCACCAGAAGCTGCACAAACATTACTCCAAAAATATGTACCAAAATGTAATGTTTCTTTTCAATTTAAATATATTGATTCAATGGATATTATAAAACATTTAAATCACTGAAAATGAAAAACACAAGTGATTTGTGGGGCATCTTTATAAAAGTAATTACGAATATTATATATTCTATTGCACCATATCTTGCTGAAATTTTTAATAACTGTGTGAATAAAGGTATCTTTCCCGATCTTATGAAGTTTACTAAGGTCATACCTTTGTTCAAATCGGGAAACAAAGAAGATCCCAGTAACTATCGACCCATTTCAATACTACCAGCTCTAAGCAAAATTGATGAAAAAGTTATATTGGAACAGTTGATGTCGTATTTTAACATAAACAACCTTTTACATAATAAACAATATGGATTTACAAAGGGTCGTTCTACTACTGATGCAGGTGTTGCTCTAATAAAACATATATTTGATGCCTGGGAGAAGTCTCAAAACGCCCTTGGAGTGTTTTGCGACTTGTCCAAGGCTTTCGATTGCGTTGAGCACAAGACTCTGGTGATGAAGCTAAATTACTTAATTTATTAATATTAATGGAGCTAAATCATCTGGTTCTCATGTAAAATTGGGAGTTTTACAAGGGTCCATTCTTGGTCCTTTTCTGTTTTTGATTTATATTAATGACTTGTCATTCTTTGTAGAGAACTTCTGTGAAATCGTATTATTTGCAAATGATACTTCACTCATTTTTAATGTAACTAGGTGTAAGAATAATAACGACGATGTAAACAAAGCTCTCTCAGATGCACTCAGTTGATTTACTATTAATAATTTGCAGCTTAACGCTAAAAAAACAAAATGTATTAATTTTAAATTACCAAATGTCAAAAATTAACCAACCGATATAAGAATAAACGGTGATCGATTAGATTTGGTAGACTCAACAGTTTTCTTAGGTATAACCCTTGACTCAAAATTTTAATGGAATCCTCATATTTCGAATTTGGCCGACAAACTCAGTTCTGCTGCTTATGCCATTAGAAAAATAAGGCAGTTAACAGACGTTGAAACTGCTAGATCCGTTTACTTTAGTTATTTTCATAATGTCATGTCGTATGGCCTCTTACTGTGGGGAACAGCGGCTGATATTGAAACTATATTCATTTTAAAGAAACGAGCAGTAAGAACAATCTATAGACTAGGTTCACGAACTTCTTTAAGAAATCTTTTTAAAGAAATTGGCGTCTCAATTTATTTATAATTGTACAGTTCTTGTACGTTGTAATATCAATTTATTTACTAAACACAGTGATGTACACAATTTTAATACTAAAAGTAAGTCAAAACTTGTAATGCTACTGTTCAGGTTACAGAAGGTGCTTGGTTCTTTCTTGCGGCAAGGTATACACTATTACAATAAAATACCAATATTGTACTAGATTTACCTTTAGATAAGTTTAAAAAACATGTAAAGTCTTCTTTACTTAAAAAAGGTTATTATACAGTCAAAGAATATTTAGATGACAAAACAGCCTGGCTATAAAAAAAAACATATACATAATACTACTTTTTATAATAAAAAATTATACTGATATGATAGCCTTTATAAAGAGTGTCCTGCCGAGAACAAAATAGCGTTGCACTGAATATTACAATTAGTTTTATTTTTATTATTATTAACTATAGTTTTTAACTTTGTTTTTTTTCTTAGACAGGTTTTGACTTTTACTAGTACTGTATGACATTGTAAAAAATTAAACTGGTAAATTATGTCTTTGCAGACTTAAATATTTTATTTAGTTACTTTTTATTTTTTTGTGTTTTTTTTACATGTTGTGATTGTCCTTTACATTTTGTGTTTTTATTTGTGATGGAAAGTGTCCTTTTATGATAGGGCATTTTCGAATATTTATGACGCTGTAAGGGAGAAAAGAGCTGGACACTTGCTGAGTTTCTTGCCGGTTCTTCTCAGTACAAGATCTCCCGCCCAGAGTAGATAGACTTACGAACCGATGGCATAAAATGACGTTCATAAGAGCAATTTGTAGCCTAAACTGAATTTGAATTTGAATTTACTCAGGAAGTTTATAGGCTGACGATTTTGTCATAACTCATAACTAATCACATCCGCCGATAGTTAACGCGTGCATGTAGTGTTTACCTCCACCCTCCGCCGGTTTCCGGAGGGTGCCCTATTCGCCCGTAGGTCAAAAAATAATGAGTTCAGAAAATATATTAACTAGTTACAAACAATAATCAATGCTTTAAATAAAAAATACTATTTGAGCTAAATTTAAATGTCTCTAGTCGTTTTGGAAAAAGTAAAGTAAACAGTCAATAACCGTCCCACAGCTGGGCAAAGGCTTCCATCATGAAATGAAGTCATCACTACAATTGACAGGTAAGTATTGGCTTAATCACCACGCTTGCAAAATGCGGGTTGGTGATTACAAACCCGGGCTGTGCATCGAATAAATCCGAAACACATTTTGCCTGACCTAAGTTTGCCGGTACCCAATAAATAACATTAACAGGACACGTGGACATTGACGTTTCACAGCAATAGCAATATCGTCCAATTTTGATATAAGTAAGTAAACAGCCTATAATTGTCCCACTGCTAGGCAAAGGCCTCCTTCATTGAAATCAAGTCATCACTACAATTGATAGGTTTGCAAAATCACAAACACGGGCTGTGCATCGAATAAATCCGAAACACATTTTGCCCGACTTAAGTTCGCCGGTACCTAATAAATAACATTAACAGTACACGTGGACATTAACGTTTCACAGCAATAGCAATATCGTCCAATTTCGATATAAGTAAACAGCCTATAATTGTCCCACTGCTAGGCAAAGGCCTCCTTCATTGAAATCAAGTCATCACTACAATTGATAGGTTTGCAAAATCACAAACACGGGCTGTGCATCGAATAAATCCGAAACACATTTTGCCCGACTTAAGTTCGCCGGTACCTAATAAATAACATTAACAGTACACGTGGACATTAACGTTTCACAGCAATAGCAATATCGTCCAATTTCGATATAAGTAAACAGCCTATAATTGTCCCACTGCTAGGCAAAGGCCTCCTTCATTGAAATCAAGTCATCACTACAATTGATAGGTTTGCAAAATCACAAACACGGGCTGTGCATCGAATAAATCCGAAACACATTTTGCCCGACTTAAGTTCGCCGGTACCTAATAAATAACATTAACAGTACACGTGGACATTAACGTTTCACAGCAATAGCAATATCGTCCAATTTCGATATAAGTAAACAGCCTATAATTGTCCCACTGCTGGGCAAAGGCCTCCTTCATTGAAATCAAGTCATCGCTACAAATTGATGGGTAATGGCTTAATCACCACGCTTGCCAAAATGCGGGTTGGTGATCACAAACCCAGGCTATGCATCGAAAAATCCGAAAATACATTTTGTCCGACCTGGGAATTTAACCCGGGACCTTCGGGTATCGGGCCGAGCGCTCTGCCACTCGGCCACCGAGCGCTCTGCCACTCGGCCACCGAGGCGTTAATTTCGATATGCATTGTATCAAATAGAACAACGGTTAACACGTAGATCTACTCCGCATTTCTGTTACTTCAAAAAAAATCCTTGATCCCCGCTTACGGAAAGAGTATAAATATATTCATTTAGTAAATTAAGTTTCATTCTACTGCATGGATATAAAAATACTAGTAAGTATTTCTTAAAGTACTCCTGTTGAGTAGAATGCGACATTAAATATAAATGTTTATAATAATAACTTCTAATATTAATCCTTTGGAGCAGTCTAAAAATAATAGAAGTTATCTTTTTTTTTCAAAACAAAAAATGGAGTACCTACTCTCTCGGAAGGAAAAGCTTATTCCTAAAGCTTTTCCTTCCGAGCCAACTCCCAAACAACTCTATATTGATACACGCAAAAATTGAGAAGTCACATTAAATCAAAAACACAAATTGTCTCACAGGAAGATCGTTGGTACCTAAATAGGGTTACCAGGTCTTTAAAATCAAAGCCGGACACGGCTCAGATAAATTAGCCGGAGGTTTGGCCCTAAAAGCCGGAATTTTTTTTAAGGGTTGAATTTAACTTCTACGAAAACAAATGTCAATCATTTGGCATTTATTTCATTCATTTAATCTCATTAGAGTTTTTCGCCTGGCTTATACATACAAAAAATGTCTTCCGTACTTCGGAAGGTACGTAAAGCCGTTGGTCTCGGCTGCATTAGCAGTCGTTAACAACCAACTGGGCCCGCGTGGTGGTTGATGACCCGTTCTCCGTTCATTTATAAGGAAGGCTTGTGCCCCAGCAGCAGCGGGGATATAAAATGAAATGGTGATGTGGTCTTAAAAAGCCTGACATGTCTCACTTAAACCGGACACTTGGCAACCCTACCGGGGCCCAATAAATAACATTGGTAAGACACGACGTGAACATTTACGTTTCACAGGAATAGCAATATCATTCAATTTCGAAATACATTGTATCAAATCAAACAACTGTTACCCATTCCCCGTTCCTGTTGCTTCCGCGGATCACAAAGGGGTAAAGCAACACCACGCGAGAAACAGGGCCACCTCCCATACATATCTAATATAACACGCTTAAAACAGAGTTGCATTTGGCACCTTTTCGGCAGCTTTTGATATTGCTTAAGGTGGCAAGATGACGTCATAAACTATACGCGTAGTCAAAGCGATCGGTTAGGCAGTCGGGAGGCGAATTGACAGAGACCATTCAAACGTAAAGGACAACCTGTTAATTAGCTTTGATGTATTGCTATTTCGTTTCACTATTCAGTTAAGGTAACAAAGGTACTGCTGAGAATACACTGGTGAGCGTCAATATCGTAATATGGACACAGAACAGTCTCATCAAACCACGAAATGTGCAAGCAACCAGTTAGGATACGGCAACATACAACACTGTTAAACGGTTTTGAACCTAGTTCTGTTGAATGATAGAGTTTCAATTGGCATGGTGTAAGGTTTTAGCAGTGAAATGCAATTACAGATAATTTAATAGTGTACCCTTTGATGACACGTATGATAGATAACTATAGTCTAAACGCTTTATGCAATACTAGAAGCATATCTTTATAATTATCTTTATAATTTAAGTAAAAATACTGGCTATGGAAGAGTGAGGTCTTTTGTCACAGGTATTCCCGTACCAAAAAGAAGACCTCCAAAACAACTTAATGTAAAAACATGTTGAAATGAAACAACTTTTACGGATCTACTCGCGTTTATTTTACACATTACTTATTTAATGTTTATCCTGACGTTTCGAACCCTTTGCAGGGTCCGTGGTCACAGGGAGACTTTCGTTCGCGGAAACTTTAGAAAACAATATGTAAAAACATGTGTTTTACTGCAATAATTTTTTTTTTTTTTTTTTTTTTTTTTTTAATTATACTAGCTGACCCGGCGAACTTCGTACCGCCTAACAGTCAATTAATAAATGTCGTGTTACAGTTTAGCTGAACTTTATTTATGATTTTATGAAAGTAATTCAATTAATACAAAATTAATTAAGTAATAAAAAGAAAAAAAAAAATATTTAGTATATCAATCGCGTGTCAGCAAGACATGATTGAATTAAACTATCATAATTATGATTGTGCAGCATGGGTTGCACTCGTTTTATTTCTCTTCATTGAAGCACCTTGTGATATACTACATTTTTTGTTTTTTTACCACTAAATCCCCGGAGTCACTTTTAGCATTCTATGGTATTCGTATAATTTGTCGTTCTTCATCAGTTAATTGGTTCGCAATGTTCCGTACCCTAATTGCATTACGGCTACGTTGGGAAAGATTTGATCGTCTTGATCGCGGCGTTATAATAAACACTTTCGCGATGTGAATTTTTCATTTAGACCAATTGATTTGACGTTTTTTAGTCATTTGTTAATTTGTCATTTGGTGTATAATTTAGGTAGCTTGATATATTTTCCTTAGTCTACTCAAAATAAATTTCTGAACGCACGCATAAATATTTGAAAACTAATATATATGTCAATCCTTTTTTATTACGGTCAATAATTACCATTTTTAAAATCTAAAATACGACATTAACCGAATTTTGTGTGTATATCTTGTCGATTCGAAACCTTTATTTAAATACGTTCTTTACTTTTAGGGTAGAGTTTATCTTATCGACGGGTGAACATTTAATGTTTGACATTTACGAAACCCATGAATATTTTTTTTTCTATTTTTTTTTTCATCTATTTCCTAATGTTTTAATGTTTTAATAGTTATTCTGCTATTCAGGACGGAGACAACCCTACATCCTACGTTTGTCTTCCACAATGAACAGAGGCTTTCTCTGATTTCAGTACATATAAGGATATAATGTTATAGATAGGGCAGGTGCCTTTACCAAGAAGGTTTGTCTTGTCCCAAGCAGCTCGGATAGACCAAATCCAAACCACTTCGGACCATCTGCCTGGATCCCGCAATATGTTATTAAGAAACATATTTTTTTATTCCTTATCTGTAAGTTCTTGGCCTTCATCTTACATGATGGTAGATGATGATAAGGTCGAAGGTGGAAGCGCACTTCACCCGGAGTTCTTACTGAGGCACTGGAAATCTTATCTTTAACTGTCGGTACACAACAATGGAGTGTGATACCTGTCTTCGAAAAGTGTAACATCGAATACCACGTCCCCGTAAGTTTACTAATACGAATCACGTAACAAAGAAAGCACGCCACTACGAATAACTTAGCACCGATTATTCATGTTTCATTCATTAATGATTCATTCATGATTATTCATTCAATTTATATAAGATGGTGGTAAGTAACTAGCCAGGCGAGCTTCAAAACAAGCCAACCAAACTCAACCAAATACAAACATGTACCTCTTGCTGGTATAAGATGGTGGTAACTAGCCAGGCGGGCTTGAAACAAGCCAACCAAACCCAACCAAATACAAACATGTACCTCTTGCTGGTATAAGTCAAAGTCAAAGTCAAAGTCAAATATTCTTTATTCAAATAAACTTTAGAAAAGTGCTTTTGAATCGTCCATAATTTTTTTACCTACTACCCATTCAGGACGTCTATATTTTAGCTGTGGAGAAGAATGGGCGCAAGAAACTCCACAGCTTTAATTCAATATGTAACGACATTTACAAAATTATATGCCGTTACGTTACCAAGTTATACAAGTTTAAAAAGAAAAAAAATAATCTTAACAATATTTTGGATTAGAAATAGATTGGAGCATTTTAAACCCATGCTGTTTTGTCTTCAATGTAATCAGACACTTTATAATAAGCTTTTTTATAAAGCTTTTCTTTAATAGCGATTTTAAATTTATTAATATCTAGTTTTTGGATATTACTTGGAACTTTATTGTAAAAACGTACACACAGGCCTCTAAATGAATTATTTACTTTGTGGAGCCTAGTATTAGGTACTGCTAGTTTGTTTTTATTTCTAGTGTTTACATTGTGAATATCACTGTTTTTAGAAAAAGTTTCAATATTTTTATATACATACATTAGGTTCTCGTAAATATATTGTGATGCAACTGTCATTATATTAATATCTTTAAATCTCTCCCTAAGAGAATTACCAGCTTTTAGATTATAAATTGCTCGAATAGCCCGCTTCTGCAGCACAAAGATAGTTTGAATATCGGCAGCATTGCCCCACAGTAAAATACCGTACGACATTACGCTATGGAAATAACTAAAGTAAACAAGTCTAGCTGTTTCAATGTCAGTGATCTGACGAATTTTCATTACTGCATAAGCCGCAGAGCTCAGTCTACTCGACAATTTATCTATATGTGGGCCCCACTGTAGCTTTGCATCCAACGTAATGCCTAGAAACACTGTGGTGTCCACAAGGTCCACATTCTTATCTTTAATTTTTACACTGGTTTTTACCTCCTTAACGTTGGGTAATACAAATCTTATACATTTGGTTTTTTGTTCATTTAATAGCAAATTGTTAACACTAAACCAATGAACTATCTTTGAGACAGCATTGTTCACATCGTCATCAATCGGCTGTCGTCGTTTCACTTTGATTAAAAGTGAGGTATCATCTGCAAACAATACTATCTCATGTTTGTCTTTTACAAAGTAAGGCAAGTCGTTAATATAAATTAAAAATAAGAAAGGACCAAGAATTGAACCCTGTGGAACTCCCATTGTAACCACCGATCCCGGAGATCTTTTACCGTTAACATCAACCCTCTGAACCCTATCACTCAAATATGAGATAAGAAGATTCAGTGATGCATCTCTAATTCCATAGTGGTAGAGCTTCCTGACCAGGGTTTCATGTAAAACACAATCAAAGGCCTTGGATAAATCACAAAAACCCCTACGGCATCGTGTGAATCCTCCCAGGCATTAAATATTTGAAGTAAAAGCTCAACACCAGCGTCAGTAGTCGAGCGACCCCTAGTGAAACCATATTGTCTAGAATGTAAAAGTTTATTTCTATAAAAATGAACTTGAATTTGGTCTAGAATTATCTTTTCAAATATTTTACTAAATGTGGGTAACACAGAAATTGGTCTAAAGTTAGAGGGGTCACATGTGCCCCCATGTCCTGATTTGAATAATGGAATTACTTTACTGTGCTTCATTAGGTCAGGAAAAACACCACAGTCAATGCATTCATTAAATATGCAAGCTAAAACTGGAGCTATTGTCTCAATAACGGATTTAGTGACGTCGACGGAATTACCCCACAGATCAGCAGTCTTCTTTTTATTAAGAGTATTAAAAGTTTTAATTATATCTCTAAAATCAATTTTTTGAAAACTTAAATAGTTTTCACTAGGTTTGACATTTTCCTTTAGAACCGCTTCAGCTACAGTGGGGGAGGAGTCCAAAGCCTTTGTAGTTGAAACTGGAATATTAGTAAAAAACTTCTCAAATGCCGCAGCAACATCAGCATCGGAAGTTAAGGTTTGATTTTCGTAGCTCAATTTGTACTCATTGTTACGACTTTTGACATTTCCAGTTTCACTATTTATAATATTCCATGTCATTTTTATTTTGTTATCACTTAGCTTAATCTTTGAACTCAGGAACTTTGCCTTTGCTAATCGACATACTATTTTAAATAACTTAGAATAATTTTTGACATACAATTTAAAATCTTCACTGGTGTTATAGTTGCGTTCATCATATAGCTCATAAAGTCGCTTTCTACTTTTGTGGATACCAATTGTAGCCCATTCACTAAAAGTAACAGTACCACTAACCGAGATCCTTTTTGGAATAAAAGTTTTATTAAATTCTGTACAATATTTATGAAAGAAATCATTATAAAATTCATTTGGGTTATCATTATACTTAAAAAAACATATATTATCATAAAGATTGTTTTTAAACCGTTCTAGACGACCTGCAGTTTTTGGTATAACAGTGATATTCTGTTTCTTCACTTGCTTACACTGATGTGGAAGGCTGACCATTTGGCCACAATGATCAGAGTCCAGTTTATTAATAATGAGTTTAGACAGTGGTACTAGATCGGTATATATGTTATCAATACAAGTGGCCGAAGTGGCAGTTATTCTAGTTGGCTCCAAAAATAAATTATTTAAATTATACGATTGAAATAAATTTTTAATTTTGGTAGAACCTGTAGACTTTTCTAACAAATTAATATTAAAATCACCGCAAATAACTATCTTTTTACCTACATTGCGGATTTTATATAATGCTTCATCCATTACTTTTTCAAAATAATCATACAATGCTGACGGAGGCCTGTTTACACTTAATACAACAAGTCGCTCCAGCTCCACACAAGCTATTTCTATTGTTCGCTCAACCGAGAGGCTCACTATGTCTTTTCGTTCCTTTAATTTTAATTTCTTATTAACTATAATTAAGGAGCCACCATGAATTGAATTTACTCGACTGAACGAACTACCTACCAAATGATTATTAAAATTGAACATGAACTGATGATCTTTAAGCCAGTGTTCAGTAATACATAAAATATCAACTTTATTATCGTTCATGAACAATTCAATCTCCAGATCTTTGCCCGTCTTCCCTTGAATGTTCTGGTGAACTATATTAATCGAGTGAACATTTTTAATAATTGTAGGTTGGGACGGGCTTTTCTTAGAATTATTTTACATTTATTTAAAATATTACGAAACATTTTGCAAGAGAATTCCTCTTTTGTCTTATGATTTAATTTAAATTATTGATTGGAATGCCAGTAGAAACACTACTGACATTTATGTCTATTAAACATTGCTCAATAGGAGCAACTTGTTTAGCCAAGTTTTTGGCTGAGATGTGTATAAAATATGATAGCGATGAAGCTATTTGTCGCTTGAAATAAATTGGCAGATAATAACTATCTTTTGTCAAATAAAAATTACTAACATAATTGTTAGTGTCAATTAAATGCAAATTTTCATTGTTGCAAAATGTATGTAATGTCAAATTAAGCTTATATCTAGTAGTATTTTCCTCCTGTGGCAAGCTATTACAATAGGGTAAAGTAAACAGTATAATTTTCCCTACATTTGAATTATTTAACTTATTTAAACTCTTAATCAAACTTGATTTGTTCAATTTACCCCTATTTCCAACAAAAATTAATACAGTACTATTAGGTTTATATTTATAATCAATTGCTTTTGATAAAATATCTTGATAAGAAGCACCAGGCATACAGTAATTGGTAATTGAATGTCCTAAGTCAAATAACAAGCGGCCCATGTTTTTACCAAATTCATCGCTAAATATAACAGTGTCACTCTTATTATCTAAATTTAAATCCTCAAGATGGTGGTAACTAGCCAGGCGGGCTTGAAACAAGCCAACCAAACCCAACCAAATAAAAACATGTACCCCTTGCTGGTAATCGAACCGACCTCTAAATCTAAGTCCGGTGGTCTTAACCAATAGATCAAAAAAGCAGTTATTAGAAAGATTCCATACGAAAACAAAAACCGACTTCAAAAAACAGGTAACTTAAAAAAGTTAAGACAGCTCTAAAAAGCAATGGTAGATGATGATAAGGTCGAAGGTGGAAGCGCACTTCACCCGGAGTTCTTACTGAGGCACTGGAAATCTTATCTTTAACTGTCGGTACACAACAATGGAGTGTGATACCTGACTTCGAAAAGTGTAACATCGAATACCACGTCCCCGTAAGTTTACTAATACGAATCACGTAACAAAGAAAGCACGCCACTACGAATAACTTAGCACCGATTATTCATGTTTCATTCATTCATGATTCATTCATGATTATTCATTCAATTTATATAAGATGGTGGTAAGTAACTAGCCAGGCGAGCTTCAAAACAAGCCAACCAAACCCAACCAAATACAAACATGTACCTCTTGCTGGTATAAGATGGTGGTAACTAGCCAGGCGGGCTTGAAACAAGCCAACCAAACCCAACCAAATACAAACATGTACCTCTTGCTGGTATAAGATGGTGGTAACTAGCCAGGCGGGCTTGAAACAAGCCAACCAAACCCAACCAAATACAAACATGTACCTCTTGCTGGTATAAGATGGTGGTAACTAGCCAGGCGGGCTTGAAACAAGCCAACCAAACCCAACCAAATAAAAACATGTACCCCTTGCTGGTAATCGAACCGACCTCTAAATCTAAGTTCGGTGGTCTTAACCAATAGATCAAAGAAGCGGTTATTAGAAAGATTCCATACGAAAACAAAAACCGACTTAAAAAAACAGGTAACTTAAAAAGTTAAGACAGCTCTAAAAAGCAATGGTAGATGATGATAAGGTCGAAGGTGGAAGCGCACTTCACCCGGAGTTCTTACTGAGGCACTGGAAATCTTATCTTTAACTGTCGGTACACAACAATGGAGTGTGATACCTGACTTCGAAAAGTGTAACATCGAATACCACGTCCCCGTAAGTTTACTAATACGAATCACGTAACAAAGAAAGCACGCCACTACGAATAACTTAGCACCGATTATTCATGTTTCATTCATTCATGATTCATTCATGATTATTCATTAAATTTATATAAGATGGTGGTAAGTAACTAGCCAGGCGAGCTTCAAAACAAGCCAACCAAACCCAACCAAATACAAACATGTACCTCTTGCTGGTATAAGATGGTGGTAACTAGCCAGGCGGGCTTGAAACAAGCCAACCAAACCCAACCAAATACAAACATGTACCTCTTGCTGGTATAAGATGGTGGTAACTAGCCAGGCGGGCTTGAAACAAGCCAACCAAACCCAACCAAATACAAACATGTACCTCTTGCTGGTATAAGATGGTGGTAACTAGCCAGGCGGGCTTGAAACAAGCCAACCAAACCCAACCAAATAAAAACATGTACCCCTTGCTGGTAATCGAACCGACCTCTAAATCTAAGTCCGGTGGTCTTAACCAATAGATCAAAGAAGCGGTTATTAGAAAGATTCCATACGAAAACAAAAACCGACTTCAAAAAACAGGTAACTTAAAAAAGTTAGGACAGCTCTAAAAAGCAAGACATAATATTGAAATCATATTATTAATTAAAAAATGTTTATTGAAGTCGGGTGATTGGTAGTCGGCTAGGGGACAATTTTCTTTCATTTAAACTTTTATAGTTCTTCCATTATCTCCACTTTTTTATTGTAAAAGCCCCACCCGACATCAGTAGGTAGACATTTTTTAAAACTGACATGCGTATCTAGGTAATTAATAATATGATTTCAATATTATTTCTTGCTTTTTAAACTGTTTTTACTTTTTAACTTCTCTGTTTTTTGAAGTCGGTTTTTTTTTTTCTAAAAATTATTTTATTTTACGATTTTTAGTGATGGGTAGACGTAGACCTAACAAGAATGCTTCTCGGATGAGGAAACAACGGCCTAGTAGGTGGTATTCCTATGTAAAATTTCAATCTTAATTAGTATGATTTTTGTACGAACTAAAGATTTTGGCATATTGAACCGTATAAAGTAAGCCCAACAAAAGGTAACTGCTGTAAATCGTTGAGGAATTTCCTCGACTGTCTATGGTCTCCATCATCAGACCTGTAATGACACTTATAACCCATATGGGTGCAAAGTTCTTATCAATACAAATTAATCAAGACCAAACACCATGTAATTGCTGTAAATCGTTGAGGAGTTCCGACTATCTTTCGGCTTCATCATCAGATCGACTCCAGACCTTCATTAAATAGTAGTGCTTTAAAATACTTAATGAAAACATTAACAAACGCACTAGTCGCCACTACGATTTTCGAAGGTTCCCCTCGATTTCTCTGGGTTGCCATCATCAGATCCTGGTTTCCTTATCATGGTATTCACAAGAGCTACTTGTAGCCTAAACTGAATAAATTATTTTGAATTTTGAATTTTTTGAATTTTGAATGGTACCACTCTTGGGATATCTTCTTTCCAACAAAAAGAATTATTAAAATCGGTTCATAAACGACGAGGTTATCCACGAACACACATTAAAAAAATATATACGATTCGAATAGAGAAACCTCCTCCTTTTTTAAAGTCGGTTAAAAAGTACTTTAGATATTTAACAGAAACATAAGTATTTCAACACTTTTGTTAGGTAACTACTGTTTCGACACACGGCAATTAAAACACGTTCACAGAAACGGCTCGTAACAAAAAAAAAGGTAAACTTTTACGGTAAGAAGCCACGTGTATTTTTTTAATGTCGCAACCCAAGTTTTGATTTCGTAAACAACAACGGCGGCCGAAAGAAACCGCAAGAAATTCGGCAAAGGTTATGTTATATAATTTCTTTCTGTTTCTGTGTTGCGATGTCAGAAATCAGTAACAACATTTTCTTTTTACGTTTCATTTCAATCAAAGCTTTTAAAAAAGGGATTAACGCAATCTACTATGTATAAGACAGTATCACAGACATACCTCTAAACCCGGGGCGTTTTGAACCTAGTTGCACCGGTCGTGGTCGAGGTTCAATAAAGTGTATGTTAAGCTGTATAAGGTCACATTTTATTAACTGCAAATATTTTGAGGATAAATTCAACAACATATATAAAACTATTTTATGAAAAAACCTTAAATTTTTATACGCTAGTTTTCAAGAAAAACGCCAAAAGACATTTCGATTCAAAAGTAAAATGAAGCACTTTCGGTAGTTTCAATTCAAAGGAGCCAAAACAGAGAGGCCGCAATGCCTTCACCCGCTTACACGTGCCCGTACTTTCATTCAAAGGAGCCGACAGAGAGGCCGCTCTTAAAAATATTACAATTTTTATGTCAGAAAAAGTAAAAAAATATTCAGGCTATTTTTTTTACTTTTTCTGACACAAAAATTGACACAAAAAAAACTAGCCTGATTTTTTTTTAAATGCTAAGGTTTTATTTCTCTAATATGATTAGACTTTTGTCAAAATATTTGCAGTTGATAAATTGTGACCTTATATACCTATGGTTGGACAGAGCCACGACACAAAATAAGAAGACTGCAGAATGTAAGCTTCGTACAAACTTAAACGCGCTCGAACAACGCACACATAGACAACTCACGGACACGGAATCTCGCAACAGCTGCGCTCAGACTGGTTCGAAATGGTCCGAGATTCCGTGTCTGTGAGTGGGTATATGTGTGCGTTGATAAAGCGCGGTATGTATTAAGGCGAGCGTTTCCGACTGTGAGATTTCCAAGGCGTTCCGCTCGGGACTGAATGATGGCGCGAGCGTCGAATTAGGCAATAATGTGGATTTCATTGAACGTTTACTTTTAATATTAAAATTATAATGGCCGACAACTATTACATATTCAAAGACGATTGGTTTGGTACATTTTTATTTGTCTGAAACGCCTTTATAACTTATTTGCCTGATAAAAATGATATTTAGTCTAATAATAAGACGTATGTTTGATATTATATTCGATGCAGGAAATTGTTAAATATCGTGAAAATACCAGCCGACATTACTAGATAAAAGGCCAATGAATAACTTTTTTTTTTTGGATTTAAAATCCTTATACATTTCGAATAAAACTCATTTAAAAAACACCGTTTTTTTGGAAACCCTCGCCTTAAGCTTAACTTCTGTGGGTGTCCTTATCTTGTGGCCATGATAGCATTATTGGAAGTGCACCTATCCCGGTATGTCGGAGCGTGCGTTTTCAAACCCCGCTTGGGGAATATTAATGTAACACTTTCAAATTTGAGTTAAATATTTTAACTTTCACTATGACTTATATCCATACGTTTTGTTATGAAGATAATTTTCCACTTTATAATACCTTTGCTGTATTGAGTGTTATACTAAATAATGTTTGACTAAATAAAAATAAAAAATAACCGCATAACGTACATCGGACGCTGGACCAACCTAGCATCGTGTTCCCGTTTATTGGCATTTATCTAAACCAGTCATTTAACCAACACATCTACACCAAACTCACACACACACACACACATCAATTTATACAAGTGCGGTAACAAACCTTCGTTGTTTGCATACAGTTAAAATTTGCATGGGCAATGTATTGTCATTTTCAAATGATAATTTCCAAGTCTTATTATCATGATAATTATTATAAGGTTGTGCCTTCTATCTAGAATGATTTATAGTAAATGTTTATTATATTTGAATCTATTTATATCTCAGTTTGTTCTAGTGATTTAACATTTATTTTTTCTCATTTCAACAGTCCCGTAGGTAGGAACTAGCTTTACACAAGTTTCTTTTCTCCAAAGCAGGTGGTTAGGAAACGTTAAAATGAATTTTAAAGAATAGCTATAAGTCCTTCTGGTATCTACCACCATCTTATCGAAAGTTGCCATAACAAAAATGTTAGTAGCATTGTTGTGCTTCGACAATTAGAGATAAGATAGCCAGCCTTATCATTAGAGAACATCAGGAATCTTTACAAAAAAAAGAGAGAAATCAAAACAAATCGGTGACTGTTGCAATAAGGATTTTGTACATTTTACGTGGGCGGCCGGCAAGGGCGGCGGGCGGGCGGAGGCAGGCGGGCGACGGGGCCGACATGTATTGTGTTACCTATTACTTGTTGCCAGACCAAACCAACAGGGCCTACTAACTCGTTAGCGTCTCAACAGTGTGACAGTTGAATGAGTTTGGACATTCGGTATTCCATTACTGAAATAAGATATTAAGCTATCCATGAGACTGCTATCAGTCTGCTATGTATTGATGAATTTGTTATACAGTGTCTATTTTCAACAGTAATCTCCGTTTCAATTTATTTATTACAATTGAACGCAAGAGTTTATAATTGTATATTAATTAATCACCACGCTTGCCAGATGCGGGCTGGTGACCACAACCCCAAGCTATGCATCAAAGAATACGCAACACTCTTTGTCCGACTCCGTCTGGGAATCGTGGGTTCAAATCCACCGGATATTCAGAGCGCGAAACTGTCACTCGAGGAGCCCGTTGGCGCAGCGGCTTGCGGGTTTCGATCGTAATAACTAAGCAACTTTAACAATACCGGGTCACCGGAACGGTGGCCAAAAAAAAGATACCGAATTTAGTAGAGCTTCAGAAGACACTATAACCTGTTGCTCCCGTTGATTATCATAGGCTGTTCAAACGTTCAAACCCACTACCACGCGATGGCCTATTGTGGTAAATTCTTTGTCGCGATGTCCTCATGTGCACATCACGACATCAAGTGAGCCTGACCCCAGTAATGAAAAGTTTAAAAGATGTGATGATGGGGATGATAGCGGTGAAGATGACGATGACGATGATGATGATGATAAATTTTCGCACAAATTAACTAATTAATCTAATTATTGTAGGTCCATAGGTTCCATATTGTACGTAGTGGGATTCCACACCATCATATTAAACAATTGAATCATGATCCGTTCAACTATGACTATCTGGACTTATCACGCGTACCCATTGCGCTTTGATATATTAAATTATGCCAATTATTGCGGCTTCCAGGAATCGTAGCTTCAGCCTTCATGTAGAGCCAGTAAACATGAAAACAAAAATGCAACCGTTAATCCACAAGTGGATCAGCATATCAGCATTTTAAAATTAACTGACCTTAGTTAAAGGTCAGTTAATTTTAAAATGCTGATTTCAATTGGATTTCAGCCCCAAACTACTTAATTAACAAAAAAAAGCAAAACATAGTCTTTCTTAAATTTTTAATGAAAAAAATAATGAAATCGGTCCAGTTTTGGAGGAGGAATCAGGGGACTACGAAACGCTGATTTTGTTTTCTCTTCATACATATTTTTCAATTCAGTCGACCTTAGTATTTCCTCAGAAGGTTTCTGGAAAGGATAGCATCATGCAAGCGTGCCTCTAGCACCTACCAGATTCTCCGAGGAATCCGGATCGGAATCAAGAGCAGAACTTCTAGAAGGCGCCTCTAAAGGCAAAGGAGGACAACAGTCGTGCGTCATGTCTCAGTAACCTAATTCTGATATATTCCCATAGTCTAAATTAGGTAGGTAGGTTACTGGTTAGTCAATAGATAAACTTTTTAGCAAAATCAAAACGATTTTTTTAAATAAAAACTATATGGAAATTTGGGAATGGAAAACTATGTGGTCACTATTTTGTTTCTGTCAATTGAGTGTTTATAAATAACTTTTAGGTTACAGAAATTCATGCTTAGGTTAAATAAAAAACAGATGAATATTTCAAAGAGCTTTTACGTGATTTCATTCATACGTTTAATATTCTGGAATTAATTGTTGTCGGTTGTCAAGATCCCTATTGTCAAAAATCAAGTTTCCGACACACTATTGAGACGTAATTGAATTAGCAGACTTGAGGCTTGGTTCAGCAACATAAAGCGTTTGTAAAGTCAACAAACGAATATAGAATGCTAAACAAAAGCCTGTGAATCAACACAATTTCAAAGAACAATAAAGTACATACGAGAACTATTTTTAAATGCCCTTTTATTAGGATTTGGTTGTACGGGTTCTTTCGCAACAAGAATTAATATTAAATCAAATCAAATAAAAATATTTATTCAGTTTCAAATAGAACGGTATATAAAAAATATAAGAACAATAATAAATAATAATATATAATATTAGAACGGTTAGTGCGTCAACGTGTAACATCCTGTATGTTACAAAAATACCCGTAAAGCCGAAAGAGGCTTAAACGGTGCCTTAAAACATGTCCATTTACAATATATGAGAACCGTATTATCACTATATGACTTACCGCCAAAAAAATAAAACCATTATTTTTTTCATTGTTGTGCAAACCCTATTTCAGTCAAATTTAAGACTAAACTACGCAGTGTTTATACATGTACATTTTTACCTAATTCGTGAAACGATAAAGAGACATACTAACAAATGTATAGTCGACAATGAAGGTTTTACCACCTTGGAAGTGAATTTTGTTTGCATATAATAAATCGAGAAGTTCTATTTAGACCTATACAGGTTGTTTTTTAACTGGCACAGTAAGGAACCATTTCGTCTTTTTCTTTTGTAAAAACAAATTTTGGGGTATCAAATTTTTTGGGCAAGTGTGAGTTGTTCTGTAGGCAGTAGGTTCTGTCCATCTAGGCCATTTACATTCAAATTGTATGAGAAAACTTTTCATTAAACTTGACTAACTTCTGCTACTCCTTTTTTCTTTCTTTACTATGAAATTATCCTAACAATAAAATAGCCGATCCGCATTATAAATTTGATCTATTTGACACATGGCCAAATTTGGTATGTATAAATTCATCATCATCATCATCATCAGCTCATTCTATAAATTGATATTCATATTGTAGAAATTAATTTCACAAAAAAGACTTAAGGGTTCCTAAGACAGTTTCTCAGTATCTCTCACAGCTCCCGGCCCCGACCGACTTTTTGTAGCACCTATAATCGGACCGATTTTTTCGCGGAGGTTTTAGTACTGATTTTGTGACCGACTTTTTATAGGACGTGTACGTTGCAAGATAGAACTTTATACGTTACATTTTCACCGACTAAAAATCAGTCAGCGATTATATCGGACGTGGGCACTTATGGTTTCGGACTTCCCCATACTGTCCCAGTTAAAAAACCCTGTATATATATATAAATAATAAATAAATAAATATTTCCCACACTCACACTAATTATCTAGCCCCAAGAAAAGCTTCCTTAAAAAACTCGAGAAAATGGTTAACTAGACAACGGATAAACATACTAATATACTTAAATACATACTTATTATACATAAGAAACACCCAGACCCGAAACAATTTAGAAAAACAGGTATTTCTAAATTGATCCGACCGGGGATCAAACCCGGGACCTCAGAGATGGCGACACCATGAAAACCGGTGTGCAAGCCACTCGACCAAGGAGGTCGTCAAGGATATATATAATAATAATAATAATAAATTTTATTTGCACACAAAAAAATACAGATACAGACAAATTGATGAAAAAAGAAAATTGTACAAAATAGGCGGCCTTATTGATAACAAGCAATCTCTTCCAGGCAACCTTGGGCGAAAAATAATAAAATTGAAAAAATAATAATGGGTGCAAGTAAAAATAAACTAAATTATAATAATAACATCAAATAAACGTATACATATACATGTAAAAATAAATATATTAAACAGAGTTTATGCAATATAAATCATAAAAGAAATAAACATAACTAAGGTGAATTTAGAAAACATCAGCATAGTCAATGATGGACAGCAGGAGAGTTTACGCCAGAGTGATCTTTGTGCTAATCGGCAAGAAGTTACGAAGACGATTAAGTGAACTGTACGCAGCAAATACGCTTTTCCGAACAGCATCAACTTGCGAATGCCAAGTGAGACACTGGTCAAAAACAACACCCAAGTTTCTCACTGTCTTTGAGTATGGTATATTAATGCCGGCGAAGTTAACAGAAGGTAGAAGTTCAAAATCGATCCTCGAGACCAAATAGGAACTGCCGATGATGATTGTCTGGGTCTTACTTGGATTGACATCGAGACCAAACGATTTGCTCCAGTCAAAGATAACCTCGAGATCCCTATTAGTAACCTCAACAGAACGAGCAAGGTCTAATAGTGGTGCTTGTGTGTAAATTTGTAGATCATCAGCATACAAGTGATAGGAACATGAAAGCGATTGTGTAATAGAGTTTATAAAGATTAAAAAAAGAAGAGGAGATAAGACGCAACCCTGAGGGACACCATCATTAATACCGTATAGCAAACATCCCACAGCCTGTCTATATGGAATGTTTTCATTTCTCTCACCTTCTTCAGTGTAAAATTTTGTATTCACTTCTATAGGTGTCTTTACTAGTTTACAGTCTGCCATACCAAAGCGTTCCAAAGTTTCCTTTATGTAACTTTCTTGATCAATGGTTATTGTACCTGACTCACGGTTTCTAATAATATTTAATCCAATGAACTGCTTTGCTTCTCCGAGATCTTTCATATAAAATTCACTTTTTAATTTTTCTTTAATTGCTTTCTTTGAGTTTTCATTGTTTGTGAAAATTATGAGATCATCGACCCATACTGCCACGAAAATCATATTATTCTCTTCTATTTTGAAATAAATACATGGGTCTATTTTCGATCTGGTTAATCCAATTTTCTGAAGTACACTATCTAACTTTAAATTCCATTGTCGGCTGGCTTGTTTCAGGCCATAAATAGATTTTTGCAAAAGACAAACCTTTGTTCCCTCTTCATAAAATTCTGGTTGCAACATATATATCTCGTTATCAATGTCTCCTTGAAGAAAGGCTGTCACAGCATCCATTTGGTCTATTTCTAGAAGAGGAGGGTGAGTAAATTTCGTCATAATCCACACCTCTTTTCTGTGCGTAGCCTTTGACTACAAGCCTTGCTTTGTACCTTGTTATTACTCCCTTGTCATCGGTTTTAGTCTTAAAAATCCACTTACATGGTAGGGGTTTCTTTCCAGTAGGTAAGTCAGTAAGCTTCCATGTCATGTTTCTCTTATGAGATTGAAATTCTTCGTCTAATGTCTTCTTCCAATTTTCAGTATTTTCTGAGGACAGAGCTTCTTCTACAGTTTCCGGATCTCTGAGATTTTTGATGGAGCGATAAAAGGTATGTTTGTTATGGCTATCACATTTACCAGTATTATTTCTAGGGCGTAAAGAGATGGTTCTTTCAGGTAATTTCACAATTTCTTTTTCAGGAACATATGCTTCGTCTACATCTGTGTCAGTTAGATATTTCTCTGAGCTTTGATTAGTATCAACAGTTGAAGTTTCAGCGGCAGGATCAAGTGTCTCTCTTTCAGTTTCAGGATCTGGTGGTGTGCTGGTGGTGCTGTGGACATCAATTGGTACTGTGATGGAGCTGTCAACGACATTGGGTAAGTATATTTTACTATCTATTTGTTGTACATTTTCTAAGAAAGTTAGGTCTCTACTTTTGATTATCCTTTTCGTTAAAGGATCAATAAGGCGGTAACCTTTGGTGTTGTCACAATAGCCCACAAAAATCATTTTTCGTGACTTCGGATCCCATTTTTTCCTTTTTTCTTTGGGAACTTGCATCATGACTTCTGAACCAAAAATACGCATATTTGACAAGTTAGGTATGTTCCCTGACCATATCTCATAGGGTGTTTTCTTATTAATAGAAGTAGTAGGTGATCGGTTAATAATGTACGTTGCAGTTGCAATCGCTTCAGCCCAGTATAGTGCAACATTGGCTTGGTATTATTTCGGTAAGTTAGCATCAAGCAACATGCACTTAGCTCTTTCCACAAGGGTTCGATTCATACGTTCTGCGAGACCATTCTGTTGTGGTGAGTAAGGGGTGCTGGTCTGGTGTTTGATTCTGTACTGACTTAAATATTTATCAAAATCTTTATTACAATACTCTAATCCATTGTCTGTGCGAATGATTTTTATTCTTTTGCCATTAAGTTCATTTTCTGACTTTTTATGAAAATCTTTAAATGCATTTAATATACTGAGCTTGTCTTTAAGAAAATACACATGCACTAATTTTGTGTAATCATCGATAAAGGTCATAAAATATCTCATACCTCCAACGGATGTAGTCTCCATAGGACCACATAAATCGGAATGTATCACCTCTAGCTGATCTGTAGCTCTGGAGCCGACATTGTTGAAAGGTTGTCTCGACTGTTTCCCCTCCAGGCAGGTAGTGCAGGTAATCGGCACCTTCATGATGTTTGAAGACAAGCTGACACCTTCAGTGCATTTAGGCAATCTGTTTACATCTGTATTTTGTTATTAGGATTCCCATTTAATATTAAATTTACTTTTCCAATTCCTTTCACAGGTAACGGAGTCTTGTTGGCAACTGTAATTGTGGAGATTGGAGGACATGCAACATCATACATCCAGTCACGACGATTTGTCATGTGCATAAATGCACCAGAGTCCACATACCACTTATCACACTCTGATGTTTCAGTGAATGCTGAAAAAGCTGCTACATAACCTTTGTCTTCACTTTTATTTATTGTTTTCTTTAATGCTCGACAATTTCTACCAATGTGTCCATACTTATTGCAGTTGTAACAACGTGGGCCCTTAAACTTTGTGTTGTATTGTTTATTGTCAGTCTTCTTCTTAAATGAGTAAAATGCAGTTGTATCTGAACTCTGAACTTTATGTAAAAGTTTAGTTTTTATTATATCTGCACTGATTTTAACTCCTGAGCTTTCAATTGCCATTATCATGGGTTTATATTGCTCCGGTAACCCTGCTAACATTAGTGTCCCAAGCCACTCATCATTGACAGTAAAGTCAATACTTCTTAGTTTGTGTACCGTGCTCAATATTTTGTTGACATAGTCTTCAACACTGTTAGAGGACTCTAATGTTGTCGTGATCAGATCCTTCAATAATGCTACTTTCCTTGTGAGACCATTGTCATCAAATGCCTTTTCAAGGTTGTCCCAGACTTCTTTTGAGGTGTTCGCATCTTGTATATGGATGTAATTTAAAGCATCTACTAGCAAAATAAGCTTTGATTTTGCTTTAATGTCTTTGGCACTATCTGGTTTTTCACATGTTACACACTCCCAAAGGTCTTCATGTTCAAGATACGCTTTTACGGCGAACTTCCAATTCGCATAATTGTTTCTTCCAATTAGTTTTTCTATGTGAAATCGTTACTTGCAGACATTTTTGATGTTTTTTTTTTTCACAAAAGTAACCTTTACGCGGCGTGGCACCGGCGAATACTTTTTCTGTAGATTATCGCCCTGAATCTTCGGTATTATATAAATTTAATTATCACGGAGTAAACTTTATGAAATGGAACCACGCTCTGCTACCATGTCAAGATATGAGTTTACTTAGTTAATTAACTGGAATAAAACGATGAAGATTTGTAAGATATGTTGCGATTTATTACGGGACATTATTAAAGTGACAGCGACACTGCGACATAGAGAAAGATACAACTTCAGGCAAATAGATTAAGGTGCGTTCTGCCTAACAAGGATTAAGAAAAGTATATAATAAGTATATAATATATACACGCTATGTATTTTGTTTTACACATTTGATGTTATTTAATTTCTCCTGAATTATTATGTCGAATGTCGACCACCGGGTGACCGCTTATAGACTTAATTCGACTTCACATTTCGCATTGATCGACTTTGTCTTGGTAAAAGCTACTAACTTTAATAGTAAGATTCTATTTTATACAAATATCTTTGACCTCTTCTTTGACTTCTCTAAGCGTTTCCATAGTTAGGAAGTATTGTCACTCCCACGACAATGTACTAAATAGTACATACGTCGAGCCTACTAAGGTGACGCTGGAAATGCCATATGCAGCCAACATCAAACTCTATCCAAAAATAATCCTAAAATAAATAGTAGTATTTAAAATATTCCTCATTTGTATGTGTGTCGGTGGTCTGATTTTACAAATTTTCCAATAGTTCTAATGCCATAATTTGGCTACCGACACACTTTTGAGACGTTATTAAATTAGCAGAATAGAGACTGGTATGAGTACATGAAATTAGTTCATTACTAAATAGTCACCGTAACAGCCAGCGCGTAAGCGAAGCGGCTATATATGAACGTCGAATAACAAATAACTACTTAATGAACGCTGCACTTTCATAAAATCCAACTTCGACAACAACACAACTGTACGGATTAATTATTGTGGATTCGTAAAAACAAAATTTATTTTATTTTATTTTAATTCCTTTCATATCATACTTACTTAATGGGGTGGCGCAGGAACCCAAGATGGGTTTTGGTCTCCGATAATAACTGCCGCCACTTCTCCTGATCCCGCGCCACTTCCCGCCAGTTCTCAACGCATAACATAACGTGACCACAAAACGTTTTTACTGTATTACAAACAAATCTGTATTCAGACACACGGACAGCGCTCGCTCAAACGCTTTTACAAGCTTTGGAAGCTTTGGAAGCTTTCAACTTAACGTTTTTGTATCCTTTTTCGATTCATTTCATTCAGTTGAGTTCATCTCCATAGTTAGCGAGCAGGACCGATTTAGCCTAGGCTATTTAGAATAGGCTAAAATATCTATGAGTTATTAGCTTCAAAAACTGACTGACGAGTTGCTACGAGCATACTGTTCGATATGGGAATTGGGACCTGACATTATCATGCAGAACTAATTCGATCGCACCCACAAATAATATCTGAGTGGATGGAGTATTTTTTATATAATAATAAAAATCAACTGCCTTGTATGTATGTCACATGTTTGTCAGAGCATCACTTGAGAACGGCTCGTTCGATTTGGCTGATAAAGTTTTATAACACATTTTTCTTCTTTTTAAGCTCCTTCTATTTTTCTTCTTCTTATTTTACAACACCAATAGTAACCATCATTGTTAAAATTAACATATACCTTACGTCACGTGTACTTCATTTTTATATGTATTTGACCAACTGTATTCTTAAAACACGCAATAAAGATATCAACTAAGTATAAGGCAATACAAGTTTGAATATATCGTTGGTTTTCAATATCTTCCAAATCACTGAGTTTGTAATATGGGAATATACATCCCACTGTCTGTTATCCATAGCATAGGGGACTCAGACTTGCGGTAAGTAGGTACATTTACGTACGAGTAGCACGATCGAGAACCTAATATAATAATACTAGTTTAACGTTTTGTCTATTCACTGGAGCGTACAGAATAGACGTTGAGTGACTTCTTGGAAGAAGCGATTAATGAATGGATGAAACGTAATCGCAGAACATTGCTGAGCTGCGTGCGAGTTTTATTTGCCATACGATCACGATTTTTTTTTGAGTTTGGTGATTTTTCCAGACGTCATTTCAGCCACCGGACTTTAGTGATCACGTGAACGGAAGAGAGATTTTTAATATAATTTATATGGTAATTTAATTTATTTATAATTCATTTTGTTTTCTAAAGTTTACGCGAACACTACACATTGAAATGAAACAACATTTACGGATCTACTCGCGTTTATTTTACACATTACTTATTTAATGTTTATCCTGACGTTTCGAACCCTTTGAAGGGTCCGTGGTCACAGGGAGACTGAGGTGTTGGTCGTCTCATAATTAGTTGGTAGCTTGTATACCCTCATCGGGTTCGAAACGTCAGGATAAACATTCAATAAGTAATGTATAAAATAAACGCAAGTAGATCCGTAAAAGTTGTTTCATTTTATTTATAATTCATTTAGAAATATCATCTAAGAAAGCGTAATCATTACTTACAATAAGTTTAATTAAAACAGCGCCTGTTGGTGCCATACGAGGTCAGTTAAAGTTGTTACATACAAATTCAAATTTTCGTAAAGGTGATCGTATTGTTAATAAACCTCGCACTGGGCAGTGGGCACTCGGTCTATGTATTCACAGTCGCCAAGCGTTATAAAGTTGCGCTCGTGTAATCAGTGCGGTTTGTTATCTCGCCATTGCCAGTGCTGCAGAAACATTATGCAACACCTGGCTGATTTTCTAGACTGTAGATCTGAATAATTCAGATCTAGAATCTAGAAAATTAATCAATTATTAATCACGATAGTATGTAATAAATATACCTTTGTGTATTTTTTAAATATTAATTTAAGAGTAATAATTAGAGTGGGACAGTTACGCTTTCAGGCTATCTGTCCCGCTGTCCCCAGCGAGGGCGACATGGTCCCGCTTTTGACCGATAATTTAAAATTTATATTTACGGGCGGCGCGGTGGCGCGGCTGCGGTGGTGGGGATGCGTTTTTTCTTAAATTAACAAAATATGGACAAATGATAAAACACAGTTAACTGTCGCAGTAGCTATTTTGATTACAAAGATAAAAATAAGTATAAATAAACCATGTAGTTCCATATGTCTCTAAAAAGAAGACCCGATATTTTGAAACAAATGTGCTCAGCCGACAAATACTAAAATACACCTAGAAGTCACGCCACCGAGGCCTATAACTATGCTGCCTACTTAACTATTTTGTGTTAAGTGTACTTACCTCCTATAATAAAAATCTTGAAAAACACCAAAATCTTTTTTTTGTCCCGAGATGTCCCGCTTTGACAAAAACAATGAGTGGTCACGTTATTCATGTCAGTAGTAGTCGGAGCGAGAGCGCGACCACGCCAGCCACTAGAGAGGTCATTGCGCGGTCGGAACGCTCACCGCACAGCGGTTAATGGGCATCATACGCCATGTATTAGGAATTCGCTGATTGGTAAGAGCAGCTGCCATGTATGGCAGATATATCTATTACTGAAAGCAAAGAGTTTTAAAACAGTGTATTTGAAAATAAGACCATTTGCCACTCCAGTAATTTAAGTGAAAATACATGTTATCAAAGGGTACTTGAATTATCGGCCTTTGCATTTCATTACTAAAACCGTGCACCGTACCGATTGAAATTGTATGGCCTCGGTCAGGGTGCACAAGCGGTGGCTAAGGCTGCGGCGGGCGCGACGGACGGGGCTTGCGGATGGCCATAGTTCGTCGCGGGCCTATTTTAGGTGTTGCAAACCAAACATAACGATTTTTATTTTATGCTAGACAGTCAGAAATGAATTGATACACCCGCCAACCGCGTATTGTGCTCGCTTCCTAGGCCCGCAGTTTGGTCATAACGGGCGGAAACGAAACTTTGAAAACTATGCGTTCATTCTCGCTCAAGGCCGTCTCAGTCGGTTTACTGTTGACGCACGGCGGCCCACAGTGCGTCTCGGGCCTATTTTAGGTGTTGCAAACCAAAGATAACGATTTTTATTTCGTACTAGACAGTCAGAAATGATTTGATACACCCGACAACCGCGCGTTGTGCTCGCTTCCTAGGCCCGAAATAAATTCGCAACTGGCAGATACGAAACTTTGAAAGCTACTTATGCGCTCATTCTCGCTCAAGACCGTCTCAGTCGGTTTACTGTTGATGCACAGCAGTTTTATAAGTTAGATATTTCGCGTTCGCTACCGCCATCGTCGCGCGCGTTAATACCCACCCTGGACGAGCACTATCACACAACAGAATTAGACGCCTGTCACCCCGACTCGTGGCCGGTAACGGTGCAAGGGGATTGAATCACGATTCCCCTCATTCAATCCGTTCGTTCATTACGGACGGAACGACGAACTGTGTGCCATGAAACCCATTATCACCAATTAAAATCTAACTTGCTGCCGGAGGCACTTTTATGCACGCCACGTTTAGTCCTGATGAGAGTTTTAGAGAAAGGACATGGCTAAATACAGAATGGACGAATGCCCTGAATTGTATAAACATCGTATCTAGTAGTACGTAATGCTGGATAGCGAAATTGTTATTTCATATGTAAAACGATTCAGGTACTATAATTAATTACTGGGAGTTTCACCCGAGTTCTTCCCGTATTATCACGTGTTGTGAGACTCCATTTTAATCTCTATCTACCGTACAATTGTACCCTTACTACTAATAATAGAAAAAACAATTGAAATTAGCTAAATGCTAAACGCGAAGCCATTAATTAAGATAATTAATTATTTACTGATATCTCGTAAAAAAAACATTAGGTAGGTACATGATACGGAAAATTTCGCAACAAAATAGACGGTAATGATGTTTTTAATTCTATTAAGGGTTCTTTTATTTATACTGAACAAGAAGATGTTTACAAACTTTTTCGGTTTGCTATTCCAGAAATAAAAATGCCAAGTTTTTTTTCAAGTCCACCTACTGACGCTAATTAGAAAATAATAATCGTCTTTTTCACAAGCAATAATATTTTGCAAAGAGAACATTGTTTTATAAAAAAGTGCTTCTTATTATTATTATTATAACTAATAGTCCGCTCAATAGTCGAAATTCGAACATAATTCACGAAATACCTCATCAACGTATTTCCTTCACTCCCTTCTTTATATAAACATTAACTATGCCAAATCTCACACTCCGTGCGCGCAGTGCTTAAAAAGTGGTACAAAGCTTTTAATTCACTTATTAATATATAGAGATAGTTGTAGCCTATTTGCAAAGGGAAAATTCCATAGTGTTTCTGAATTATGGTAGCCTGTTGCTTTTACTGTCTAAACCATTGTTTGAGTCAAAGTCCAAGTCAACTTTTTTATTGAAATAAACTTAAGAAAAGTGCCTTTGAATCGTCCATAATTTTTTACGAACGTCTATTTTTAGCTGTGGAGAAGAATGGGCACTAGAAACTCCACAGCTTTAATAGATGTAACGACATTTCAAAAAAATAAAAAAGGTTGTCGTTACCAAATCGTACATATAATCGTATACAATGATATTTTTAGTTTATACGAAACCTGAAAACTGTTTGTTCAGAATCAGTAATAGAATCCCCTCCGCAGCATAATGTACAATACGCAAAAGAATCGATTTCAATATTTTTTATACCATGTTACATTTTGACCAAATAATATTTACAAAATCTCAACTATAGTTTAACCTACTAAAAACACACAACGGAGCAGCACAAAAAGCTTGTAACTTCGTGAGTTTTCAAGATATTATTTTAATTTTTTTTGTACTGATTCTTTAAATGAAAATATTTGACCCGTGTTTCGGTTTTCGTATAAACTAAAAATAAGGTTGTATATAATATTTAGTTTAATACATTTACAATTAAACACTTTTAAAAGCCCGGAATTACAAATAATGCTTACCTTTATACATTTACTTAACATTACACTTGATTCTAAAATAACGTACGTACATGTACTGTACTGTAATGTACTACACTATGTATGTCTACAATTGATGTTGCCAGTTCGATACCCTCTTTTGGCCCGGTAAAATCATAACCAACACTCGCCCGCGCCCGCCAGCCGCCGGGGGAGACGCAGCGTTTATGTGGAACTCCCCCTTTGATGTTATGGGGGGATTTAACCACTCAATGGCAGTCACATTTGAGTGATGCTTTGTTCGTTACCAATACAAAAACATATTTTGCGATCTATAACTAAAGGACATTTGGCTTACAAAGATAGTGTTGATTAATTTGCACGGGTTGGACGATATCATAATTGGAAGGGCATCAGACTCGGTATGGCGGAAGGTGTGAATTCAAAATAAGTTAGTAGAAAAAAATACACTTGTAAAAATATTTTTTTATATGTAAGTAGTCTAAACAAAACTTTTCCAAATTGCAAAGTAAATTGATTTAAAGTTTATGATACAAAATCATTATATAAAAATGTTTATTTTTAACGCTTCGGTGGCCGAGTGGTGAAGCGCTCGGCCCGATACCCGAAGGTCCCGCGTTCAATTTTCAGGTCAGGCAGTGTAATTCGGATTATTCGAAGCATAGCCCGGGTTTGTTATCACCAACCCGCATTTGGCAAGCGCGGTGATTAAGCCATTACCCATCAATTGTAGCGATGACTTGATTTCAATGATGGAGGCCTTTGCCCAGCAGTGGGAGAATAATACACTGTTTACTATTACTATATTTTATTTATAGCAAATTAGTAGAGTATTTACGAGTAAACGGAGCGCCAGCCAAGTTAGCATACTACCTATTTTATCGACCATACGTGATCATGTTAACTGCGTTTGTGATGTATATAAACCACCGCACCGGTCTTAAATCCAGTGCTCCCGGGTTCGATTCCAGTGCGGGCGGTACAAATTAGTATTTTCAGTTTTATTATTAATCTGCCTAACTCGATCGAACTATAGTAGCTAGTGTAACATTATGCCAGTAGTACCTATTCAGAGTTCGAGCCCAATTAAAGATAAGATAGCCAGTTCCTTAGTAAATGAGGATTACGGGCGAGGCGTTCCGTCGCGTCTGGTCAAATTCGCAATCGGTCAAGTGACTGAAAAACCGTCAAAATCGCTTTCGGTCAAAATAGCGATTGGTCTTTAACTTAAACTGTCAAAATAGGAATTGGTCCATATCGCGAATTGAGGTACGCTTACACCTTCGCGTTGGTGATAGTGCGTACGTTAAGTCCGCCTGGCTAGCTACTGTAATTCAATGTTTTTTTTTTGTCTTATTTCTTTAATCTACGTAGTATTGTATTTTTTGTCAACATCATCAGCAAAATCAGCGTTTTGCTCTCGGGCAAATGTACGACCTTTTTTCCACATTATAAGGAGACTGCAGAAAGTGAGCCTCATACGAACACGCTCGAGCAACGCACACATATACTAGGTACCTCTTACGAACACGGAATCTTGTACCAGCTGCGCTCGACAGTTCGATATCAGTATACCTACGAGATGTTTTTGCACTACTGCCAATGTAGGCTTATTTTAAAAATATGTTTTGCTTAAATACATTTAGTGCCTTACAAATAATCAAAGAATAGGTCAGAATAGCTATTCCGTATTTTGTTCCTTGTTCATGTAAATGTCATTTCTAATTAGAGTAAAAGAGACGAGACACGGAATAACTATACGGACCTTATTCTTTGTTTATTTGTAAGACCCTGTATCTTTAGGTCTGTGGTATCTTTGTTTTATGTGTGTGTGTCTGTGGTTTTTGTAATAAATGTTTTATCTATCTAACTATCTATCTTTATATATTTATTATATATAATTGTCTTGTAATTGTTATATCATTGTTTTGACTATGAAAAATATTTTGAAATCGAAAGCTAAGTAATTATTATGGTTTCAAGTGGTGGTTAAGGATTCAAGGTAAAGGTCCTGATGTCGATCCCCACTCGAGCTTGCTGATGCTGTAAATCTATTTTTATTTTTGATATGTAACATCTTTCCGCTCGCTTTTTATATAAGCAATTTGTGGGAGTGATTTCGTGAAATGTGACGGAAGTAGGTGTAACAGTGTGACAGGAAGTCGAAGAAGCGCGCAAGCGCGCGCTATTTTTTAAATTTAAAATCGATATTATGAACATGACATATTATTATTATATGTGACATATTATGTCATTTGACTATCAAAGGTAATTTTGATAGGTCAAATGTAAACTAATGAGTACTTACTGCATTTATTTTATAGTTACAAAATGATGTAATAATACCTGACCCATTTTTTTTCAGAATATAATGTTAAAATTGCTTATTACTAAGGTGAGGTGTCAAATGTTACACATCATATGCGACTACTGTATGGCTCGCTGGTTTTTTTTTTGTTTATCTGTTGTAATTATTTTGTGTAAGTATGTGGTTTTTGACATAAAAAAACATTGACACTCACCGACACATCTCGTCTTCCGCAGGTCCACAGTGAAAACGGCCACGTCCCTGGAGGTGTAGTAGACCAGCACCCTCCGGATCAGCATCACCCAGGCGCCCCGCCACTCTCCGGTCACCCCCTCCTGCGAAACAATACACCGTTGAGCAGGGCTTGATAACGTTACACGCTATAAGTATCGTCAAGTTAACATAATTAAGTAAAGTTGCAAAGTAGTGGTTCGAACTTGCAGTTTACGATCTTTATAATAGGTCCTTACCTATGAAATTGGAGTTTTGTAAGAAGATATTTTATAAAATTTTATATTTCATACTAACGTTTTTTTTAATTTTCTTAGCATTTATTTATGTTAACACTATAAAAATTGTGGAGTAGTGTGTTTGTTTCACTAGCTAAATATAGCAGCCATTAAAAAGTAAAAAAATCAAGTCCCTTCAAAGCTAAAATGAAACAAAAGGACAATTCCGCGAACAAAAAAAGTAGTCAATTTAAAAAAAATTGGGCGATAAAGACACAAAATTAATAATCATTGTTATTACTGAAGCCTAAGTAACATATTAATTAAAGGTGTATAATAATATTAGCAACCGGTATTGACTTTAAGAAGTAATACACCTATTAATAAGTGAGACAAAAACTCCAATTTCATAGGTATTATAAGGACCTATTATTTAAAACTTAAGTAAAAAGAAGTTTAAAGTATTATGTAAGTTTACACTTAAGTATAGTGTAATAATGTTAATGTGTTTTGAGCTTGGATTTATTTGTTCAATGTGTTAGATAGGGACTATCTAACATAATTTATAACTCACAGAATATGAATAAAAAAATAGTTTTTTTTTTTACTTTACTTGTATTTGTGTTTGTTAACTTTTAACATACTATTTTAAGGTTCCTTATGTATTTTTCTTACAAGTGAATTGTTGAATTCTTTTAGGGAAATAAATTTCATGAAAGAAATAATTAAATTTGTGTGGAACAGTAAGTAGATCTACATAAATATAATTTTGCTTCACCACCACGGTGTTCTTTATACTTCGTCGCAAAGCTATGTTACTGGATTATACACATATTACCACACATTCTGTAGGTATTCGGTATTGTATTCCATCGCGTTAACGAAAACGTGCTACTTTTGTCGTATGGTATTGAAGCAGCGCCTCCTAATATCGAACAAGGCTAGTTTCAATTTTGCAATACCAATTTTGGTTTTCGTTAACGTGATTGAATGAACACACATTAATAGGCACTCAGAAGGCTGAGTGCAAGCTTGTTGGAGGTTGCATAGCTTTATACTGGCAGGACACTTGTAATCATATTACATTAATGCACTATATGTACGCTGTGGCAGCCTACTTTAGGTATAATGACACGCACTAAAACAATTTTAAAGACGACTTAAAATCGTTTCTCAATTTTAAACCAAACGACGAACCGTTTTAAATCGACTTACAGTGAGCACGGAACGGTGGCAGACTGACTTAACATACGAGTAATTTACAAAATAATGGTTTTTCTAACTTAAGACTTTTTCTTACTTATCTTTAAATATAAATTAATTGCGGTTCGTTTGTATCGCTAAAACTCGAGAATGGCTAGACCGATTTGGCTAATTTTGATTTTGAAATATTTGTGGAAGTTTAGGGAAGGTTTAAACGGTGATAAACATAAATAATAAGTAATGGAAAATAGTAAAAACGACAATTTAATTTTCCATTAAAAAATTATTTGTTTGTTTTGTTGTCATGAAAACTGTCAAATCGGTACGATGTCCGCCTGGTCAGCTAGTTACAAAATAAAAATGGTTACAAGCGCTTGTAATACCTTTGCTATAGGTCATCAGAACTGATATTATTGATATTTATATAAAAGAAGTCGTGATCGATTTGTGCTTGTGATTCTCAAAATATTTAAGTCGGCACTGTCAATCTTTCTACACGAGCAGCCTGTGGGTTGACTATACTCGTACTCAAAAATCCTATAACGCCCTGATATCGAATCTAGCTGACCCGGCGGACTCTCTACCTCCATGTAGCAAACGAGGATATAGCTAAAGGGTATTGGGCAATTAGTGTGGGGGTTTGGTACCTTTTCCACGAACCTTGCGCACGAACGGGACTTTTTCGATGAATAGAGATTGCCACACGAACTATAATGGCTATTCTGCCAAACTGTATAACAGTTTGTCGGCAGTAGCTCTCGTGGACATTTAACATAGATTGTAATGTACCTACTGCTAAACATAATCTTAAATTTAGTTTAAATTACTTTTTACAACAATAATTCAAAGCACCGTCAGGCTAGTTTGCTTTGTTTACATATTAAGTGTCATTTGGTATTGGGGTAAAAGTGGCAAAAACATTCTATAGCCAAACAACATCGCCTACAGATAAGAGGGTATCCAATCCATACTAGAAGTTTTTTTTAAAGTATTTGCTGTAATTAACTGATATAACTGAAATGTTTTTGTTTTGTTTATATAATTTTAACGCAAATTTTGTTGCGAAACAAATCACAAAAACACAAATGTTGAAAAAATTTCCACGAGCAGGATTTGAACCCGCACCCTTTTGACATACCGGGTCAGGAGCTCTCCCAATTGAGCTATCGTGGTTCTAACCAGCCCGCCGAAATTATTCAACACTATTTACTTTTTACTTTGAAAGCCAAAGGCGCCCATTCAATGTCAACAACTACCGTCATTAACATCCGATCATAATATTTTTACAAATACTAAAGATCAGTTAAGAAGTAGTCAAGCTATTTATAAAATGTTTTTGTTTTGTTTATATAATTTTAACGCAAATTTTGTTGCAAAAGTAAATAGTGTTGGACAATTTCGGCGGGCTGGTTAGAACCACGATAGCTCAATTGGGAGAGCACCTGACCCGGTATGTCAAAAGGGTGCAGGTTCAAATCCTGCTCATAAAAATTTTTTCAACATTTGTGTTTTTGTGATTTGTTTCGCAACAAAATTTGCATTAAAATTATATAAACAAAACAAAAACATTTTATAAATAGCTTGACTACTTCTTAACTGATCTTTAGTATTTGTAAAAATATTATGATCGGATGTTAATGACGGTAGTTGTTGACATTGAATGGGCACCTTTGGCTTTCAAAATAAAGTAAATAGTGTTGAATAATTTTGTCGGTCTGGTTAGAACCACGATAGCTCAATTCGGAGAGCTCCTGACCTGGTATGTCAGAAGGGTGCAGGTTCAAATTCTGCTCGTGAAATTTTTTCAACATTTGTGTTTTTTGTGATATTACTGACTTAAAAGTAAAAAAAATACGCTTTTCTTTGGTTGACATTACATGACATTACTAAAGAGAAATTAGTTCTTATAAGTGACACTATTGACTGGTGTAATGATACAGAATGCTTAAAAAACTAGTTCCGATTCCCAGACAGCAAAAATATTTTATCTAAAATCTTATGATGAAATTGTATTCTTTATCAGAATCGGCCCCGAGACCTCATTGAGTGTTTGTTTTTTTTATATATATTAGGAGGCAAACGAGCAGGCGGGTCACCTGATGGGAAGCAATCACCGCCGCCCATGGACACCCGCAAAACCAAAGGAATCACAGATGCGTTGCCGGCCTTTAAATCTCTCATTTCTCATGATTCCGGATTTTGGGATTCGGTTCATACAAAAACTTCCTGAATAAAATCGCTCATATCCTGGAATGGTTATTCGAGTGGAAGTCTCGTTCGTGCGCAGGCATTTTCATAAACGTGTAATCAAACTCGCACTAAGCACTATGAAGACTTTTTTTGGAGAGAGTTTACTGATTCCCTCAAACGGCAGTTTTAGCGTCACCGGGCTTCGCTCTGGAAACGCTGCTTTACGCCACATAAATTTACGTTTTCGTTAACGATTTTAACATTGCATGAATATTAATAGTAACTCTTATCTTAAATTGAGTGCATATTATCGAGTCCATGGTGGTACAATTCATATATTACTAATTGCCCGGTCACGACTTCAGAGGTTTGAGTAAACAACCGTATCTCATGATGTTATTTTTTAATTCTCGAACCCCTATTGGAGCGCCACCTAACGGGTCCAAGACCCACATAGGAGTTCAGCAGCCAAAAACGCTGAAGCTAAATAGATGAGGACAGTAGGTAACTGAGTGACATAACAAGCCACTTCGAGAGGATGTTACGGAAATCATCAATCATCCCCTTAGGGGGGTCAAATAGGTGGTGAGAGTGCGTCAGGTTTGAAGTAAAATACATGAAAATTTACCAATTTGCGAAATTAAGAAAAAAAAGAATGTCGTGCCTCTGGAATTTAGTTTTTTTTTCTGTAAAGATTTTTTTTTTATTTATTTATTTTACAACTCAGATATATCATAACAGGCACGCCCAAGGCAATAGATTGAGAACATTATAAAATATCAAAAATTATTACCTATTAAACATTACATTACAATTTAAATCAATTAATACAATACCTAGTCTTTAAGGCAATTAACTAAGGACCTACCAAAACAATAACAATAATAATTAATATAGTTTTAAATCATTACATACATAAAATACAATTTGATTCAATTAATACAATTAGCAATAATATAAATTTAAAATATAATAATAAAATATGATTTTCATTAAATTATAAACAATTCAATATCATTCACAATAACAAATAACATACAATGCAATCCTTGTAAATTCACACAGAGAACACGAGAACAAATCTATAGTGTCAGCAATGCGATTAAGGGAGTGCAGCGAGCGCGCCAGCGGTGCTTTGCTAACCAGCCCCCCGACCGCCTAAGCGATCGGTTAGGCGGTCGGGGGGCAGGTCGGTCCTGCCGCGAGGCACCGCCAGCAGCCGCGGCTGCCGACGGCGTTCCACATATCGATCCGGAACACAAAAACTTATCAAGCTCAAAAACACGGGATTATAAATTTTACCTCTTAGTAATTTAAAAATATAACTTACTAATGCCAAATTTCGTCCGAACTCGTAGTTCGTTATAACCAACCATCCCCAAGACGAATAAAGTAGGGTACATTAAAGGATAGAATGGGTACACCCCGTATTGTCTCAAGTATATATATCTTACGAACTTATTCTGGATACGCTCCACCATAAGATTGTATTTGATCTGATGTGGAGCCCAAATCATTGCGTTGCATTCGAGATGGCTTCTGATTAATGCATTGTATAACGCTACTATCGCTTTCATATTTGTAAAACCATTTACTCTGCGGAGAACAAATCCCAAATTCCTGTACGCCCTTTTACAAATATTTGTTATATGATCATTGAACGTTAAATCTGCCTTAAAATTTAGGCCTAAATCCTTCACTTCCGTAACTCTTTGCAAACTTATTTTGTCAATTTCATAGCTGTAATGGATGGGGTTGTGCTTGCGAGTGTAAGATATAACTGCACATTTTGATGCGTTAAACTGAAGCCTGTTCTCCCTACTCCATGACATTACTCTGTCAATGTCTTTTTGCAATTGCTCACAGTCTGCAGCGTTCTCGACAGGCCGAAACAGCTTCAGGTCGTCAGCGAATAATAAGCATCCCGAAGTTTGAACCACACTTGGCAGGTCATTAACCATGATGATAAACTCCAGAGGTCCTAAGTTACTACCCTGACTCACCCCAGATCTCACCACGTATGGTTCAGATTGGCAACCCGCATAATCAACATACTGCTGTCGACCTGTCATGTAGCTTGCAAAAAATTTTAGAAGGTGCGGGGTAAAACCAACCCCAGCGAGCTTTTAAGCAATATGTCATTATCAACGACAGTAAGAAAGAATAAGAAGAAGAAGAAGTAAAAAACGGGATGAAGGTTTGTATAAAACCATAGTTAATTTTAAAATAAATAAAAAAGTGTATAAAATAAAATAAATAAATAAATAAAAATAGTTTTATATTTCATTAACATTAGATACAAAATATATGCAATGGCCAGAACCAACCCAGGAAACCTGTGACTAAGCTTGTAGTGGGAGGTTCTGCTCTTCCCAAAATACAATAACTAGGTTTAAGATACAAAGAGTAAGTACAGTTGTAAATAAACTATTTCATCTCATCATCATCATCATCATCTCAGCCAAAAGAAGCCACTGCTGGACAAAGGCCTCCCCCAAGGATCTCCACAACGACCGGTTTTGCGCTGCTCGCATCCAGCGGCTTCCCGCGACCTTCACCAGATTGTCGGTCCACCTTGTTGGAGGCCTGTCCACACTGCGCTTTTCCATCAGTCCTGCGAGCAATGTGCTCTGCCCAATGTGTGTGTCCCTCGAAAAGTTTATTTCTTTATTATTTTATTTATTAACAGACTTTCAAAAAAAGGAGTGTATCAATTTGGATGTATATTTTTTTATGTAAGTTCGCGCATATCTCCATCATCTATGAACTGATTTGGATGATTTTTTTGTGACCAAAAGCGATTTTTTATTTGATGGTCACATTTTTTTTATTATTTTAAAATTCTCTCTTGTTTGTTTCAACCGATGTTCTCCTTAGAATAAAGTGTAGGAGTTATTGCTAAAATATTTGTTTACATAACTGTTATTGTTGTGGTCGCTTTTATTATACCAAAGGAAAAATAATAAAAATATATGTTATAAATGTATATGACGGCGGCATGGAGAGACAGCGCGCCATAGTGCGCTAGCGGCACGTGCACCATGACGTCATCGGCCGCGCGCCCCACTCTCCGCCTATAAAAGCAGCAGCACTCTACGTACTGCATTTCTACTTCTAATGTTTGATCCTATTCCGACATATATTAGTTTTTAGTATTTATTCTTTGTAACGACAACTTCACGTGTGACATAATTATAAAAATAAATGAAATATATTTATGAGAACACACAGTACAAACTTATGTAAAACAAAACAAAAAATAATTATTAAAAAGTATGTCCTATAGGGACTCTACTTAACATTATTGTTGCAGTGAACAAATCACTTCAACGCTGATCTTCCGTGGAGACCCCAGTTCGATGTGAATTTTAAAGGCCAATACCTATAGGTATAGGATATATCCTGTAACGACAAATTACTGTCAGGAACTCGGTCTAGAAGATCGATGCCGAGCATAGCCCAGGTCAGACAATCGCCTTGCATCACAAAATATTCATAACAAATTTAAATGTTTGTGGATGCAGGCGAGATCAAAATATAACTTTCTATTCCAGTTTCAGCACATACAGATTATAACATCTGCAACAGACTGCTGCTCCGATGGCCGCTTCTTAAATATTTAAAGTAGTTATGGCCAGTCTGCCGTCTGTCGATATCTGAATATATCTAATTATAGATGGTCTTGTTTCGTTTATAAACTTCCTGTCATGCCTCGAATAGCTACGATCGTATTGGGTGGTTTCGTCAGCCCTAATTTATCACAACAATATGGAGGCACCTATACAGGGTGTTTGGTAATACATGTATACTCCCGAATATGACAGATAGAGCACAGGTTGTAGAACCCCGGAGAATTATAAACATACCAGAAAAGCACCATATGGCCGAGATTTTAAGGCTGTTTGTTACAATGTAATTTTTTAAAGTAACAACCCTAGGTCCAGCTGAAACATTGTTTTTGTTCGTCAACCTCATGGTCCAAACAAAACAAAACTCAAAACATGTCAGGGTTGAACAAAAATAATTTAATAAAATAAATAAGAGTTGTTGTATGGAAAAGTAAATCTTCATAAATATATTTTTGCATGTTACCACGGTGTTATATAAACTTGGTTGCATGGCTATGTTTAGGATTATACACATATTACCAAGCACCCTGTATATTCCCTTGAACTCGCTGTACAGTCACGAGTAAACCTTTGCCATGGAGTCAGTACTAGCCCACGTTACACAGTCGCCGGAAGATCATACTTATTTATAACGCACGGCTTTTACTATGAAATCAAAACTCATAAGCAACGGGCGTTCTTACTTCAAGGGACCTATGCCTGCAGGACCAGGACGATGCTTCATGTGCGGGAAACTGGGACACCGCATAAATAAAAGGTCATGTAATCGTTCCATTCTTTTAAGTGCTAATTATTTTGTCAAAATCGACCAAACGCGCCTGGGTGTTATGTTTCAGATATGGAGGCACGGATCCCTTTGCAAACATGTGCCCACGCGCTCATACCATCACTGCGGGGCGCAGAAAAGGGCGCTACTAGCAACTGTGGTGCAACCGGCAGCAGCGACACCGACACCGGCGGCGCCGGCGCGGCGGCGTGGCGAGCAACGACAACCATCGTCATCGGGTAGTAAGACCCGTGCTGCATCGGCAACCCTGCTGGACTGCTGAATGTTTCTGGTGATGTTTTCATGTTTCATTATGATTGATTATAATGCTTAGAAAGTTCTATGTCAGTAACCAGTCACTAAAACTACCTTACCTTTTCTTTTGTTATGTTACATTCGATTTGTTATCTTTCTTAGTCGAAAAGGGTCAGTTTTCAGTCTTTAGTCATTTAATGTAGTGACTTATGTAATCTTAAGAAGAGTCTTATGTAGTCTTATGTAGTCATATGTCTCTGCATACTATATCTACTTAAGACTTTACATAAGACTCTACATAAGACTCTACATTAGACTCTCCTAATGTAGAGTCTTATGTAGAGTCTTAAGTAGAGTCCTAAGTAGTCTTATCCCAAGTAGCATTTTATTCTCTTTAAAAGGCCACATTTATTTCACTGGTGATCTCTTAGCATTTACAGTGGTCACCCTTGGTTCATCGGCTGCAATAAAGTGAACATGTCCACCTATACCTGTGTAAGGCATGTATAGGGGTGTAAATGTGGCCTATTATGTAACTATTGGCGTTTTGTCAGGACCACATTACTCTTCTAGCCAGCTTTCATTTTCAAAGCTGAACAAGAGCGGTTTAAGAGAAGTAAAATTCGGCATAGGCTGTTCAGAGGTTCACATATACGGTGTTAGATTGCTGGCATTATAATATAACACATGTGAACATTATTGCAGCCCAAAGCTGTTATATATAACCTTTTATGAAGCGCTATTCAGTTGTTAGTGTTAGCAGGTCTAGTTTGTGATATATTAATCAGCTAATAAATTATTCTGTAAAAGAAGCGTTTAATGAGTTCACATGTACATGAAAGGTATTTACACGCACCACTATTGATATCTAGTAGCACTGATAGCAGTTTATTTGTTCACGAGGACCACACTGTTATCCTTTATTGGTACACATGTGAACCTTTCTAGAGCTGACGTCATTATAATGGTACACGCGTGAAACTTTAAAGAGGTCACAACACTAATTTTGAGTTATAATGGTTCACTGTAGATGGAGACAATGACCACCATTTTCACTTTTAATAACCTATAATATTTCTATAATAATTTATGATTTTGTCACTTACACGGAGTTTTCGTTATTAATTTTATGGTTGATGTTTAAATACGAAACCATACAACAATTTAAATGCCAATAAAACAAAAATATGAAATATTGCTTTGTTTGTATCTGCTTATTTCGATATATTTATTTGATAAAAAGGCATATAGCCGAGGCGCGTGAAAATTTTAACTATAAATATGTATGTACTTTACAATAAATTTAAATTACCCCGTAATATTAACACAATATCATATATAAACACAGTGTACTACCAGTAACAATAAATCACATCAAAATGGCTGTTAGACACGATTCGACGATGGCCATGGCCGTAAGCTATCACAAATTAATATTTATTAAAAAATGTGGTATCTAAGTGATTATTTGAGGAAAAAGCGGCCTAATAGTTGGTTTTAGGTACACTTGTGGTTTGGGTTTTGGATAATCGGCTGTATAATTGTTCAATTGTTACTTATTATAACTCACTTGTCTGTATGAATAACCACACGGAATCTAATATAGTGCCGTTCATCAGCTTTAAAACCACAGTTCTCTCTTTAAACTACCATTAAAGATCTACTATACTGCTACCGTGAACCTTTTGTACACTCAAAGCTGAAAAATTTGTGCCCAAATGGGTGGTACAAGGGCTGTATAGCATGCTATACAGCTCTTGTGCAGCTCACATAGACAGCTTAAAGAATAAATGTGTACCGTAAGTCAACCGCTATAGAACCCCCAATGCTACTTGGGATGTGAAGCCTTATGTGGAGCCTTATGAAGGGTCTTATGGAGAGCCTACTGTAGAACCGTATGTAGAACCTTATGTAGAGCCTACTGTGAGGCATACTGCAAAGCCTACCGTGGAGCCTATTGTAGTGCCTAATGTAGAGCCTACTGTAGAGCCAAATGTAAGAGCCAATTGTTGTTTGTCTGTGTGTTTGTGTTACAGAGAAAAAAACGTGGACGTGTTTCACTCAGGATGGCTGTGTCAGAGACATGGCGCTAGCATGGCTTAGAAACGACAAGTATTGTCTATGCTTGAGTGTGGTCTGTGCAGCCTATATATACTCTATGCGCGAAACGTCAACGGCAGTTGGCGCGACAACGGGCTGGACACATTTGAACGGGAGCGGTCGGAGAGAGCACGCGCAGATCTCGCTACGTTTCTAAAATCCATTTGCATCTGGCAACTGTTTCTAAATAATTTAAACATAATATTAAAGTGACTGTAAGGAATACGTCTGCGTTTTTATTTGAAGTTCCAAGATGAACAGTGTTATCGACGAATCCGAGTTTGCTCGACCGTCTATCCTACAACCTCCCGCCGACATACCTATACATTATGTTTCTATTACTAGTATTCCTATATACGTTCGTGGGGCGACGATACCTTGTGGAAAGTGGCTGACAGCAATTGAAAGAGAAGAGTTGAAGATCGGGCTAAGTGGCATGTATTAAGAGAGGCATATATCCAGCAGGTAGAAAGGAAATAAATGGTTTGGAATGGCTACCAACAGAGTGATGGCATGCAAAGGGAGAGGCCTACACCCAGCATTGCGTGGCGACAGGCTGAAGAAAAGAAGAAGAAGATATCCAGCAGTGGACTAATACGGGTTGATTATGATGATGTTGTTGATGATGATAATGATGATGATGGTGATATAAATATAAACGACAGCACTTCGCATAACCTGTATTTTTCTATTAAGTATTTACGTAAAAGCATTAAGCAATGTTACATTAAAATGTATGGAGCTCCGGGACGTCCGCGACGCGAATGGTTGTACGACATGAAAAAGTGAACTGGACTTAGTTATCGCCAGTTACAACAAGATATATGGGATCGCAGAAAATTTTGTATACTGATCTCCAAACTTCAGTATGAAGATGGCACTAAATGATGATGACATAAAAATGTGTTTGAATATTATAATTATACTTCAGAGTTACGCATATTGTCTAAAAATATTAAAAATTTAAGTTACCAAAGAACATAGTTATCATCTTGCATACTCTGACAACAAGTGCCGCACCCTTGCGTCTTATGCCGACAGTATAAAACACTACAAAGTTACTTCGTTAGAAGTCCGTAGAAAGATTGCCGATACGTTGTACTGTCATGGGCTGATACACGCTCGGATTGATTCTCCTGATGTGCTAGAGAAGTTAAACTTCTCTGTTCCTCGTGTAAACAGTCGCCTTCACAATAGGAAAATGTTTGCACCGCCATTATACAAGTCTAACCTTGGTAGACACTCCCCAATAAATCGGATGTGTCTATATTGTAACGCTGTTCGTTTCGATGTGGACCTATTTTCAGTTTCATTAAATGTATTAAGAAATAAATTAAAAACATTTTATAAAAATAAGTAAAGCAAATTGTATGTTTAATCAAAGTAAAGCGTATTTCTGGAACTCTGTTTGCTCATGTTGTGTCTACATATCGGTCGGTTGCAGCTATTGCACGATAATTTGTTAACATTTATTCATATTTTTAAGTTAATTATGCTTGTAACCAGTTTTGTAACTTTAAATATAAAATAAAAATAAAAAAACACCAAATGGAGGCAACACGTACGAGTACTCGTATAACTCAAGCAGCTGATAGTCACTGACATTGAGTTGTGTACCTAACACGCGCTGACGGAATACGAGCTAGGAAGTCGATTCTTGTGTGATTTAAAGTGATTCTTCTTCGATTAAGTGTTTCTTCTTATATAAAATGTACCGTTTTCGGAAACTTTTTAAAGAGAAATTAATACAAATAAGTTCAGTTTGAACCGCATGAGAATGAATATAAAAATAAATATATATTCTACAGGTATCAGTATCATAATTATATGCTTAGTTTTGTTGATTTACCAACAAGTTACACGTGCCTTTCTATGGTATTTCGTTTCTGTACAATAGATTAGATCTTATATCTACATTGATAAGGCTTATTCAAAATATAAATATTCAAACATTGTTTAGAATACCAAGGTATATGGTGAAAATAATAATAAAACAATATATATAACTGTATATCTCTAAGGTCTAGATATTGTGGAAACGACGAATCCTTTTTGTATTTTGCTCATATACTCGAGTAACTACTTAAGCACTTCGATACCGCGATTAACAAATAACAACGTATTTTTTTGAGAGAGATTGCTCATTTTTTTTTATTGTTACACGCCATAATGGCTTCACCCTGCCTGATGAAAAGCAGTCAGTGAAACCCAAGAAGTGAAAGCGTTCATCACAGCGCTACCACGCTATGCCGAAAGCTCACACTATGGCGGCCTGCATAAATGCTTTTTCACGCCCCGCTTAAATAACCCGGCAGAGAAAGAGGAGGGAAACACGTGTGTAAGCAATGTCCCTACGTAGCCGCAACGGCTCCAGACTGGTCGTAACGTCATCGTTACCGATAATACGGACAGCACGTCTCTGCAACCTGTCAAGAGCTTCGAGCAAGTACTTGGCGGATCCGTCCCAAAGATGAGAGCAATATTCCACGCAGGAGCGCACCTGAGTCTTATACAAAAGACAACGTTGCTCAGGCGTGAAGAACCGCTTCACTTTGTTCAGGATTCCGAGTTTACGTGAGGCTGTGGTTATGATGCTCTCAATATAGCTCTTCGCGTTGAGGTCGCTGTGTATGTCCATACCTAAGAGACTGAGACCAGTCTGGATGGGTAATAGGTTGCTCTGGAAGGAGGGTTGGGGAAGAAATGCGGACTTTTTAGCAGTGACAGCGCAGACCTGTGTTTTTTGCATTGAACTGGACCAGGTTATCAGAGCCCCATTTATAAATGCGGTCTAATTCCTCGTCAATCAATGACAATCTTCCGTCTCGACTCCACTACATCAGCTTGCTTTGCCGCAGGGTGACCCAAATAACGCCGATGTACTGTCCTGTCGTCTGCATAACAATGAATGTTACACAAGGATAACATGTCATTGATATGCAGAAGGAACAGCGTGGGCGATATTATAGAACCCTGCGGCACTCCGGCGTTCACCTGCAGAAACTGTGAGGCACTGCTTTCGCAGAGTACGCGAATGCTGCGCTCATGCAGGAACCCGGCGACCCAATCGCATAGGCGAGGTGCCATGCCGTATGCCGAAAGCTTGCAGAGAAGTGAACGATGCCAAACTCGATCGAAAGCCTTGGAGATGTCCAGGCTAACAGCCAGTGCTTCTCTGTGCTTGTCCATTGCTTCGCCCTACAGGTGTGTAATGAACGCTAGGAGATCGCCCGTCGATCGTTTCGGTCTGAACCCGTATTGTACATCATGAATCAGGGTATGATATTCTAGGTAGCGGATGAGTTGCCTGTTTATGATTCGCTCAAAAACCTTACAAAGGACAGAGGTGACAGCAATAGGTCGATAGTTGGCTGGGTCGGACCTATCCCCTTTTTTGGGGACCGGCTGGATGTTCGCCTTTCTCTGAGCTTCCGGCACAATCTCAGTAGAGTACGAGAGGTGGTATAGGCGTGTCAATACTGGAGACAACTCGGGAGCACATTGTTGAAGAACGACTGCCGGTATACCGTCAGAACCGCTAGCCTTCCGCACATTAAGTGACTGCAGCACGGCACGGACGTCACGTTGCCTGATTTGGACGTCAGGCATTGAGGAACCACAGTGAGGGATGGTAGGTGGATCCGCGCCGCAGTCATCGACGCGCGAATTCGCCGCTAAGAGCTTCGCTAAGAGGTTAGCTTTGTCTAGCGGCTGATGGGCCAACGAGCCATCAGGGTACCGCAGTGGAAGCAGAGAAGGCGCGCAAAAGTTGGCTTGCACCGCTTTGGCCAGTCGCCAATAACTTCGGCTACCCGTTGGGTGCGACAACAGTTCTTGGCCAACGCGAGCAACGCGCTGGGCATTCGCTGTCGAGAGAGCACTCTTGCAGACTTTGGTGGCCTTGTTGAAGACTACCTTGAGTGAAGAGATGTTATGATCGTTGAGCGTGCGAGCCTTGGTCCAAGCGCGATACGCCGCCTGTTTAAGTTTAACAGCTTTGGCGCATTCGCGATTGAACCAAGGGCGCGCCTTACTTCCGCTGACGACATCAGTGTAAGGAATGTAATATTCCTTCCCCAACATGATCTCGTCAGCGACAGCAGAGGCACTCTCCGACGGGTCCCTACCCACAAAGCAGCGCTGGCCCCACGGGATGGACGCAAAATAGTTGCGCAATATATCTTTCGACGAGTAGTACCACAAACGCTGTTTAGACTCCACTGAGGGAGAGCTTTTACAGCGCAGTACGGTGGCACCAACCAGGCAATGGTCAGAAGTGCCCAACAAAGCACTTATCGACACTCTGTACCCGGCTGGTCGACTCGTCAGCTTTGAGTCTAGCAAGGAGGGCGCTTGACTTGAAATATCCGTAATCCTGGTAGGCTGGAGAACTAGTTGAATCAGATCATGCGTGATTGCGAATGCGTGGGCAGTTCGGCCTGCGTGGTCTGTTTTGGAAGAGCCCAACCAGGTCTCATGGCGGGCATTAAAATCTCCCAAAAGCACCACATCGGCAGACGGAAACCGCTCCTGTCTCGTGGTCTTCGGAGTGGGAACGGTACAAACAACAAATCAAACTGACATCTAATATCTATTGTATGTTTTCAACCGCGGAAGTCTGAACAATCATCTCAAAAACGAAATACATTTTAAAAGAATGTTATGTAATAATAAATATAATGTTTAAGTCAGCCGAACGAAAAATTATAATGATCCAAATTGAAAATGAAGTTTATTTTCAGCCACATCAATGGCCCACATTTCTTGCGCTCTGCTTCACACACAAATGCAAAACATATTTTGTTGTGAATGGCAGTCAATGTCGAAAATAACAAAATATTCAATTGTCCACTATCATCATCAATTAAGTATAATAATTAGCCATATTTCACACATACACTCAGCTATGAATTAAATTAGGCTATATTTGTGTATAGGTGCATTTTAAGTAATATGAAAATCTATGTAAATTTTAGCTACATCAGCAAGTGCCTACACGCTCTTTAAAAAATCCTATTGCTTTTACTTACGTTTTAATTCAGTTAATTTCGACTGTTTGACGAAAGAGTTTTTTTTTATTTAAAAAATATTGAAGTGTTAAAATGGCTGAAATCAAATTAATAGTCAACAAACAAACTACTTTAAGGGTGTGCGTTTATGACGTTTATGATGATATAATGCCATCAAAAACATACTTGTAAAAAAACTAAGTCTCGCCACTCAGTTCTTCTATCGTAAAAAGTTGTGAGATACATGTAATACCAAGTCAGTTAATTTATTCAGTCCCTACTTAAGAGACCTTCTGTCTTAAGTTTTTACGTAATTAGCTAACGTAACAGGCCAAGTCAATCTGTTCTGTCTGATTTTTAATATTGATATGGTCTCTATAAGATAATGTTAGGTTATCTAATTACGTAATAACTTAAGACAGAAGGTCCCTTAAGTAGGGTCTGAATAAATTAACCAACTTGGTATTACATGTATCTCACAACTTTTTACGGTAGAAGAACTGAGTTGTGAGACTTGTTTTTTTTAAAGTATGTTTTTGATGGCATCTTATATCTTTTTATAGATAGTCTTACTTTTTTTTCCCAGTACCTTCTACATCTTGAATTTTTTAATGCCTCGGTGGCCGAGTGGCAGAGTACTCGGTCCGATACCCGAAGGTCCCGGGTTCAATTCCCAGGTCGGGCAAAATGTATTTCGGATTTTTCGATGCATATCCCGGGTTTGTGATCACCAACCCGCATTTGGCAAGCGCGGTGATTAAGCCATTACCCATCAATTGTAGCAATGACTTGATTTCAATGATGGAGGTCTTTGCCCAGCAGTAGGACAGTTATAGGCTGTTTACTACATATTGAATATCAACAACGGATTTTCTTAAAGTTCACTCTGTCTTCTTATTTTTGTAGGTAGTCTTCCTCTTTTTCTTTTCCGGTACTACTTCTTGAACTTCAGCTACAGTTTTTCTCAAAGCCTACTCACTGTTTCTATGGGTTTTTCTCGGAGGCTTTGATGTTACAATTTTTGTCAAGTCTAAACGGTTAATGCTTCTTAGTCTATTGTTTTCACAAATTGAGGATTCCTGCGCTTTAATACTTTCAAAGTCGACATTAATTAGATGTAAGCCGCCCAGAATTATAACTAACTACTAACTACTCTCGAAAGTGCCACGTAAGCTTGATCGGATGTGAATACTGCAGAATCGATATCTATCAGCTCATTATTATCAGCTTAGGCCCTGACTTTTGTGTATAGTTATATAGGCTATACATATGGGAAACTGTTCGCGACACGATCGCGATGAACATAAGCTCTATTAATAATTCGTCAAAGTAATAATAGCAATCGAAATTATGAACGAAAATTGCAAACTTATAGGTAAGATACTTATACAGGGCGTCCCACGGCCATGCCACATGGAGGGAAAGTACCTTAATTATTGTAGATGGAACACTTTACTGAAAGAAGACTTTATTTTAATTTTTAAAACAATTTTAACTGCAATCATACATTTTTAAATAATTGCCTTGTTCAACCGGGAATCGAATCCGGTACACGAGAAAAAAATCATTCTGTAGTTTTATCATACCGATCGGAAGGCTTCATCATAAGGATTATTTTTTGCTAATTAACATAGCATCAGAAATAAAAGGAAGACCATGAATTTTGACATTTTTAATTCAAAATTAATCAATTTAATTTATCAAATGCTTAAAATGAGTCCCATTCTGTTGAATACAAAGTCGTACTCTTTTGATTATTTCACTCCCTGACGCTTTTTTGATCATGTTATGGTGAATATTTAGAATAATACGTCTAAGTTCTGTTTATAGCTCGTGGAGACTTTCATACCGGTTCTTATAAACTAAATTTTTTACATTTAAATTTTACATTTGAATTAAAAATGTCAAAATTTATAGTCTTCCTTTTATTTCTGATGCTGTTAATTAGCAAAAAATAATCCTTATGATGAAGCCTTCCGATCGGTATGATAAAACTACAGAATGATTTTTTTCTCGTGTACCGGGTTCGATTCCCGGTTGAACAAGGCAATTATTTAAAAATGTATGATTGCAGTTAAAATTGTTTTAAAAATTAAAATTAAGTCTTCTTTCAGTAAAGTGTTCCATCTACAATAATTAAGGTACTTTCCCTCCATGTGGCATGGCCGTGGGACGCCCTGTAGACTTATAGGAAGAATTCTAAATAGGCACATCCGAACACTTAAAATAATAATATGTCTTGTTCTTATTATCGATTTTAAATACACAAAATGGCGCGCGCTTGCGCGCTTCCGACCCCGTATATTTTTTACAAATCATAAAGAGAATGCAGTAAATACTTATTAGAAGACATGTGATTCACACTGGTACACTGATTCATTAACTGCAAATGTAACTTTGTAATCTTATACATTTATATAGGATTACAAAGTTATTTATGCAGTTTGTGTATCTAGAAAACTGGACCGAAATTGCAAAATATTTTAGTTTTTCCTTGATTTATACACTAAACACTAACCGCCTTACAAATAAACAAATAATAAGATCCGAATAGTTATTCTCATTTCAAATTAGAGTAAAAGTGTCTCTTTTACTTTAATTTGAAATGAAACGTTTACATGACAGTAAGTTTACTGCCCTCCAAAACATAAAATTACAGCGGACATGTTTGCGGCCTACTTTCAAACCTTAGGCCCCTGATTTATAGCAGGTGGTGACTGGAACGCAAAGCACAATTTTTGGGGCTCCCGTATCACAACGGCGAGAGGGCGCGAACTTAAACGCTACGCAGACAACAAGCATTTAAGATGCTCTCAACAGGTGAACCCATCTATTAGCCTAGCGATCACAGAAAATTACCTGATCTCCTAGACTTCTTTGTGACCCATGGAACAGCCGATCTGCACACTGTTACGGAATCATGCCTAGACGGATCATCGGATCACACACCGGTAATTCTAACATTAAATTCCAATGCGACTTCTCATGAGAGAACGGAGTTTCTGACTAACCATGGAACAGATTGGGAGGGCTTTAAGAATTATCTTGAGGAAAACTCGATCTTAAAATCTCTCTGAAAGACCCCGATGAGGTGGAAGAGGTATGGAGATCCGTAACCAATCTCATCTAAGTAGCAGCCTGGACTAACTCCCCAAAAATTCAACTTGGAAAGGTCCTGCTTGTCCTTCAGACATAAGGCAACTGATCCTGGAGAAAAGACGGCTCAGAAGAAATTGGCACTTATCGCGCTTACCCTCGGATAAATCTATCTATACATATAATAAGAACGTAAGGATAAAAAAATCTGTAATTGCATGATATAAAAAAAAATTACACAGGTTACCTTAAAATCACTTACGGAACACGATAGAATAGTTTTAAAAAAAATTGTTTGTTTGTTTGTTTGTTTGTTTGAAGGCGATAAACTCGAGAACTACTGAACGGATTTTGATCCAGTTTTTACCAAAATGCTAAGAAAAATCCGGAGTGTCTCATAAATCTAATATATAAAATTCTCGTGTCACAGTTTTCGTTGCCATACTCCTCCGAAACGGATTGACCGATTTTGATGAAATTTTTTGTGCTTATCCGGTATCTATGAGAATCGGCCAACATCTATTTTTCATCCCCCTAAATGTTAGGGGTAGTCCACCCCTAAATTTTTATTTTTATTTTTTTGACAAAATTTTTAATTTCTATTTTTTTATGATACAACATACAAAAATACATACAATCCTCAATTTTCACCCTTCTACGATCAACCCTTATTTGTGGTACGAAGTCCGCCGGGTCAGCTAGTCTATCTATAGATATCTATCTATCCTACATATAATAAGAACGTAGGGATAAAAAAATCTGTAATTGCAAGATATAAAAAAAAATTACACAGGTTACCTTAAAATCACTTACGGAACACGATAGAATAGTTTAAAAAAAATTGTTTGTTTGTATTTGTTTGTTTGAAGGCGATAAACTCGAGATCTAATGAACGGATTTTGATCCGGTTTTTACCAAAATGCTAAGAAAAATCCGGAGAATAATATAGGTTACATAAATACTCGAAAAATACAGGGTGTCTCAAAAGGGTGTCTTAAATCGGTCAGTATGGGAAAGTCTGAAACTATAAGACATACGAAGATCTGTCCTTAGGAACCATGTCATTGATTTTAATAAGAAAAAAAACTGCATTCATACATTTAAAAAAAACCTGTACTCAGCTCGGGAATCGAACCTGGTTGTTTTGAAAAAAATAAACTTATACTATTTCTATTTAGATATCGATTGTGTAGGTCTTAAGCAGTAAATGGCTCTTTGAAACATGATGTCTAAAATGAATAAAATGCATTGTTTTCACGTACTTTAATTTATTTTAGTAGGTAACTAGGTGTTTGAAGTGACCACCGTTACATTCAACAAGTTCAGGCATGTAGAATTGTCTCTATGATTGTTTGTACCTCTTTGCTGGTTTTGTAATTGTAAGATCGTTACCTAAACGTGTTGAATATTGTATTGAAAAAACGGTGGTCACTTCGAACACCTAAAATAAATAAAAGTATGTGAAAACAATGCATTTTATTAATTTTAGACATCATGTTTCAAAGAGCCATTTACTGCTTAAGACCTACACAATCGATATCTAAATAGAAATAGTGTAAGTTTATTTTTTTCAAAACAACCGGGTTCGATTCCCGAACTGAGTACAGGTTTTTTTTAAATGTATGAATGCAGTTTTTCTTCTTATTAAAATCGATGACATGGTTCCTAAGAACAGATCTTCGTATGTCTTATAGTTTCAGACTTTCCCATACTGACCGATTTAAATGAGACACTGTATAATAAGAACGTAGGGATAAAAAAATCTGTAATTGCAAGATATAAAAAAACAAATACTTGAATTGAAAAAAAAAAAGGTCCGTGAAGGTCTAAGAAGAAAGACGTACTACTTCGTTCTCCTTGGTTTTTAATTCCGAAACAGTGTAATAACTACTTTTAGTGTGAGAAACTTAAACTGAACCGTTCGGCAAGTTTAAAACTTGGATGCAGTGAAGTTACTTTAAGGAAATTATAAGTGATTAGTGATTAAAACATCAAAATATTGTGAACTGTGTGGGGTACTATAACATTCAAATTTACAAATTATAAACATAGGCATTAGTGGCAACAAAAGACTGGACTTTGAACCCATCATTATAAACTCAACCAGTGGCGACGCGTCAAGAAATAACGCCTAATTTCGTCAGTGAATGCAACGGCTGTGTGGCGCAGCGGCACAGCGCAGAGGCAGTACAAGCAAGCTACGCACGAAAACCGAGTTCAAAACCTCGTTTTTTTTTATATATATTTTTATCCTTTTTTATTTTTTTTACATTTTATCTTTTCTTTCTTTTTCTTTTTTTTTTATTTATTTCAATTTATTTTTTTTTATTTTTTTATTGTGGACATATTTAAATTAATTAATTAAATATGACGTCGAGAAAAAATGAGAACATGAATTGGGGATGTTGCACTATGAGATTGCAGAACATGAAATATATACAGTGTACTAAATGCGCAAGCGCTTTTCATCTCAAATGTCTGCCTACAACGGATTACCAAAATGATCCTACTACACCCACATGGCTATGCCCAACTTGTCTAGAGACACAAAAGATAGATTACAGCGATGATACGGGTACTCCAGTCCGTTACAACCCTAATATAACTGTCCGACCTGGCAAGAGACAAGCCCTTAACTCGCCACCGAATGAAAAACCTGTAACAAGAACAGAAATGCAAGAAATTGTCCAAGGTGTTATGATCGAATTCCATAAAACAATGCGGAGTACTATAACAGACATCCTAGGCGCAGAATTAAAATCATTGAAAGAAGAAATCAAAGATGTGAAGGTGTCGATGGATTTTATGAATGTAAAGTATGAGGCAATAACGAAGGAGCACAACGAGTCTATTGAAAAAATTAAACGGCTGGAGACTGAAAACATTGCAATGCAGTTCAGAGTAGATGATATGTCGAATCGAATCAATCAAATGGAACAAAATGCACGAATGAGTAACATCGAAATCCAATGCGCGCCCGAGAAGAAAGAAGAAAATCTTCTGAACATAGTGACCGAACTGGGTAAAACAATTAATTGCCATATAGCTGAGGAATACTTGGCGCATTATACACGCATAGCAAAATTTCATAAAGATTCTAACCGCCCGAGGTCCATTGTCGTTCAATTTAATTCGCCTAGGATGAGGGATAATTTTCTGGCGGCTGCGATAAAATACAATAAGTCCAAACCTCATGATCGATTAAATAGCGCTCACGCTGGTATTACCGGTATTAAAACGCCTATCTTCATATGCGAGCACCTGTCCACTACAAACAAGGCCCTCCATGCAGCAGCAAGACAGACAGCGAAGGACAAAGGTTATAAATATGTCTGGGTTAGAGGCGGGCGTATTTACATGAGGAAGACTGAAGACTCCGAATTCAAAATAATTAGGAACACTGACACGTTGAATAAGCTACCGTAGTTTGTCATAATTTAAAATGTTTTTTTATTATTTTTTCCTTTTGTTAATTTTTGAATGTGTCTCTTGCTAATATAATATCTTTAAAAGAACTAAGAATATATTATCAAAACGTTCGTGGGTTGCGTACTAAAACCCACAACTTTTTAAAAGAAATAAGCTGTAATACTTTTGATATCATTGTTTTAACTGAAACTTGGCTTAATAGTAGTGTCAGGAGCAAAGAGTTATTTGATGACAGATACGTAATATATAGACGGGACCGCGAAAGCACTGGATTTCATGGAGATAAGGATGGAGGAGGAGTTCTGATTGCCGTTTCAAAATCAATCAAATCTGTTAGAAAACTCGAATGGGAAAGTAAATGTGAAGATATTTGGGTAGTTATAAACCTCAAAAATGGAAACTCTGTCCAGCGAGTAGCTCTTTGCGGTGTTTACCTACCACCTCCGGTGAGCAGGTCAATGTTGGAACACTTTGTTGAAAACTGTAAACAACCAGTACTTTGTAATTCTGAAATGAATATGTGCCTTATAGGTGATTTTAACTTGGGTAAAATAAATTGGAGCTTGGTAAATGACTCGTCCAGTAGTTATGTTGCACCGAGTCCTAGTCAGCCATTAATAGATATGATTTATCTTAATAAATTTATTCAAATCAACACAGTTCGTAATATATCAGATCGTGTATTAGACTTAATGCTGACAAATTTTTCATCACCTCGGTGTACAGTAGCGGAATCTCTTGTAACTCTAAGCGTCGTAGATCCTTTACACCCCCCTCTTGAAATAGTTATGTCCTTAGTCTCAGATGCCACACTTCACTATAACGTCAACACCAAAATTTACAACTTTAGTAAGGCTGATTATGAACGGATCCGTACTTGTTTGACCAAAGTTGATTGGAACGAAATGCTTCATAGCAGCATGGACGTGAATGACATGACTCACTTCTTTTATGACGTCTTGGATAGTGTAATAAAAAGGTATGTTCCTAGCAAAAAAATGAGAAACAAATTTTCTCCGCCTTGGTTTAATGCTTCACTAAAGAGAATATTACAAGAAAAAGAAAATATTAGGCAACGGTATAAAAAATATAAGAATCCAATGGACGAAATTGAGCTGCGCCTGCTCAATAAACGCTGCAGTGCATTAGCAAATATTTCCTATAAGCAATATATGGAGAAAACAGAGGAAAGCATTAAAACAAATCCAAAACTTTTCTGGTCATTTATAAAAAGCAAAAAGGGCGGGAAGAGTAGTTATCCCCACACAATGACTGATGGTATCAGGACCTCATCAAATGGCACGGAGATCTGTAACTTGTTTGCCTCCTACTTTAAGAAAGTATACGATGTCTCTGTTACCAATAACAGTGCGAGACTAAAGGCCAGCCATTGGAAAGCGATGAACAACTATAGCCTCGAACTAACAGCACCATATTTTAGTAAGGATTACATATTGAAGAGATTGAAGTCCTTAGACCCTAACAAGGGTGCAGGTCCTGACGGTGTTCCACCAATTTTCATTATCGCATGTGCAAATGAGCTGCTAACACCCATATATTTTATTTACCAGAAATCTCTTCAATCGGGCATGTTTCCAGACGTCTGGAAAGCAGCTAAAATGGTACCCATTCACAAAGCTGAGAAGGCTGAAGTTGTAAATAATTACAGGCCCATTTCGATTTTGTCAACTCTAGGTAAAGTCTTTGAATCTGTACTCTGTCCTGTGATACAGAACCATCTAAATCACTTCCTTACCGACAGTCAGCATGGTTTCGTTAAGTCCAGGTCTACTTGCACAAACTTAACCTTATTTACAGAAACGTTGGTGGAAGCTATGGATGGAGGTAGGGAGGTTGACGTCATATACACTGACTTTAGTAAGGCGTTTGATAGAGTACCTCATAATATTCTCCTTTCAAAGTTGGAAGCGTATGGCATTACCGGTTCATTGCTGGCATGGCTGGAATCGTATTTACATAATCGTAGCTTCTACGTTGTCATTAATGGGTCCCCTGCTCTTCAATGCCTTTATTAATGACATCCCAACATGCTTTCTACATACTATACCATTCATGTATGCTGATGATTTGAAGTTGGTAGGAATTTCTGATACTCCGGAGGATATCAAAAAAAATCAAGAAGATATTGACCGTATGGTGGAATGGTGTCGTGAAAATTCAATGGAATTAAATACAAAAAAATGCTACCATATGAAATTTAGTAGGAAGATTAACTCACAGAATAGCACATATGAAATTCACGGTATCCCCATTAGGAAAATGGAGGAAATTAGAGACTTAGGGGTAATGTTCGACAAAAAACTAACTTTTGTCCCCCATATGGAGAATATTGCAAAACGAGCATATAAAATGTTAGGATTCGTTTTGCGAAATACAAAAGTATTCAAAACAAATCACGTCAAGATTCTTTTATACAATAGTCTCGTGCGAAGCATAACAGAGTATTGTAGTGTTGTATGGAGGCCGCATTACGCGACACACTCTTTAAAATTGGAGCGAGTACAAAGAAGGTTCGTGTCAAACTTAGCATACAGAAATGGGATCCACAAAAAAATTCGTTCATATGAAAAAAGACTACGCCATTTTAATATTATCTCACTAGAAAATCGAAGAGATTTGTTAGATTTATCCTTTTTGTTTAAAATTTTCAATTATAGTATTTACTGCCCTCCCTTACTTCAAAAGTTCAGACTTCGCGTGCCTTTAAAAATTCCTCGCGCCCCTATCCCGCCACTATGCCCTCCTTTTCGCAAGTCACTTTTAGGTGCATATTCTCCTATTCCGAGGTTGTGCAAATTGTTTAATGGATGTAGTGATTTGGGTGATCTCCATTTCGGTTCATTTGCCAAACTCAAAACAACCTTAAGCCAATCCTGGCTTGAGGTTGACAATTAAATATATTGTAAGTTTTTAAAATAACAATTATAAATAAGTAGTAAGTAGTAAGTGTTTAGTGGTAAGTCTTTTTTTATCTCTTTGCATGTTGTGTTCGCCTTAAAAGATTGTTACATTTAGTTAAATAATTCTGAATTTTTCTTTTTTATTGTAGAATTATTGTAAACAAACGCTGGTGAACCTAAATAAATAAATAAATAAATAAATAAAATCACTTACGGAACACGATAGAATAGTTTAAAAAGAAATTGTTTGTTTGTTTGTTTGTTTATTTGTTTGTTTGAACACGATAAACTCGAGAACTACTGAACGGATTTTGATGCTAAGAAAATTCCGGAGAATAACATAGGCTACATAAATACTCGAAAATTGTTAAATTTTGATTTGGTCTAAACCGGGATTTAATCCTTGGTTGCTTGGCAACTGTTGTTTATTATGTAACATAGGGGAATTTTTTTTAATGATTTTTACGGCTCTGACATTTAAGGCTCTGGCTCTCTATTGCTATCGTGTTTTACGGCTCTGGGTTCTTTGCCCTTTTGAGCCTGTCATTGATAGTTGTTGCCATGAGAATACCGATTTTGGTGCGGTTATCACCAAAATGCTTAGAAAATTTCGGAGAATAACATACAAATCGAAAAATGTTAAACAAATTTTGATATACGTATTTACGCGACCAACTGTTAGATACGTTCGTTGAGTTATTATTTTAGAAAAGTTTTGTTACTCTCTAAGGTTACCTACCCTTTATAAATCTGTGAGGCACCTAAGCGAACTTTAGCACCGCTGTAGTAAAGCGATGGAAAATAAAAACAAGCTCGAAATCACGCACATCATTAAACTTGGCTGTACATAGGTACACCTTTTGTTTCATTTTCCAAAATAACCAATAATAATATGGCTATTTAGTCGCGCCTGCGCGCGGCGCTTATTGCAGTTTTCTAATACACAGAAATGTTAAAAGTTAAAACATTACCTATATTTGGCGGTATAAACCTCTGTGTCGTTGCCCAAAATGATGTCTCTTTTTTTAGTTATGCATAGAAATGTTACTCATTAAATTTGGCTGTATAAAACTTTCTATCATTGCCCAAAATCATGTCTCTATTTTTTTAAATATTGCACATAGAAGATTATCTTGAACTACATAGCTTGGCTGTATAAACCTTTGGGTCGTTGCCCAAAATACTTAATGTTATTTTTTTAAATCTATTTGGTAAAAAAAACGCGAGAACAGGAAAATTTAAAAAAAAATTGGCGCTCAAATTTTGAAACGAACAGAAGGAAATTTTGATGTTTTGCAATGCATTAAGTACCTATTTTTATTTTGTTAATAATTTTCAAATTATATTAATTATTCATTGTGTAAAAGTTTTTTAAAACATTTTATGCAGGTACGTTAAATATTTCAGTACTTATTCAGTTCTTATTAATTTCCAAATAAGATTTATTCATTGTGTAAAAGTTTTATGAAACATTTGATGCAGGTAAGTTTAACACTTATTTCAGTACTTATTTTAAGTACATGTAAGCGGTTTCTTACTTTGGTTTCTTAACATATTTATAGGATAAATCTGTGTTCAATGATACAATATAAGTAAGTAAGTATCATAACAATTTTAATATCATAAAACCTATAAAGAATGAATTTTGTACATACTTCTAGATTACAGAAAAATGGTTTTTCCATTCTTCTATCGCATAAGACGATGGCTACCTCTGGTATCAGAGTTGCAAAAATGTTTAAATTTGCAGGGTACAACTGTATTAGAGGCACGGACTTCAGATTTTTAGAGGTAACTTCTTTCTGTGTCCTGTGATCTACCTCTAAAAAGCTACCTACCTAACAAGATGCCACGAAGAAGTTCAAATTTATCGCAAGTATGTAACATAAAATACTATAAAAGACAATAATAACTAATAGACAATAATATAATTTATTACAGTTCTCAATTTATTGATATTTTGTATCTACGAATAAGAACATAGAGTTTTTTGTGCCTTCTGGCCGACAACCAATAATCCTGGACCGCTACCTGCTACTCGATATCCAGCTTCGGTGGACAAGGCAAAAAAAAGTTTTGAAGTCCGTGGTTGGACAGTATAACAGTAGACACATCTTAGCTAAGATACACCAGTGCCTAGGACGACTCCAGACGAGTACCTGAGCTGTAAAATACCAATTTTATTACATATAATTGAGCTTCAGTAAACCCATTTCAGGTTTGTATGACGTAGCAAATACGCGCAACCCACCGAGAAACGGTGTTGTATACTGAATGTATGTGGAGGGATAATTGAAATGGGAAACTGAGTGAGAATCTGTATGAACGGGACGATTTTGTGCTTCAAACTGAATATATGTATGTACATGGCAGAGATGATAGTCGAAAGAATAAGAGATAATGTATGAAAATAATGATGGACGTAAAGGAGGCACAGGAAGTATGCCAGAACCACACTAAATGGAGATCGATTGTCTTTGTCTATCTCAGCATTCCCAGCTGAAAGGATATTAAGAGTGAGTAGATGTACAGTCGGCGGCAGATCAACCTACCCAAATCTGTCAAATTTCTCCAATGAATATTGATCCTTATAACCAAACAATAAAGTTCAAAATTGATTGTAGAAATCTGACAGTTTTGGGTAGGTTGATCTGCCGCCGTGTGTACGTATGTCGGTAAATACAATGTCAATTTTCTAAAGTTCCGATGCATATAATTTTATTATACCCTAATAAGCTTAAATAGATACCTACATAAAAATTAAACTGTACAGACTACAGCCTTTAGCTCACGCGGACGAAGTCGCGGGCAACAGCTAGTTCTTAATAAAGCTGTCAAAGAATTAAAGGAAATCATAAAGAACTCCGTGAACGAATCTATCGCAGAAAACATTCGTAGATTATCGCCGACAGGTTGCGGTTAGCATTCACTCTGGAAAGCCACCAAACACATAGAGAAGCCCCAACTATCATATCCTCCTTTAAGACTTTCAACGACAACGGCAACTTGGGCAAGGACAGATTTGGAAAAAGCTGAAGCGTTTGCTGACCACTTATATAGAGTTTTCAAACCCAACGAACAATTGTCAGAAGAAACAGAAGTAGATGAAATCCTTACAGAGATCTACAGATGCATCTACCAATTAAGCCAGTCTTGCCAAAGGAACGACACGAGAAATACGAAGCCTTGACTCTAAGATAGCTCCAGGTTTTGACCTTATCACACCGTCGGTACTTAAGCATCTGCCCAAAAAGGCTATTACTTTTCTGGCCTGTTTGTTTAATGCCATCCTCAAAACATCCTACTATCCAACTCTTTGGAAGATTTCGCAAGTGATAATGATACACAAGCAGGGAAAGCCCGAACACGAAGCTTCGTCATACCGACCTATAAACTTGACTCCTGTGCTCTCAAAACTATGGGAAAGAATATTCCTGTCGCGTCTTCTTCCAGCCATGAATGAATGCGATTTGACACCTGCTCACCAGTTTGGCTTTCGAAAGGCACATTCAACGATCGAACAAGTCTACCGAGTGTATCCCTCGATACGACAGGGTTTCGAACGCAAGCTGTATTGCTCAGCAGCATTTCTTGACGTACAGCAGGCATTCGATCGTGTCTGGCACAAAGGACTGCTGGCTAAAGTAAAAGAAAAGTTGCCACACTCGATTTTCCTCCTCATCAAGTCGTATCTCACTGGACGTTCTTTCCAAGTTAAACAAGGCGAAGCTAGATCAAACCTCTACAACATAGAGGCTGGAGTTTAGTAAGTAAGTAAGTAAGTAATCATTATTTGTTTATTTGTAAGGGGGTAAATTGTATTCTAAATTTGAAGCTTCTATGTCTGCTAGAAGTGCCTTAGAGTTTTGATGATCGGTCAGTCAGTGAGTGACAAAATTAGAAACTTTGACTAGTTATAATTCTTTAACTACTGGTTCAAATTGAATGAAATTTTAAATATACTGTGTTTAAGCAATGCCTGCTTGGTAACTGAAAATTCAGGCTTCTAGTTTTATCCACAACGAAATTATAGGGGGTCGAAAATGGCCTGAACTGCTTCGAGAAAAGAATGGTAGGTACGGCCGTGCCGCTTTTTTGTGTTCGTGGGTTAGGCCCCCGGTGTGTGATGCCTCCGTGGTGGAGGCACCCGATTTTCAATTAAGTTATAACAGCCTATTTTGTCCTAATAAAAGTTATTTGTACCAGATACAGTCAGCGACAAAGTGTTTCTGAACTAAATAAGTAATTTTATTTCACTGTGAAATTTCATGTTTATGATTATTATGAGTATGATGCGTTACAGGTATAATTATCTGATTATGTAGGAATTGTTAACTATTTAAGTAGATACCTCTATATTTGCTGGCTAAAATGACTTAAATTACATTTTTAAGTACAAAATTTAAATCATACTAATATAACTGTGGTTTTTTTCTTTTGTGATCTGTGATTTTGATGTTAATTGTTATTGCTATATTTTAATGTTTAATAATTTGTTTATCAATGTTCTAAATATTTAAATAGATACCTATAACTCACTAGGTATAAATGACTTAAAGTACATATTCTCAGTAGTTTAAACCATCCTAATATTGAAATGTGATTTTTCTTTAAGGATCTGTGATTTTGCATGTTAATGTTGCAATATTTTAATGTTTAATCATTTTGTTATCAATGTTGTAAATGTATCATTTATTATATCATTTACTATATCATTTATTAAGTATTCAAAACTACCTTATAATTACATTTTATATTAAGTACCTTTAAATCATCTGATTTTGTTAAATGTGATTTTTAAATTGTTACTTGACTAATGTGATATTATAAGATAAGCAAATTGTAGTTTCACCGACATTATTAATAAAGATTTATATTAAAAAACTAAGACTTTGATCATTTCATGTAGACACTTATAGACATTTTTATAATAGGTTACACTTTGCAATCTTATTGTGCTTTTGATAAAAAATAAATTTTATCGCATTAAAACGAAATCGGGTGCCTCCACCACGGGGGCGTCACACACCGGGGGCCTAACCCACGAACCCGCTCTTTTGCTCGACTTGGCGGGGGCACTGCCGTGCCCCCATATAAATAAGCAAACTTTCTTCATTATATACCAAAAGCTCTAAAATATACACGATGACGGACGGTATCGAGGAATTCAGGATTTGCATATTTTTAAGTCTTTTTTATTAGCCATATTTAAGATATCATCGATAGTTTGTAGAAACAGTGAATGTGCCACTTGAATATACGTAGAAAAGTGGCATATTCGCTATATCTTCAAACCATTAACTAAATATATTCAGCTACGACTAAATCGCAGACTCAAACTACACGCTGCCGTGCCGCTTACATAGATATCCGTCAACGCGACAGACGCTAGAAGCCAATGCCATAATATTGTGCACGATACAGATCGATATGGCGCCTCACTGACCGACTGACGAGTGGATAGGGACGAGACTGGAGAGGGGACGCTTTTGCCTAGCAGTGGAACACAATAATATTTTTTAAACGAAGTTTTACACAAATTTCTTAGTATATTACTCACTACTTTAGTTTCAAATCTTCTACTAAACGACGTTACATGACTAAGACATCTATACTTAGCTACCTTACAGATTATGTTAACGAGACAGTTACAAAAAAAAATTATAATTGTAAAAAAAAATAATACCATAGCAACGAGAGCGCAGAGTAGGTAACTACAGTTACACTACCTACACTCTACAGAGGTCTGGGAGCATTGCCTAATCAAGGCTTTAAATAATATCGCTCCGTGTTGATTTACTTATTTTTGCACGGCGAATGTTACAAATAATATAGGTAATACATTTATTGTTAAATTAGTCTTTCTTTTATTTGAGATACTTTGTTATTATAGATTAAAAAAATATTTTTATTGACCGTTTCGATCGGTAGCGTGAAATGTTTATATAATTTTTAACGCAAATTTTGTTGCGAACAAATTACAAAAACACAAATGTTGAAAAAATTTCCACGAGCAGGATTTGAACCCGCACCCTTCTGACATACCGGGTCAGGTGCTCTCCCAATTGAGCTACAGTTTGAATTTTTTTTAAAATTTCAACATTTGTGTTTTTGTAATTTGTTCGCAACTAAATTTGCATTATAAATTATATAAACATTTTTTACTGCAATCAGTTATGTCAACCGTATGCGAGGCGTTCAATACCCCCCCCCCATCTCAATAACTTAGCGAGGTCAATTTGGCAGTGGTGCGAAGCACGCGGCCTATGGATATTCGCATCGTATGTGAATACAAAAGAAAATCACGCAGACCCCGCTTCTAGAATCGTCAATCCAGATACCGAATGGTCACTTGCTGATAGTGCTTTCCTAAATGTTATACAACAATTCGGACAACCCGAAATTGATTTATTTGCATCACGTCATAATGCAAAATGTTCTAGGTTTGTTTCATGGAAACAAGACCCAGACGCAGAATACGTAGACGCATTTACTTTAAACTGGCGATCGTATTTCTTTTACGCGTTTCCGCCCTTCTCCCTAATACTAAATAAAATGTATTCGGAAAATCATTGACGAAAAAGCAAACGGTATCTTAGTTTTCCCTTATTGGCCCTCGCAATCCTGGTTCCCGCTGTTACAAAACTTAATAGTTTCTGATGTGCTTTATTTAAATCAAAATAAAAACCTATTGCAATCTCATTTCAGGGACCATCACCCCTTACACAAGAACCTTTTCCTGGGTGTCGCGAGGCTTTGCGGCAGTCATTTAACCGTCGGGGAGCCTGCGCAGAGTCAATGACGTTGATTTTAGCATCATTCTCGGACAGCACTATAAATCAATATAATACTTCTCTTAAGTTTTGGTGGCAGTATTGTATCTCTAACAAGATAGACATATTTGAACCTTCAAAACAGTCGGTACTTACCTTTTTGACAACTCGTTTCAATAGCGGTTGCGGTTATAGCAGTTTGAATTCTCACCGCTCTGCTTTGTCAGCCTTAATAGGAAATAATATAGGATCTGACCCTTGTGTTAAGCGGCTGCTGAAGGGCGCGTACAAATTAAGACCGGCTAGACCTAAGTATAGTAATACGTGGGACCCTCAGACGGTTTTAAATCACATTACCAAATAGTTCCCCAATAACGATCTATCACTCGAAAAAATTACAAAGAAACTTACTATACTACTTGCTATTTGTACTGCCCATAGAATGCAGACGCTTTCCCTTATTAAACTCGAAAATATTTCTTTTTCCGATAATGGTATAAAGATTAATATTACAAATATTATAAAAACATCTGCGCCTGGCAGAGACCAACCTATATTATACAAGGTGGCCGGAAGATTGACGTCCAAAAGAAAAAATTAGGTCTCTCGTGTCGTGGGGTATCCGAATCATCCCCATGTATGTTCCGCGATTTTTCACGGTTTTAAAGGTAATGAATTTTTTTCTAAATTTTTGAGAATTTTCGAGCAATCAACTTAAAAAATTTCTAGAAAAAAAAGTAGAAGACTTTTTTGTATTTTTTTTTTGCAACGAAATCTTCATAAGTTGTACTTTTATGCATAAAACAATTAGCTTCGTAACTTTGATGAAAATTTGGAAATGCAGGTCTCAAGAATAAAAAATACGATTATTGAATTATGACTAGAACATTAAGATTAAAATTAAAAATCTAAACAGATGACTGCATGGTTTTTTAGTGATCCTAAAACATGCGACATACTCTCAGCTTTCATAATCATTAAAAAAAAGTAGTACTTAATGAGCTACTTTTCCTAGAATCGGCCTTCAAAGACAGCAACGTGGCATTTAAAAAAAAAAAACCATGTGATTAAAACAAAAAGTCTTGCTATTTTATGGTTCCTAATGTTAAATTGGTTTGTTGACTAACCAAAAATTGCCGCAGAAAAGCTAAGATTAGATAACATTTTGAGTTTTTAATTTTAAGGTTGTCAATTTGCTGATAACTAAAAATTCTTAAGAGATCAGTTAACAAACGTTTTAAGTAAGAGGTGGTTTTGTCAATAAATCAGAGATGGTAATCAGAAAGAAAATTTATTTTTTAAATTCACAAAAGGTTTTCAAAGTGGCCACCTCCAGCAGCAATGCACATTCTACACCTTCGTAAAAAATTGCCTTTTAATCGTCTAAAAGCTTCCCTATTCTCTCTCACAACACGTTCGGCTTCTGTAATCTTTTCTCTAAGTTCTTGTTCACTCGAACATTCTCGGGCGTAAGCGATTTCCTTGTAATAGCCCCACACAAAGAAGTCGATTGGGTTAAGGTCAGGTGAGCGTGGAGGCCATCTGATTGGTCCGCTGCGTCCGATCCATCTATTGGGGTAAGTTTCATTTAAGTGGTTTCGGACTTGCGTTGCGTAGTGACACGGGGCGCCATCATTTTGAAAAACCATGGTGCGTCGAAGCTGAAGATTCACATCTAGCAGCAGCAATGGTAGTTCATTTTCTAAAAAGTTTTTGTAAATTTCTCCATTAAGTCTGGATGGCAATTTTTATTGTTACAAATGTTTTGTTACAAAATTAGTAAAAAAAACAGTTATGTACTCTGATAAACTGGGTCAAGGCTTAGGGTTGCCTATAAATAGAAATATTATCCACTCAATGACCAATATTTGTACTCCAGGTCAGTCGTTGAATGCTATAGTAAACAAAATATCACAGGATTCATTGAATAGTTCCACTAATATTATTGTGTTATGTGGTGACAGCTCACAAACGAAGAAACGTGACATCATAAATAGTTTTAATATTTTGATAAAACTGCAATCAGAAACAAATTGCAGGATAATAATTAGCGCTTTTCCCTATTGTACCAATTTGACCTGGGAACAAAATAAGCGCATTTATGAATTAAATTTATTATTGTTTAATTTGATTTGTCGTCATAGTGACACTATTTTATATTTTGATATAAATAAATTTATTAATAGCTTTAGTTTGACGTCAGATACTATGTATCTTTCTACGAAATGTAGGACCCAAATAGCTAAATTGTTAGCTTATAATATACAGGATACAGTTATAAATGGTATAACTAAGTCTTTACATCATAACAACGTAACCATTAGTAGTTCTACTAATGCAACATCTACAACTAGTAATAAGGTAACAACAACCTCATGTTTAAACTGAGGTCTAAGACAAAAGCCAAGTCCTCATTAATTACTATTATACATCAAAATATTCAAGGTTTGGCTGGCAAAGACTTAGAGTTAGAATTACTTGCAAAAAGTCAGGCAATTCATATATTTTGTTTAACTGAGCATTGGCTAAGAAGTCATGACACATCATTCTATGTAAATAATTTCCAATTAGCAAGCGCGTACGTGCGAAGCTCAGCTATTCACGGTGGTTCTTTAATACTAGTAAGAAGTAATATAAAATATAAAGATCGCAACGATATTGTAGGCTTATCAGTGGAGCGTAATATTGAGCTATCATGTGTGGAGTTTAATAGCTTTGTAATAGTGTGTGTATACCGACCCCCATCGGGCAATTTCGGTATTTTCGAATCTGTAATGGAAGACGTACTAAGAAAATTAAAATTAAAAAATAAATTTGTTTTTGTATGTGGCGATTTTAATATAAATATTCTAGAAAGCACTTCAATGAGTGTTCGTCTTGTTGCCTTGTTTAAATGTTTTAATCTCATTAATCTATTTCTCGAACCCACTAGAATAACTTCACATTCAGCCACTTGTCTTGATAATGTTTTTACAGACTATGACCCTGTTTCTAAGTCAGTCATTAGTAAGCTTACGTCTGACCATTGCGGTTTAAAGGTGACCTATGATTTTAATGTTAAGGATGAGCCAAAAATAGTGAACTGTAAACCAGTTACAAAGGAGCGAGTAGAGCGTTTTAAAAATAATATATCGAGTAAAATTAATGCATTGCCATTTGGACAAGATGATCCAGATGTATTATATACTAATCTTTTTAACTTCATAAAGACTGAATATGACCAAGTGTTTACACAAAGAACAATCAAAATAACTCATAAACTTAAGTTCTGTGACTGGGCCTCGACTGGTATATATAAAAGTAGAAATAAATTGTATGATTTATATAGTCTAAAACAATATAACCAAAATTCTAATTTTACGGAATATGTAATGAATTATTCGAAAATATTTAAGAAAATATGTATAGTAGCAAAATCTAATTATATTAAAGAAAAAATTAAAAAGTCCAACAATAAAATTAAAGCCACTTGGGACATTATAAACCGTGAAACAGGTAAATTTAAACCACGGGATAATACTTTCACTTTAAAAGTAAACGACAACTTAGTCAATTCAGATTCACATATTGCTAATATTTTTGATTTTTTTGTAAATATACCTGTGCTGACAACCTCAAATTTGGATTCATCACCAGAAGCTGCACAAGCATTACTCCAAAAATATGTACCAAAATGTAATGTTTCTTTTCAATTTAAATATATTGATTCAATGGATATTATAAAAACATTTAAATCACTGAAAATGAAAAACACAAGTGATTTGTGGGGCATCTCTATAAAAGTAATTAATTTTGCAGCACACTACGATTTGACCTTACACTCTCAAAAGCCATTAAAATATTTTGTTTTAACTGCACAACACTCGTGATTTCGTCTTTATAAACCATTCTTTTTATGTCTCCCCACAAATAAAAGTCACACGGAGTCAAGTCTGGCGACCTCGGAGGCCAGGGCACTGGCCCACCTCGACCAATCCACTGGGTTCCGAACACTTCGTCCAAATAATCGCGCACTTGGCGTCCATAATGCGGAGGCGCCCCGTCCTGGTGGTAAATGAGATTCCGGTGAAGAGCTAGTGGCACGTCGTCAAGCATTACGTCAACTACGTGCTGCAAAAGTTGCAAATACGAGTTGCTGTTGAGATAATCCTCGATGAAATAGGGCCCGAGTAAATGTCCACCAACAATGCCAGCCCACACATTGATGCTAAACCTATGCTGGAACGAATCTTTTTTGGTCTTTTGCGGGTTCTGTTCGCGGTGAGCCCACCAATGTTCATTGTGGACGTTGTAAACACCGATGCGCGTAAACATACACTCGTCCGTCCATAGAATGCTGGCTTCTCGGTGTTCTAGTACCCAGTGACAAAAAGTAACCCGGGCGGCATGATCTTGCTCGTTCAATTCTTGAACTCTTCTGAAGTGGAACGGGTGCTGTTGCTCCGACTTAAGAAGCCGCCAGACTGTTGTGTGGTGGACATTGAAGTGGCGGCCAGCATCACGAGTACTGGCACGTGGTTCCCTCTCGAAGTATTCGAGTATTTGCTCTTGCAAATCGACTGAGAGGCCCACACTGCCGCGACCCTGCGCATGTCGAGGAACGTTGAACTGGCCATGATCCCTCAGTCGTTGCGTGGCAGCAAGCATTACCTCGCGCGATGGAGTTGGTCTGTTTGGAAACATTTCCACAAACATGACCACGGCTCGACGTAGACTGTTCCCACTGATTGCGTATAATCGCACCATCTCCACAAGTTCTACGTTAGAATAATTTTCCGTCATTTTACTTTTTTTACACACACAAACAACACACCTAAGAACACGTTTCGCTCCAAATTCGCTAGGGCTAAGAAATGTGTCACTCGTTCGGGGTTGCGCGGCACACTGGCTTTGATGCGTGCGGCGTGCGCCCGCCGCCCGTCGGCCGCCTGCGCTCGCCGCGCCGACAAAGCTGCGGGCGCGCCGCGAAGCTCGAGCTTGTTGCTACCTACGCGTGGTCGGGTGAGCGGGCGTACGCGAACGAGCGTTTATTTTTTAGTGCTACGCAGACGTGCGATTCGTATTTACAGATTTTGAAAATATGATTATTATTTTTTCATATTTTTTTTATAATTTATTTGTAATAAGTATAAGCAATACGACTGCTGCTATGAATATGGCGTGAATGCAAATCAACAAGTTGTATAAGAAAAAGTTTTTTTATTTATTTTTTTATTTTGATATACCTATATTATATTATATTTTTATAGGTATATAAATATTTTTAATCATACCTAACTAATATCTAGATATGGGGTAGATTAGCTTAATCAACTTATGATCAACCTTTATTAATGTTATTGAGGATTTGGCGATAAGCAAACTGATCTTGCAAATTCACCTTCTCTTAAGATGGGTCTATTATAGAATCGGGCAAAAGAATTTGATGAGTCTGTCCAGCCCGCGGTTTTGCGTATTGTTTCAGTGCTGATGCCGGCTAAGCTGGCTGCTGAGGTAGACGCATGGCGCGTACTGTGTGCGCCAAAGACGCTGATGCCGCATTCTGATAGGATTTGTTTAACCCATCTACTGATAGATTGCGTTGTTGCGGGTTTATGTGGCTTCTTGAACGTTAACAAGAGTTTACCTGCGTTCTCAGTCCTTAAGTTTCTAGTTATAGAAATATAATCTGAGAGCGTTGTAGCGGGACAAATGCTAATATTTTCCCTAAAGTAAGGCAGATATAATATAGGTTGGTCTCTGCCAGGCGCAGATGTTTTTATAATATTTGTAATATTAACCTTTATACCATTATCGGAAAAAGAAATATTTTCGAGTTTAATAAGGGAAAGCGTCTGCATTCTATGGGCAGTACAAATAGCAAGTAGTATAGTAAGTTTCTTTGTAATTTTTTCGAGTGATAGATCGTTATTGGGGAACCATTTGGTAATGTGATTTATAACCGTCTGAGGGTCCCACGTATTACTATACTTAGGTCTAGCCGGTCTTAATTTGTACGCGCCCTTCAGCAGCCGCTTTACACAAGGGTCAGATCCTATATTATTTCCTATTAAGGCTGACAAAGCAGAGCGGTGAGAATTCAAACTGCTATAACCGCAACCGCTATTGAAACGAGTTGTCAAAAAGGTAAGTACTGACTGTTTTAAAGGTTCAAATATGTCTATCTTGTTAGAGATACAATACTGCCACCAAAGCTTAAGAGAAGTATTATATTGATTTATAGTGCTGTCCGAGAATGATGCTAAAATCAACGTCATTGACTCTGCGCAGGCTCCCCGACGGTTAAATGACTGCCGCAAAGCCTCGCGACACCCAGGAAAAGGTTCTTGTGTAAGGGGTGATGGTCCCTGAAATGAGATTGCAATAGGTTTTTATTTTGATTTAAATAAAGCACATCAGAAACTATTAAGTTTTGTAACAGCGGGTACCAGGATTGCGAGGGCCAATAAGGGAAAACTAAGATACCGTTTGCTTTTTCGTCAATGATTTTCCGAATACATTTTATTTAGTATTAGGGAGAAGGGCGGAAACGCGTAAAAGAAATACGATCGCCAGTTTAAAGTAAATGCGTCTACGTATTCTGCGTCTGGGTCTTGTTTCCATGAAACAAACCTAGAACATTTTGCATTATGACGTGATGCAAATAAATCAATTTCGGGTTGTCCGAATTGTTGTATAACATTTAGGAAAGCACTATCAGCAAGTGACCATTCGGTATCTGGATTGACGATTCTAGAAGCGGGGTCTGCGTGATTTTCTTTTGTATTCACATACGATGCGAATATCCATAGGCCGCGTGCTTCGCACCACTGCCAAATTGACCTCGCTAAGTTATTGAGATGGGGGTATTGAACGCCTCCCATACGGTTGACATAACTGATTGCAGTAGTATTGTCAATTCGTAGTAATATTGCACAATTGGTTAAATCGCTAGCGAAAGACTTCAAAACTTAAAAAGCCGCCATCAATTCTAAATAATTTATGTGGTGTGTTTTTTCTGTATCTTTCCATTTTCCATTAATTTTAGAATAATGGCAGACGGCACCCCAACCTGTTTGGGATGCGTCTGTATAGATTTCTAATTCAAAATTAGGTTGTCTCATAAAATTATATGTGGTCTTGATATTCGATGACCACCAACAAAGGTCTTTCAGAATAGTACCTGGTAAATTGATTTTATTTTCATAATTATTATCTTTAAGTAACGCTAAGTATTTCTGTCGTTCTAAAATCTTGGTGTATAACCATCCGTATTTAGCAGCTGGACAAGCGGCAACCAGTATTCCTATAAGCTGAGCAAACTCACGTACGGAACACGACGGCAGTTTTAAAAATCTTGTGATCAATTGTGCAATTTTGCTACGCTTGTCTAACGGAAGACTGATACTTAGGGCCCTTGTGTCATAACAAAATCCAAGGAACTTGCAAGTTTGTTGTGTTGACAAATTACTTTTTTCGTAATTAACAATAAATCCTAGGCAATTAAGTAACTTTAACGTCTCAATAACGTTATTAACACATTGATCGTAAGTGTCACCGATACACAAAATATCATCTAAATAATAAACTGATTTAAAGCCACGACATCTTAGATAAGTCATAACTTCTCTCATGACCTTAGTGAAAACACGTGGAGCCACACATAAACCAAAGGGTAAAGCGCAAAATTGATAGACGACAGTCTTGGATGTGTTATTAGGTTGAAATTGAAATTTTAAGTACTTGCGATGCGATGTATTTATAGCAATTAAGAAGTAGGCATCTTTTATATCGATGGTAGCTAGGTACCCATCACGCGGTATCAGTTTACAGGCGGTACGATAATCTTTCATTTTGAAATGGTCGATGTGTATTAATTTATTTAATGGCTTTAAATTTAATATGAAGCGCTTGTCGCCATTCGGTTTTGGAGTGAGAAATACTTTGGAAATAAATTGATCTTGTGTTAATTAAGTCTCTGTAATGGCTCCTAGTTGTTTTAACTTGTTTATAGCCTCTAACATGTCACGATTCTCAGTATGAGAAAAAACATTTTTAGGTATATTAGTTTGACATATTACCGACTTAAATGGTATTTTGTAACCATTTTTAATCCAATCGAGTACTACTTTATTGTTTGTTATATTTAACCAACAGTCATAAAAATGGGTAAGTCTACCCGCATGTACCTCTGCTAGTGGTGGCGACTCTGCGCCGGTGCACGAGGTTTGTCGAAAGTCGCAGCTCGATGTGGCTGTGACGGCGGAATGTACGGACGGCGAACAGTTGATGGCAGCTGTAATTTCCTGTAGCCTCCTCGCCCCCCCCCCCCCCCCCCCCTGTTTGGCGGCGGGTACCGAGAAGGCGCTGCCCAGTTTCCCTGAAAGGACGTGGGCCGAGCGCTAGACTGAGGTGCCGCTGGTTTAGTGAAGAGTTTAGAGCCAAACAGTGTTTCATCCCTTTCAGATTCATTTATCATGTGTACGATAGACTTATCTAGACTAGGCATGATAAGCTTTGCTTTATGCGATTATTTGTCACTAAATTATGGGAGTCGCATAATATTCTGCAGCCATTACTCAGGTGCTTCATGGCCTGGACCTTATCGTCACTTTTTAGCAAAATATGAATACCTCTATTAATGGCAGTAATTCCCTGGCCCAGTTGTTGTTGGGAAGTGGCGATTGTTTTATCGCGGTTGCGAACTATGTCTGGCACAGCGGCCGAGATTTCTGCATTAAGCTTAGGCGCTTGTAACAATTTACAATTATTGGGTACTAAATAATCTTTTAATATTTTTTCTTTTAATTCTGAGGGTAATCCTTTGCTTAACAAAGGCATCCACAACTTCGACAAATTGTCGTGAATATCTTCCCCATACTCGGGGGAATTTGACATGGTTTCGCCTAAAGCAGATAAAAGAACTGGGTCCAGTTCAATGTTAGCGCCGGCATCGTCTTCTTGATTAGAAACTGACTGGTCCAAGTTTGGTTCGCAGTCGATAACAGAATCCGTTGTCACTGCACCCAAGATCTCGTCTGGTGTCGCTGAAGTGGGCTCCAAGATAAGATGATGTCCGTTTTCTTGAACGTCTTGGTAAATTAGGCCTTTTTTTTTTTTGAGGGTAGTTATAAAACGGAAATAAAAAAGTAATTGTTTCTCTGTTTGCAGATGAAAGATACAATCTATTAGAATGTTCTTAATTTCTGCTTATTGTCATCGTTGAAGACTCGCAGTCTACCCCGATGCAAAATAAAGGATTTTATAAGATTAGGAAAAGTGTCAATGTTACTGACTCGCAGTCAGTCCCAAAGCACTCCAAAATCTATTTCTATAAAATTATTTAACACTTATGTATCGAAAATCACTTTATCGATTCAATCACTTCGTACAAGCGAATCAAATAAAATATTAAGTTTTATTTACCTTCATTTTCGGATTCCGACGAGGAATCCGAGGGAAATATATTTTTTCGACGCTTTTGCTTCTCTGTTAATTTTCTTATTTTGCGTTCATAACGTTCAATACGTGACTGTGCACTTCTTTTCGGCATATTGTTGAGTAGTGCGCGTGCGAGCGTTACCGAGCACAAAACGGGAATGAGCAATGACAAGATGGCGAACTAGGGCTACAGGTAAACCGGAAGTACGTTTTATTTAGTTGAAAAATCGTTTAAAAACTCTAAAGATTGTGCGAATGTTACCTAATAAATAGGGAAACTACATGGTATTTGTATCATATCTGAAGAATTAAGCGAAGAAATATAATTACGGTAAAATGAGTACTAGACCACTTAAAATAAGGAAACTAAAACCTTTCTACTAATCGCACACTAAATGTATGGGAGTGTTTAATGTCAAAATTTTGGATACTTCTCGTTTGATTACAAAAAGTTATTGATGTCATTTTACTCATTAGGTAACGTACTTTCGATATCAGTTGAAAGATTTTTGATATCTGTAGTAGTTACGGAATAATCGCATGGTCACACTTAACGATTACAACCTGTATACCTTTGTAACCTTCTTTTCTGGACCTACAAATATAACGAAATAAATATCAAGAACCATTTTTCCTACGATTTGTCTGTTTCTAGTACTTCCTTTATATTACGAGATATATGGTGCAAGGTGGAAAAATTCAAAGCTGGTTGAGTGCTACATAAAAGGATGCTACATAGAAGGAAAGAATAACATGATACCAAAATATAAAGCACAGGAACTGGAACTTTCAAAGATAAAGTACACGTGTGAAAATGTCGAGGGCATATTGGATTTACAATAACATTACTGACGGCTGCGACGGCACTTCCGGGATGGTTTTGTATTGCGTCAACTCGCGAGAGATGAAAGCCATAGTAAAATTTTAGACTCTAAAATTGATAATAAAATTGAAAATAAAATTTAACTAGAAAAAATCAACCAGTCTCTGGAAGGTCGAGTGGAAATCGAAACCACGACCAATGCTGTGGCCGATATGTGAACAGATAGATTACGAACAGCGCGTGCGGAAACGAGACAGTCATTCAATTTGACGTCTTACGGCATGATACATTAGGCTTATTTTTACTTGATTATTAGTTGACGTAATTTGTTTACGTTTTGAAATTTGATTTTGTTGTCTATTATTCTAGACAACAAATTCTCACAAATTTCAACAGTCTGCGTCAAAATAGGTATGAGTGCGATCCATGCTGCATGCGACAATAACATTATGTAGTTTAATAGTTGTACTGTTTGACGGTTTTTTTTTAAAGTAATTGTAAATAGTTAATGTTTTAGTTGTCGTAAAAGTAACCCATGTGAAAATTCACTCGGAGACAGAGATAGTGCTATGTGAGAAAGTGATAAAAAATGGTTTTGGACGGGTCAGAGTGATTTTTCATTTTGGTACAGGATCGAGTGATTGTTGACGTAAAACGGTACTATATTGTTGAGGTTATCTCCATTTATACATTAATTATTTATAGTGGTGAAATCTGTATTATTTTTAAAAAAAGATGGATGATGTAAAAAATGCAATAATTAAAATACTTTCAAAATTTTCGAATAATAACAGCTCCCAAAGCAAAACTGACAACTAAACTGTCAGGTGAAATTTCTCGGTACAAAAAGACATTCATATACCTACCTATATTATAATTAATTAAGTACCTTTTTATAATAAACGTTTCTACTGACTTTGTGTGAGTGATCTGAATGACAATGAACGAAACGCATCACAAGTACACACGGCGGCAGATCAACCTACCCAAAACTGTCAAATTTCTACAATCAATTTTGAACTTTATCGTTTGGTTATAAGGATCAATATCCATTGGAGAAATTTGACAGATTTGGGTAGGTTGATCTGCCGCCGTGTGTACAATAAATATGGTAACATAATTTTAATAATAACAATGTGACATTAGCATCTGTCAGTTTACTCCAGTGAATTAATAATTATACGAAGCTCGAGTGGGAATCGAACCCACGACTTTAGAATAACCGGTCCAACGCTCTGACCGCTGAGCTACCGAGACCCCAGAAGACTCGTTGAACTTTTTTATCTTGTATAAATTGAACCATGGTGTTAAGTATTTCGAGTACAATTTAAACCATTACTTGATTGCAACCAGATTGGCCCGCTGCAACAGCAGCGCACAGACAAAGAAAAGGAAAGAATGTGGTTAGTTTGGATGATTTCCCTAATACGGGTCAAACGACTTAACAAAGTAAAATGGAAACCACGCAGCACAACACGTTTAGAAGCGGATTAAATGTCTACCGGCAGGGTCGTTGCAAAAATAGCCAAATTGTAGTATTGCGAGGTTGGACGCCAGGAGTGCCCCCACTGACACCGTAAACGAGCTCTGCCCTGCTGCTATCGGGCAATACTTTAACTTCCTATATGATTGGTTAATTATGCACGTTTTGGTGAAGCCCTGCCTCGGCTGGCGGAGGGGGCTTCAGCGCTCTTTGCCAAGCGAACGTATGGCCGATGGATTTGAAATACATTTTCATTGTGATGACGGCCGTGACTGTGATCGAATGGTCTAATGGAACTTCCATGTATGGTTCTGATTCGCTCTAAACTATTGAACGAGTTAAAACAATGGTTAACAACTTTTAATTTTGGTCGGTTTATGTAAAATTACAATTTTGTCGTCCAAGACCCGCACCATTTTTTCTTAAAAATGTGTTTGTGTGTGTGTAACTTGTAGCGTATAGAACTTATTGACATTTTGAAATGTTCAGAAGTAAGTATTTGGTCACCTTGTATGCTACAATATATCTGACGGCGACTGTACTTACTCAATAGCTCATCTTGCAAGTAGGTGTTAGGTTTATGTATGAGTTCGTATTTTATTTATTTTATTTTAATAAGGCACAGTAACAGTCTAACTGACAAATTCATTATCTATATATATAAAAATCAATTGCTGTCCGTAAAACTCGAGAATGGCTGGACCGATTGGGCTAATTTTGATTTTGAAATATTTGTGGAAGTTCAGGGAAGGTTTAAGCGGTGAGAAACCTAAATAATAAGTAACGGAAAATACTAAAAACGACAATTTAATTTTTTCAATACAAAATTATTTAAAAGAGGTGTTCGAAGTGACCACCTTTTTTTTCAATACAATATTCAACATGTTTAGGTAACGATATTACAATTACAAAACCAGCAAAGAGGTACAAACAACCATAGAGACAATTTTACATGCCTGAACTTGTTGAATGTAACGGTGGTCACTTCGAACACCTACTAAAATAAATTAAAGTATGTGAAAACAATGCAATTTATTCATTTTAGACATCATGTTTCATAGAGCCATTTACTTCTTAAGACCTACACAGTCGATATATAAATAGAAATAGTGTAAGTTTATTTTTTTCAAAACAACCGGGTTCGATTCCCGAGCTGAGTACAGTTTTTTTTAAAATGTATGAATGCAGTTTTTCTTCTTATTAAAATCAATGATATGGTTCCTAAGAACAGATCTTCGTATGTCTTATAGTTTCAGACTTTCCCATACTGACCGATTTAAATGAGACACCTGTATATAGAAGGCGAGCCGATCACACTGTTACGACCCTACTTCCGATCCTTTTATACGAAATCACTCCCACAAATTGCATATATAGAAGGCGAGCGGAAAGATGTTACACTTCGAAAATCGAATACTTACCTTTAAACGAGCAATTCTCTATTTGCGCCAGTTGGTGACTTTTAAATTTGCAGTCCACTATAAATTATAGCATCGCCCGCGCTACTATGTATATCTTTATATAGTATAAATAATTGCGGAAAACCTAGGTTGGATTCCTGGCTGGGTCGGGTAGTTGTTTAATTTTTTCACTGTATTTTATAAATTTTATAAATATCAATTAGCACTTGAAAATAAAAAGTAAAAATTTACTATAGCGTTGTGTTATCAAATTTGTGGTATTTCATCTGCAAAGATGAATCTGCATAGCCCTTGGTTGAAAATTGCAATAACCGTTGGATAGATGGCGCACTGTGCCGCTATGATCATTCAAAAAATTAAAAAAGCAGTGACAAAATTCAGCGCTTACGTCAGCCTTCCCGGTAGCATAGCGGTCAGTGCAGCCGCCCGGATTGCGGAAGACCCAGGTTCAATTCCTGGCTGGGTCAGGTAGGCGTTTAATCTATTCTCGTGTCACAAGTTAGCTTCCATACTCCTCCGAAACGGCTCGATCGATTTTTATGAAATTTTATATGTATATTCGGTAGGTCTGACAAGTTATAAGGGTGGTCCAACCCAAATTTATTTTTTATTTTTTGGACTCTTTTTTATTTTTTTGACTTAAAATATGTGGCATCAAAAAATACATTCAACCCTAAATTTTCACCCTTCTATCACAAACCCCTATTTTTTATAGCAATATGAATCACTTGATCAGTTGTCTCCACCAGGCGTCTACCAGTGTCACTTCTCACCCAGTAAACAGCACGGAGTAGGAATGACTATCAATAAGTCTCAAGGCCAAACGATGTCTGTTTGTGGCTTAGATTTGAGCACATCCTGTTTTTCACACGGAAAATTATACGCGGCATGCTCTCGAGGTGGACAAACCATCCATCCAGTTTGTTTGTGTTAGCTAAAGATGGGTTAACAAAAAATATTGTACACTCTGTAGCATTAATGGATTGATATTGTTATTATCGTAATTAATGATATATTAGGAATGAATTATAATCATCATCAGCTCATTTTATGTCCCCACTGCTAGGGCACGACCCTTCCCTATGGATGGATAGGGAGAACGGGCTTTTACACCACCACGCGGGTTCAGTGCGGATTGGTGGTTGTTAACGACTGCTAATGCAACCGGGACCAACGGCTTTACGTGCCTTCCGAAACACGGAGGAGCCCAAGATGATACACTTTTGGTCACCCAACCGATGACCGGCATTTGCGAAAATTGCTTAACCTCAGCACTCGCAGACCGGGCTCGTTAACTACTGCGCCACCGAGCTCCTCAAATTATAATAGAGTAAAAAAACAAATGTTTAGTGTTTTGTTATTTTTATATTCCGTCATCGTTAACAGCGCTCCATGCCTCTTTCTGTCATACTCGTATAAAAGTACCACATCCTCACACACTTACAATAACTTAGTATTTTTTTTCTAACCTACGAATTCCCTAGAAATAATTGGCAAAACAACGTTTGCCGGTTCAGCTAGTATTTATTTAGAAATCTTCTGTGCGTGTGTATGTTACTGAACTCATTCTAAACGGCTGGACCGATTTGGATGAAAATTTTTATGTGTGTTCAAGTGGATTCGAGAAGGTTATAGATTTACCATTGGACCGCTATATAGGTGTCGGTGCTATAGGGGTTCATCATGGGATACGGGTGTTCTTAAGCGGACAAATGATTTGTTTGTTTTGTTGTCATGGAAACTGTCAACGTTTTGTTTGTTTTGTTGTCATGAAAACTGTCAAAGTGGTACGAAGTCCGCCGGTCAGCTAATATATTATAAAATCTTAATCTCGGAAACGGCTCCAACGATTTTCAAGTATGCAGGGGGTTTCGGGGGCGATAAATCAATCTAGCTAGGTTTCATTTTTAGAAAATTACCAAAAAAATTAACGGGCAGAACTCGGTCATCCAGGTACCTACTAATAATAATATGTCAAAATTTAACAACACTTTTCCAATAGTTCAATACATGCAAGAGAAAAAAAAAAAAAAAAAGTTAATATAAAATTAATTCAAATTACAATTAAAATTTTAATAATAATTAATAAAGCGCACTAATTGTTGTTACACGTTTTAAATATTGTTATTAATATTATAAGAATACTTAATATTTTTTTATTCTATATCTTATCAAGCAATAATCGTAATATAGCATTGTGAAAGCAAAATTCCAAATAAGTAATAGAAATATAAAATTCATTTTCCCACGAATAACCTTTGGGCACTTTCGCTGTTTTCCCTTTCTACCGATATGCAAAATCGATGCGAATGAGCGATACGTAGCTAATGAATCTATTGAAGTTTGTAATGTTGTTTTTTACGAGATATCAGTAATAATAAACAGAAGTAACAGTACAGTAACAATAAAAACAAAAAAACAAAAACAGTAAAAAACAATAGTAATAATAAAAATTTCTGTTATGTCGAATATTAATGTAAAATAATGGTGGATTATTAATTAACCGTTAAGTGTTCGTAAGTGCGCATGAGTATTGGCAAATGAAACAAAACAGTGCAACTGCACTTTTCAAATTCTCTCAAGAAGTCCGCCCGAGGACTTAGTAAAGTACCACATCTTTACTGAACTATTCATATTCATTAATTCACCATAAATTCATAACAATAAGTAAGTACAATAAAAATCAGACGAATAGGCTTGATAGATTTCATCCGGAGCCATAAAACAATACACAAAAAAAGGACTTAAAAATTTAATCGATCGGGGAGACTAAAGATCGCCGCCTGAGTCGAAATTCACAATATTTTTATCTAAAAAAACAGTTTAATATATATTTATCACCAAGGCAATAACAGGAGAAAACCCCTATGTGACTCGAAAGTCGGCACCCGGATACGTATATTATACGTATATACGAACGCAAATATCTTATATTTGCGTTCGTAACAAGTGGTTATAACCACAAAACACAAGAAAGAGTTTGTGTTCTGTGGTTATAACCCTGTCCGCCATGTGGTCAGAGCGGCCCGAGGATCGAAGATGTTTGTGATTAATTTTCTCAATCAAAGCCTCATATTAATTGTTAATGAACATTTATTTACATTAGAAAGACTTTATTTACAATATTTTACAATTTAACTGATTCTAAAACCCTTAAGTTACATAGTTCACAATATAAAGCATCATTTCACATAATTACCTTGCAATCAGCATTTTTAAACTAAATATTAGAAATATTACAAATTCTATGATCTTGCTTTGGATAAATTGATACATTTCAAAAGTAAATGGCCTCGCCTAGGGTTTATACATTCTTTAATAGCCCTTACCATATCCTTTTACTACTACACTTCAGGGCACTTGGACGGAGCCACAATCTCCACCAAGCAACTGAAGCTGGAGCCGGTGAAAAAAGGGACGAGCTTGTTGCATTATAGAAGAAACTAGGCTGACGGAGTAGCGCAATCCGGACTCGTCTGCTACCGAGACACGTTCTGTACCTTTCTTCCCCCACCCAGACCTATGAGAGGTGTTCTGTACGAGCTAACAACAACTAACTAAATACTAACCAACCCTTTTTATTTATCTCTCATTTTATTATTGTTTTTTATCGTTATATATCAAGAAGTTAGTAGGTTCCCTGGTTCCCTTATTGTTATTGCAACATTCATATCTTCAAGAATTGAAATCAATAATCTTGTACACTATGTACGAAAAGAGCGTGACCAGCAAAATTTAATGAAAAGCTTAGAAATATCAAACAATAAATTGTAATCAATTAAGTCTTTTATTGATGTTTGATGCTTTATATTAATTCGGCGTCCAATCTCCATTATTGTCCATGATCGCTTGGCATCATCGCGGCATACTTTCCGCCAATTTTTCAGCATAGCTGCGAGGTAAAGACCTCCACGCGGACTTCAGTTCACGAGTAAGGTCAGCGACGGTCACTACATTTTTTGCCCTTAGCTTCATCCACACCCAAACATTTTCAATTGGATGAAAAAAGAAAAATAATCATCAGAAAAAATGATCTTGTCCCAATCACGGTCTTTGTTTTCGCACGCCCAATGCAGCCTTTTTTCAATATGCGTTTCAGAAAGGAGAGGTTTCTTCACAGTGCTTCGATATTTCACGCCATTTACAACTAAACGCCTTTTGATGGTGTCAAGTGATATAATTACCCTTTTTCTTTAACTGTTCTTGCCCAGAGCGAAATGATAATAAAGGATTCTTGGCAAACAGCTGCACAATCCGTTTATCCTCTGCGACAGACGTCTTTTTCGATTTGCCACGATCTAGTAAGTCATCGACGGTTTTTGTTTGTGAATATCTCTTCACCTACTTGCTCACGAAGGCCTTGGACTTTTTCATATAATGGGCGGCCTGGTCACGGGACATTTTGGGTCCTTTCGAATGAGTACAGAGAAACACAGCTTTAAAGCGGGAAGCGTACGCAGCACTCATTGTAAAAAATAATATATTTAAATATAGAAAAAGAAAAACTGGAGGGAAAACTTATGTTTTTTACAATGCATTATAGGCAAAGGATTGTTCTATTCAGCCTAATATTTATTTTTATAAATTTCATTCCAAAATTTAAAAATATGCCGGTCACGTTCTTGTCAAACACACTGTAAATCCACAACCTTGTATTGTTTAATTTAATTTTATTTAATAAAAATACTTTATTTTGTTAAGTGTGGAGTGTTTTTTTTTTTTGTAGCCAAATTACAATTTTTATCACTGAACGGACGTGATGAAACTAGACTATTTTTGTACTGGCCATCTGAAATATAGTCTATATACGAGTAGGAGGTTATACTTACTTAGCACACTAAAAATACATCGACCGAAAGTTCGCAATTTCAAACTGTTACTTACAGTGCATCTATTTTCTTAGTGTCTCTCGGCAAACTTCGTGTTTAGAATTATAGAGTTACTACTACTCTATATACTTATTTTCAATTAATTTTAGAATAAGGGGAAATACTTTTGTGTAAATAATTGTTAAATAAAACTTTTGAACTCTCGAAAATTGTCAACTCTCAATTAGTCATAATAATGATTGCATACTCTGCACGGCCGGCACCGCCGGGGCAGCCGGCGCGACGATCCGATCGCTTTGAACTGCACAATAAAGGCTTAGAGCAAAAATCAAGGGCGCAATGCCATTTAGAGCTATTATAAACTTAAATTTGATCTACAAGGTCAGACAAAAAATCTGTCTTAAATCGAATCTGTCTTAAACAGAATCCGTCCTAAACCGAATCTGACCTAAACAGAATCTGTCTTAAACCGAACAAGCGAGCGTACCGTGCTTACCCGAAAGAACATTAAAAAAAAGCATCTATCACCTGATGTTAAGTGATGATAAGGCGTCTCGTTTTATTATATAATATCATTGTGACTTATCACAAGCCTTAGCCAATGGTGAAAGCACACTTCACCTGGAATCCTCAACTACTAAAGGGCACTGGTGGTTATCTTATTTCAAGCTGCCGGAACACAACAATGTTACAAACATTGTGGCGACATGTAGATATAGATGGTGGTGGCTAGGCAGGCGGCAGAACAAGCTCTCTTACCAATCAAACCGAGCTCTGCTATATATTGCCATATCTGTCTTACCTTGTAGATCAAATTGCTATTCAGCTCTTTTTGAACTATAAAATATCTCCTAGCTATAAGTTAATATCTCTCAATGGGATCGCGCCTTAAGTGTTTGTTTCGCAGAAGACTCATAAGAGGGTTAATATTAGCGCAAAATTATGTAAAGCTTTGTATTAAATATAATAATCATAAGATTTATTTTTGATGTGAAATAATATCATACAAACACCTCAACACTTCGATGTACCGATAGTCGCCGTAGCTAAAGCGAGCGAGGCCGCTGGGGACTAGGGGTCGGTGTTTGCTGGTATACATTTACATGAGGGGTAATTGCCGTAATCGCCACGCTTGGCAGGCGGGTTGGCGATCGCAGTAGGTTAAAGATAACCTCAGAGAGATGCTGCTGCCCATCCTCTGGAATGGTCCCTTAGTTGCCTTTTACGACACCCACGAGTTGATATGGGCTGGTGCAATTCTTTATCCCCGGCACCACACAGGGAACCATTGAGACAGGGAGATGTGATTTCTCCGAAACTGTTCACTGCTGCACTGGAAGATGTTTTCAAGTTTTTGGACTGGAAAAGACTCGGCATCAACGTCAACGGCGTATACATCACTCACCTTCGGTTTGCTGACGATGTAGTGGTCATGGCTGAGACCCTGGAAGATCTCGGCGCAATGCTCGGTGACCTCAACAGTCTCTCAACAAGTGGGTCTTAAAATGAACATGGAGAAGAAGAAAGTTATGTCGAACTCACGTGTCGTACCCACTCCTCTGAAGGTTGGGGACTCTGTTTTTGAAGTTGTGGACGATTATGTTTACCTGGGACAAAGGGTCCAGCTAGGTAGGTCCAACTTCAGCAAAGAGGTCAATCGTCGAATCCAATTACGCTGGGCAACGTTCGGTAAGCTACGAAATATCTTCTCGTCCGATATACCGCAGTGTCTCAAGACGAAAGTATTTGACCAGTGTGTGTTGCCAGTGATGACATACGGGACTGAGACGTGGTCGCTCACTATGGGCCTCATAAAAAGGCTCAAGGTCACTCAAAGAGCAATGGAGAGGGCTATGCTCGGGGTTTCTCTGCGTGATCGAATCAGAAATGAGGAAAACAAAGGTAACCGACATAGCCCGAAGAGTTGCTAAGCTCAAGTGGCAGTGGGCAGGGCACATTGCTCGCAGGACTAATGGCCGCTGGGGCGGGATAGTCCTGGAGTGGCGACCGCGTACCGGAAAGCACAGTGTGGGCAGGCCTCCAACAAGGTGGACTGACGATCTGGTGAAGGTCGCGGGAAGCCGCTGGATGCGAGCAGCACAAAACCGGTCGTTGTGGATATCCTTGGGGGAGGCCTTTGTCCAGCAGTGGACGTCTTTTGGCTGAGATGACGATGATGATGATAATATCATAGATTTGACATGACGTTCAAAATGTATTTGAAATAAAACATCTTCAAAAAAGTTTTATTTGTATTTTAGTAAGACAGCAGCGTAAAACGACTCTTGTTTTACTTTTATAAGCAGTCTGTAGTTAGCCCCTCGTCCTCCCTAATCCCTGCAGAGGCCCTCGGGCCTGGCCAGGGTGGCAAAAAAGATCCTAGCAGTACGAACTTCAGGCGAAATCCCAGACAAAATCATAACCTATGTATTGATATTAAGTTTACGCGAACACTACACATTGAAATGAAACAACTTTTACGGATCTACTCGTGTTTATTTTACACATTAGTTTTAATTAATGTTATCCTGACGTTTTGAACCCCTTGCAGGGTCCGTGGTCATAGGGAGACTAAGATGTTGGATGTCTCATAATTAGTTGGTAGCTGTATACCCTCATTTTAATTTAATCACGTGCTTTCCGTTTTACGCAGAAAGAGCTTACAGTATCTTTTGGTCTAGCTGTATGGTGTTGGGGCTGCGATTTAATATTTTGTATGATGGGATACCAGGCTGGTGGTAACAGAAAAATAACTAAAAAATCCACAGATCTTATGCCTCTCACGACCTTCGGGTACATTGAAAATGAATTAAAACAAATCAGTTTTTCACTTTTTTATGTATTAAAAATTCTTTACAATTAAAATTATACGATACTCGAAAAGAAAAATAGTAAAGAAATATAGTGTACAAATTATTTTAGATAGTGGATTGTATAGATATAATGGTAAATTGGTATAGATATAAAAAACACAAAAATAGAGCCACACAGATGAAACAAAACTATTACACGTGCGCTCCTAAATGACACAAGAAAAATAGTAAAGAAATATACTAAGCACTATAAGTGTACAAGTTATTTGAGTTTAAACGAATTAATTTTTCACCTTTTTATGTAAGTATTAAAAGTTCTTTACCATTAAAATTAAACGATATTCGAAAAGAAAAATAGTAAAGATATATACTATGCACTATAAGTGTACAAGCTATTTGAGTTTAAACAAATTAATTTTTAATTTTTTTATGTATTAAAAATTCTTTACAGTTAAAATTATACGATACTCGAAAAGAAAAATATCGAAAAGAAAAATAGTAAAGAAATATACTATGCACTATAAGTGTATTATTTATTTGAGTTTAAAAAAATTTTTTTTTTCATTTTTATTTATTAAAAATTCTTTACAATTAAAATTATAGGATACTCGAAAAGAAAAATAGTAAAGAAATATACTATGCACTATAAGTGTACAAATTATTTTAGATAGTTGATTGTATATAATATAAATACAAAAAAACAGAGTCACATAGATGAAACAAAACTACCACACGTGCGCTCTTAAATTACACACTTAAGCTTAATTCTATTTTAATCGAAATCATACGTCGATTTAGACGCAGTGACTTCATCGTCACTCGAATCCGGTTCGACATTTTTCACCCATTTAGGATTCACCACAAAGTTTTTAGGTGTCGTCGTTTTAGAACCATCGCTGAAACGTTGCAATTCATTGGGAATGTTCGCGTAACTTAGAAACTCCAGCTCCGTATCTAGTGACATACCCGAGCGAGTTATTTAAAACCCCGATATGGAAATCACAGCAACGCCATGAATGTACTTCGGATCTAGGACTAGGCGCTTCCACTTGACGTTGCTGCAATGAGTATCATTCGACTCTATGAATTCCATTAACTGAACTGGAATCTTGCTCGGCGTCGTTTGGACTATTCGGAATCTTCACATTCCAAACACCTGGCACCGTGCTGTCGGTATACTCTTGTAGCGTTTAAAAAAATTTCTTTCATATTTCGCCAACACTGAACTGGAATTGAAATATTGAATTTATTAACAGCTTCGACGAATACTTTCTTAGCTGATATAACTTTTAAATCATTCACTAATTTTGAATTGATGAAACTCGCGCACCAACTGCTTACTCGGCTCATGCCACCAATGATCGACAGACGGGAGTAGCATGGACACACGATGTTTTGGCTCCAGATGAGCCATGTCAAATATTTTCTTTCTCTTGTTGAATGATTCCAAGGTATTAACAAATGCGCCATACATATTGGTAACTACGGCTAAGCGTATTGGTGATTTGTATGAAAACTGAGTAAAGTGTACTTTCCTCCGATGGAATCTTGTTAAGCTTTATTTTTAAAGCCCAAATATAGTTGGCACTTTTCAAAATTGCAAATCCACACGATTACTGTTCATCTCAGAAACAATATCATTTATATATGCATTCAAATTTTGCACATCACTGAATATACCGCGAATAGGTTGCGCTTGATAGACATTCGCCACTGGTTGTTCAGCACTTGTTCATCATCAGAAGAATCCGACGACACTGCTAATGCGTTACGGTTACTCTTAATCTTCTTTGCGGCCGGAATATTGATGTCATCGTCGCAAAAATCATTAAGCCCGTCAGAAATGACCGATTCGTTTAACTTGCTAACAGTTGCCGCCTTGGACGATCCTTGCTTTGCTTTAGATTTTATTTTAGACCCCGCCGATACTTGCTTCGATTTAGACTTACTCGCACTATCCATGTTAGGAAATTGTTAAATAATTTCACTGTATAATTTCGAGTTATGTTGTATAACTATCGTAAAAAACTAACGCTGCGTCCTGCTCTGCATTGTAATGACTGGCTTATTATAGTATTTTAAAATTTATAACAACCAACTTTTCGTTATTATTCCTACCTTAATATTTCATAGTAACACAGGGTGAACAGTAGACCGAGAGAACAAATTTTTTATCTGCCTGCAGGTCCGGCCAGATGTTCTGTCGTAAACTCGTAACAGTCCCTTTAACAGTCACAATCAATTGGTATGCCGTGGAAAAGAAAGATTCTTGTTTTTGTTTCAAACGGCGGCGGCTGTATTTCGAAAAATATCAGTAAGCAACACTATCCCCATTTGGCACGGTACAATGGCCAATGGCTATTAAAATCGCAAAAGTTAACAAAATGGTAGGTACCCATTTCGGTAATTTGTCTGCAGACGAAACAAATAATAAAATATAACTATCATGGTCACTTGCAATAGAGTAATTATTAACGGGATTCTTACCATGTTTATTATTTATGAGTATCCGATATTTCGGCACAGTTGCATGCGCCATGATCACGGAATTACTGAAGTTAATGCGGGTGAGTTTTTTATGAGCAGACAAAACGATGTACCCTCTTCCTTAGTCGTTTTTTGCGCTCGATGCCCGTACCACTGGTTTCTAAGTCACTATTCACTCGAAATTGCTCACGACACACTACACTCACAGTATCAGAACGCGAAACGACTTTTTTGATGTTTTTGCAGTTTTTAAGAAGACTAATAATCACTGGGTTCCAGACACGCGACAGTTTGAATCCATCTTCACGATTGAAATTTTTATATTTCGTAATTTCAATCGCTTCTCTCACCAATCTAGGTACGTAGTGGCGTTCTGTCGAAATTATCTGAGGGTTGTAAAACTCAATCCAGTGATTAGGACCCGACTGGATCAGATGTTCAGCAATGGCCGATTTTTGCGTATCGTTGTTCTTGACAGCTTTGATGTGCTCCTTAATTCGGCAAGCAACTGTACGTTTCGTTTGGCCAATATAGGAGCTACCGCAGCTGCAATCGATCTTATATACACCCGGCTTTCCAAGGGAAAACTATCTTTCGGCGACCGTAAAAATTGTGCTACTTTTCTAAAAGGAGTTAAGATAGTATTGATTGAGTACTTATTAAGTATGTTTGAGACCTTATCTGTCACTCCCTTCATATACGGCAAATATACTGGTTGCCTGTCTACCTTGTACTTAAGGTGTTTGAGTCTGTGTCTAAATGGTACTATCTTCCCTTTATATCCATTTTTCTGTAGAACATGCCGGACATGGACTAATTCATCGTGCAAAGTTTCATTATCGCACAAGTCGTATGCACGGTTAGTCAAGGATGATACTACAGAGTCAAGATGTCTTGGGTAGTGATGTGAGGTTGCGTTAAGATAGCGATCAGTGTGTGTAGCTTTCCTGTATACCGAGTGGCCAAGAGAACCGTTATCCCGTACTCGCACCATGACGTCGAGAAATGCCAAGCTCCTGTTTTCTTCCATCTCAAAAGTGAAATCTATTTTCGGATGTATACCATTCAGACTTGCCAAATAAACCTCGACATCGCGCCGACCACCAACAAGTATACAGAAAACGTCATCTACGTACCTTTTCCACAGCTTAATTGACGTGGGTGCAACAGCGATAGCGCGCTCTTCAAAATGCTCCATCCAGATGTTCGCCACCACTGGAGCCACAGGACTGCCCATAGCCACCCCGTCAATTTGAAGGTAGTACTGACCTTGGAATACAAAATAGTTCGCCGACAAACAGTGATGTAATAATTTGGCGTAATCCATCGGGATGTTGCTATTCAGAAACTTTGCTTCAACGACCTCTAAACAATCCGCTACCGGCACGTTAGTAAAGAGTGATTCTACGTCGAAACTGATCATCAACTCGTTGTGCTCAACCCTGTTTTGGCGCAGAATGTCCACAAAATGACGGGAGTCCTTTACGTACGACGACGTTTGTCCTACCAATGGTTGCAATACGCTCGCTACGTGCTTCGCTAGTTCATATGTCGGTGAGCCTATCTGGCTCACAATCGGTCTCAAGGGGACGTTTTGTTTATAAACTTTTGGCAGACCATAAAGTTTAGGCGGTTGAACGTTTCTAGAACGTAGTAAATATTAAAGTGTTTCGTCGCCTAAAGAATCACCGCATTCCTTTATTAGTGCTTGAGTGCTTCGATTCGTTCTAGCCGTGGGATTGTAATTCACTTTCTTGTATGTCTTTTCATCACTAAGTAGGTTTAGAATTTTATTATTGTACTCAGCAATGTTCATTATAACAGTCACATTGCCCTTATCCGCTTTTAGTAGAATTATATTTTTGTTCTTCCGAAGGTCGTTTAATGCAGCTGATTCGGAAGAGGTGATGTTCGGACTAGGTACCTTTGCATGGCGTAACGCGACGGCAATGTCTTGCCTCAAAATGGAAGTTTTACACTCGCGTTTCGCAGAACACTCTCGAAACCGTAAATGTCTATGCGAGGTTTTATCCGCACACACACTGGAATTAAGTCCGCGTCACGACATGTCGTTAAGAAAGACAGCGACTCCTTTAGACATTCACACTTTTTCCGCGCGCGTTCTAGGTGTTTCACTAATTTTGCATTATCCGGCCCGTACCGTACTTTTGCGTAAATTAATACGAAGTTGTAGGTACCAACTGAACAGTGTACAGTGTGACTTATATCATTTGCATCTGGAGTGCAGTGTCGTGTTTACAGCCGGGAACTTCAATATTTGTGATCGCGTAACATATTTGCAAGCTCAACGTATAAGGGAATTGAGTGCCGTGAAACAAAATCGTAAGTTCGAATCACTTTGGCAAAAACAGAAATCACACGTCACGTACCATGATAACTCACGACAAACTCGAACGGTGATTAATCTGTCTGGTATTGAGTTGACCGATTCTGCGTTTACAGTCCTAGAGAGAGGAATGAATTTCGCTATAACACCTAGACGTATTCCCTTTGAGGAGGTGATTGGGTCGGTTGAGGAGGGTATACGACGTAACAATATACCATCAGACGATGCAGACATTTTGAGGCAAGACATTGCCGTCGCGTTACGCCATGCAAAGGTACCTAATCCGAACATCACCTCTTCCAAATCGGCTGCATTAAACGACCTTCGGAGAGCAAAAATATAATAGTACTAAAAGCGGATAAGGGCAATGCGACTGTTATAATGAACATTGCTGAGTACAATAATAAAATTCTAAACCTACTTAGTGATGAAAAGACATACAAGAAAGTGAATTACAATCCCACGGCTAGAACGAATCGAAGCACTCAAGCACTAATAAAGGAATGCGGTGATTCTTTAGGCGACGAAACACTTTAATATTTACTACGTTCTAGAAACGTTCAACCGCCTAAACTTTATGGTCTGCCAAAAGTTTATAAACAAAACGTCCCCTTGAGACCGATTGTGAGCCAGATAGGCTCACCGACATATGAACTAGCGAAGCACGTAGCGAGCGTATTGCAACCATTGGTAGGACAAACGTCGTCGTACGTAAAGGACTCCCGTCATTTTGTGGACATTCTGCGCCAAAACAGGGTTGAGCACAACGAGTTGATGGTCAGTTTCGACGTAGAATCACTCTTTACTAACGTGCCGGTAGCGGATTGTTTAGAGGTCGTTGAAGCAAAGTTTCTGAATAGCAACATCCCGATGGATTACGCCAAATTATTACATCACTGTTTGTCGGCGAACTATTTTGTATTCCAAGGTCAGTACTACCTTCAAATTGACGGGGTGGCTATGGGCAGTCCTGTGGCTCCAGTGGTGGCGAACATCTGGATGGAGCATTTTGAAGAGCGCGCTATCGCTGTTGCACCCACGTCAATTAAGCTGTGGAAAAGGTACGTAGATGACGTTTTCTGTATACTTGTTGGTGGTCGGCGCGATGTCGAGGTTTATTTGGCAAGTCTGAATGGTAAACATCCGAAAATAGATTTCACTTTTGAGATGGAAGAAAACAGGAGCTTGGCATTTCTCGACGTCATGGTGCGAGTACGGGATAACGGTTCTCTTGGCCACTCGGTATACAGGAAAGCTACACACACTGATCGCTATCTTAACGCAACCTCACATCACTACCCAAGACATCTTGACTCTGTAGTATCATCCTTGACTAACCGTGCATACGACTTGTGCGATAATGAAACTTTGCACGATGAATTAGTCCATGTCCGGCATGTTCTACAGAAAAATGGATATAAAGGGAAGATAGTACCATTTAGACACAGACTCAAACACCTTAAGTACAAGGTAGACAGGCAACCAGTATATTTGCCGTATATGAAGGGAGTGACAGATAAGGTCTCAAACATACTTAATAAGTACTCAATCAATACTATCTTCACTCCTTTTAGAAAAGTAGCACAATTTTTACGGTCGCCGAAAGATAGTTTTCCCTTGGAAAAGCCGGGTGTATATAAGATCGATTGCAGCTGCGGTAGCTCCTATATTTGCCAAACGAAACGTACAGTTGCTTGCCGAATTAAGGAGCACATCAAAGCTGTCAAGAACAACGATACGCAAAAATCGGCCATTGCTGAACATCTGATCCAGTCGGGTCCTAATCACTGGATTGAGTTTTACAACCCTCAGATAATTTCGACAGAACGCCACTACGTACCTAGATTGGTGAGAGAAGCGATTGAAATTACGAAATATAAAAATTTCAATCGTGAAGATGGATTCAAACTGTCGCGTGTCTGGAACCCAGTGATTATTAGTCTTCTTAAAAACTGCAAAAACATCAAAAAAGTCGTTTCGCATTCTGATACTGTGAGTGTAGTGTGTCATGAGCAATTTCGAGTGAATAGTGACTTAAAAACCAGTGGGTACGGGCATCGAGCGCAAAAAACGACTAAGGAAGAGGGTACATCGTTTTGTCTGCTCATAAAAAACTCACCCGCATTAACTTCAGTAATTCCGTGATCATGGCGCATGCAACTGTGCCGAAATATCGGATACTCATAAATAATAAACATGGTAAGAATCCCGTTAATAAATAATAACATGTGCAAGCAAGCAGTACAATCCAAGCGGTCGGATTTTTTTAGTCATTCATTCTATTAGTTTATTATTCTTTAGTCTGCATTCTATACACAAGAATAGGACTTATTGTAGAAGATGTGAAAATGAAATAGTAGCCTAAATGACGACCAGTCGCCAAATCTGGCATCACTGCTGGCAGGCTACTGCGTGGTGAGTGAATGCACCGCTTGCGCCTGCTGTACTGACCTAAGTTGATGTTAGTCGTCCGTATCCAAACATTTTTTTAATTTTTAAATTTAATTATTTATTCCAAAAATATTATATAAATACAATAAAAATAAGTATATCACACGAGTAATACACGAATATCAGTAATTCAAACATGAATAAATTTTATTTATAAAAAAAATACGTAAATAAAATAACACAATTAATTATTTCGTGTGAATCGAATGAAAACTATTAAACTTGAAGTAAATAAATACACGCTTTAGCGCCACGCGCCTCCAGCGCACTATCACAAATTTCGCTAAATAAAGGAAAAGCCACAGCCTAGACCGCAAGAGACAGAGAGGTCCGGTTTTTTTTTTAAATGTAGCCCAACTCAATATTCCGAGGGTTTTTTTTAATTTTATCGATATCGCTTTTGTTTTTGAAATTTTTTCGACATTTTTGCATATTTCGAAAAAGTTTTTGGATTTTTCCAAAAATTTTTTACACCATTTTATAGACCTCGCCAAGATGCATCTTTTGAGACCTCAACCGTTCACGTCACTCTAAAATTCACGACACCAGGTCGATGTCTCACTCTGAGCGAAATTTAGGAGCTAAGTACACAGAAGCGATCGAAAAACATTTTCGATGTTAAAATGGTGTAAAATAAACCCGATTAGATCCGTAAAAGTTGTTTTATTTCTATGAAATTATGTTGTTATTTCCAATTAACGGGCGTTGTATCGCTTTATCAAGATCCGTACAATATTCCAATTTTACGCTACGATACGAATGCGATAGTTGTTCATGCTTCGCTGAGGGCAGATACTCTAGTTAGATCACCCAAGCGAATATCTCCCAGGCGAATATTACCTGAGCTATTTTATTAAGAGCTGATTTTTCAATCGTCAGTTAGAGTTTATTCATTGAATAATTTTCATAATGACAGATTCTCTTAGAAAATATGTCACAATGAAAATGTTATACTCACTAAAATCAAATACAAAACAACAATAAAGCACGTGCGTGTAAGTACTTACTTAAAGTAAGTAAGGAACATGGAAATTAATATGGGGTTGCATTCCGAAATGCGATGAATTCCATGATTGCCGAGGAACCTCAAGAAATCTTTTCATACAGTGAAAAAAGTTACGATTTTAAATATATAGATTTTGTTTTCGAAAAATGCTAAAACACGTAATTTTTTTTTTTTGAAAAATTTATAGGTCGATACAATTATTCATTTTGATAGTTATTATTTTAAAAATAACGATATCCCCAAAAAAGCCTTCTTCCCTTTTTTACACCATAAGAGGAAAATAAATAAAATTCCTGAGATAAGTCATTATTTATTTCTTTTTAAGAAGCCAAATACCAATTTCATGTATTTTACTTCAAAACTGACGGACTTTCATACAAACTTTCACCTCCAATTTGACCCCCTTTGGGATGTGATTTTCGTAAAATCCTTTCTTAGTGGCTGGTTATGTCACTCAATTAACCTACAGTCCAAACATCTAATTAGCTTCAGCGGTTTCGGCTCGGCGATGATGATAGCTTCAGCGGTTTCGCCTCGGCGATGATGAATCAGTCAGTAAGGACAAGTCATTATATGTATATAGATGTATATATAGGTATATATATATGTAAGTATATAATGATACCTACAAATTAGTATCAGTCAGATATTTTGAAGGCTGGCTTAGTATGGTACCTACACTGTTATTATCAATTACGCAAAGGTAATTTTTTTAAATAGTTTACTTAAAAGTTAAACTTTGTTTTGACTTTACGAAAATTGTATAATCAATAAGTCTAATAAGGTTACCTTTTGTAAACAAAATTTTGTAAATAAATAAATACTCATATACCTACATATTTTTGTACCAGTTGTTGTGATTAATAAACAAACAATCTTTATGTAAGTTAAAATTTTGTAACAACGGCTGTGATCAAACCCGCACCGCCCGCCGCATTTTGAATGTGTTTTCGTACGAATTTTACTTTAACGTAAACATACGAATTAAACATGCACACTGGTTGCGTTTTGCTCAGTTGAAATACCAGAGTGATTGAGCCGACCGGTGACATTTTTTTCTATATCCATGACGTTTATTCGTTCCAACGCATAGAAAATCCAAACAAGTTTGAATTGATTTCTGCCGTCAGTCGATACTGTACGCGCGTACACGCACGACTAGCTCGCACCTATTGTCCGAGGTACAACAGTAGTCGGAGCATCGGGATGTTTCGTGGTGCTCCGTGCGTATTCAAACGTGTTCGTACAAGTCAAATTCGTACGAAAATGGATGAAGACCTTATTCATTACTGCACTGAGCTCCAACCGGACTGCGATATCTAAACACAAAAACTAAAGGTCCGTTCACGGTTATGTGTTCGATTAATGTGCTTAATTGTATTATGACCGTTCGTTTCTGAATTAAATAAAATAAATTAAAAATTAAAAACAGATCGACTGACTGACTAATCCCTAATCTCTCAAACAATAAACACTAGAAGGTTGGGGGTTTGGGGGTTGGTGCTTTTTATTCCGCCGTTCATACAACGAGCTGTTCGGACCATGGTATGAATGGTCTAAGAAATCTTTATAAATTGGGCGATTTGAACTCGAACCCGTAACTATTTACACAAATGGGCGAATCTACATACTGGAAGTAATTATCTGATTTTACAGACAAAAAAAATAAAAAATCTTTTTATTACATCAGACAGCGACACTATTGGCTGGTTTAATATATAATATAGGGTTTATACTTTTTCAAAAAAATGTTCGATTACATAAAGGGTTATTTTTTTCAAAATCTAATGACTTATTTTTATTTTTACGGTTGGTTTATGGTTACGGTTTAGGAATAAGCTGTCATATAAAATATTATTCGTATGAAAGACCCCTTTAACGAAGTCCTTCACAGGTAGGTTTCATATAGACAGACTGACACTTATTATATTATAACACTTCCCTCGCGTATTCACGTCGGCGCGTGTGATACGTGACACGGACGATCCGCTGAATATTCATTTAAACCGCAAAACTACATTTGAGAAGTTTAGTTCTGTTTTAATATTCTATATGCTGGCACCATGAACCAATAAAATAAGGCGGACGGAGTAGTGTTAAACATTAACTGACGCACCCAATCTAAATCACACGGACACACGCACGCACACAGTCACAAGACAGTAAGTCTACCGACCGCCATTGTGTTTTCGTCAAAACCACAGTGGTTTCGTCAAAAAATATCAAGGGATTATATTTCACAGGTAAGCAAGTAATTTATTTACCTTATTTCTTGTCTTTAGACTTACAAATTAATGAGATGCATTAGAAACAAAACCTCGGCGTCACTAGCCAGTGCTGCCAGTAATTAAACAAGTAAATTACCCCGGAAATGTGGAAGATTGATAGTCTCTTGTACTAATACAAGTTTTAAGGTTTCGTACTTAAAAAAATTTAACATTTATAAGATCACTTTGTTGTCCGTCTGTGTGTCTGTCTGTCATAACCCTTTTTCTCAGTAAATCAAGTTAACGCAGTTAAGAGACAAAGACGTCAGACGAGCGATACAGAATTGCACAGATTCTATTAGTGGTAAGTCACTTCTTTATTTTTTGACTGACTTCGAAAGACGTTGAAGGTTCTAAATTACTTAGTGGTTCTCAGCGGTGTTTTCGTAACTTCTTTAGACCTTTGCCCATGTCTTAGGGCCTGCGTAAACCAGCGGACGTGATAGCAGAGGTTATTAAATTTATCAATGTAAGGTGCGGCCACACTGCTGCGTAAAAGACGGTGACGGTGCGTATACGCGGTGTGTAAAGGTGATGAAGGTATGCGTTAAACAAGAGAAAAGTACTTGACGCGTCACCGCGATTCCGTACAGTCACCGTGTTTTGAGCACAGGTGTGGGCGGACCCATATGCAAGTATGTACTTGCTATTTCAATTGAAAAAAGGAATTTGTTTCTTATGTTTGTTAAGTCAGAACTTTGATCATTCCGAACCGATTTGTATGTGTTAATCTATTGAAGTATGTATTCATAAAATTAGTAACGGTTCAAATAAATAAATAATATTTTTTTTAAAGGTAAAATTTTCGAGCGGCTGCGGCAGGATTCGAACCCACATCTCTGGCCTATACGCGCCAAGTGTGCTGACCAACTGCACCACGCAGCTCCCGACCGTTCGCCCCGAAACTTGATCGCTTGCAACCGCCATTACTTGGCGTGTGGTGCCATCTATTGAAACTAGTTTGTAGCCCCCAACTCCTACGTTCCAATTTTAGATTGGATAGGCGTAAGAAACGATATACCAATTCTATAGTGGCTATTTGTAATTGCGGTTGCAAGCGATCAAATGTTTCGGGGAGAAGGTCGGAAGCTGCATGCTGCAGTTGGTCAGCACACTTGGCGCGTATAGCCTAGAAATGTGGGCTAGAATCCCGCCCCGCCGCCGCCGCTCGAAATTTTTTCGCTATTAAAAAACAAAATATAAATAATAAATAGGACGTTTTGCTTATCTGTTTGTTTCTATAATTTCAGATGCCCAATCAGAGTCGAAAAGAAATGCAGCGTTGTTGTTGCTGCCATATTTGGTGCCTTCAATAGTGTCAAAGAAAAAAGGAAAGCACTCTTGGAAGCCATCGCGTAGTCAAATCCGGGATAAACCGTTTGCTTCCTACTAGGATTATTGTGAAGCATTGTTTATTGTATAAGTAATAGAAAAGTAAGGTTGCACTCCTGTAAAATATTTTATTCCTGCTTTCGTAATGTTGTATATTTTATTAACCCATTGTTTATAGATAATAGGCCAACACCGTTGGACATTCGACGGCGTTGTCAAGATGAATGCTGTAGGGCTTTATGCTGTTTATTTTTGACTGCAGGGCAGGTCATCTTGACAACTACCAGTGAATTAGATCTTGTGTCATTGTCATCGTATTGACAACTTTAAGGCAGCCGCCCGACATAGAGATGGGTGACCGCAAACTTTTCTAGCACTTATTGCATTTTTGAATCAATATTTTTTTCCTTGCTTAGTTAATTTTATAGGAGTGTAGTGTAATGTATTGTAGTGTGCCGCCGGCGTCCGTCGTCCTCTTAAGGGCGAGGCAATATATCTCCCTCGTTTTTTCCCTTGACTGTATTACTGTAGCACCGTAGGCCTAGATGCTCATGTTTCCAGCGCGGCCACGCGGACTCACTGGATGCCAAGGTGCTGCAGAACTCGAGTTCTTTGGCCGGGAACCCCTGTTTCCTCCATAATCTATGGAGATTTTTTTTGCTTCAGATTAGTGCTAATGTAAATGTCTCTGCTACGTCTCTTCATTAAATATTTTGTGGATTTCCATATTTTGTTTAGGCTTCCGTGCCACCGGATGCTTAGGTAAAGCTTTAGTTTTAAAAATATACATTATGTAATTTTTGTATACAGGGTGTCCCAAAAATGGCACGCCAGGCTGACACTGAAGATAATTTAGCTATAAACCTATCAGATAAAAAAAAAATAAACAAAAAAAAAATAATAATCAAAAAAAAAAATTTAAAAAAAACAAAGTGGAGTTTTTAGAAAAGAAAAAAGTGGCATTTTCTCCAAAACTAAGAGACTTTTACTAGAATCATGTTATTTTTATTCTGATGGGTTTAAAACGAACTAAAAGTGGAGTTTTTAGAACATAAAAAAGTGTCATTTTCTCTAAAACTATGAGACTTTTACTAGAGTCATGTTATTTTTATCTGATAGGTTTATAGCTAAGCTATCTCCAGTGTCAGCCTGGCGTGCCATTTTTGGGACACCTTGTATATTTAAATAATATTATTGGCAGCACTTGTTTTTGATAAAAATGTATCCTAAAGGCAAAGTCAACCAAGAAATTGCTTTACCACTTTCTCGTATGAACATAAGCTTCAAAGAAGGAACACTTACTTGGTTCACTATTCATTTGCAAAACTGTATTTAGTTTTAACTTCTAGGACAGGGAAGCATTGTTCTTTAACCTTATAAACGCCATTGAAGACCATACATTGTAAAAGTGACCTACGTACACAAACCTTCCTTAATAGTACTTACTATATTTTTCTTTAAAACTTCTTAATTATGTACCATATACTCGAAGTCAACAGAAATAGGCAAATATGTAAACTAACCAGTAGGCTTAGCCAAAGTAACATTAAGAAAACGATAGCGAAGTTCGAAAAGAATAAAAAGTATGAGATTGACATAAGCCGCGCTAAATCACGTGGTCAATCTTATGTCAATCCCATACATTTTATACTTTTCGAACTTCGCTGTCGTTTTCTTAATGTTACTTTGGCTACCGCCATTGATTTGTTATTTCTTGATAATTTTAATTTCTTAATTATGCACTATATACTCAGAGTTAATAGAAATAGGCAAAGATGTAAACAAACCAGATTTATTATTTCTTGATAATTGTAATTTGTGAATTTTGTGCACTGAATGTTAAATTGATTTGTGAAAATTATTTTTAATAAATAAGTAATACCTAAAAATACATGTTATTTCTTTACAAATCTATTACACGATTACTCACTTGCGACACCAACGACGTACCTAACTTAAAATGATATGCGGTTAAAGTTTAAGTTTCGTATTTGTTCTATCTTTTTTGTTTGTTATTGATGAATTTAAATGGACGTACATGCTAGTTGTATAGGGAAAATACTATGTTATATGTTGTATTAATTTGTTATGTTTTGTACTATTTTAAATTAACTTGTTGCTTCATCTTGCTACTGTTTCTTTACATGCTTATTTAATTAATATTTTGATTTTTGCGAGATCTTGTTGGATTTGCTGTTATTCTTTTGTACGTTTTTTTTATGCTTCGTTAAACTTTCAGATGGAAACTTTAACAACAAAACATAAATCACTTACAGGTAATAACAAAAATACAATATGCAAATTAAATGAAATTTCACAACAAGTAGACTATTAATGACATGTGTAACATCAGCAAGACTGGTATGTTTCACATGTCATTAATACTTTTCTTGTTGTGAAATTTCATTTAATATAATGTAACAATAGCAATATAAAGCAACAAGTTAACTGTAAATAGAACAAGCCAATAATGCAGATTCAACAAGGTAACATAACAAACAACATGTTGATAGAACAAGCACGTACTGTAACTACAACAAGATAAAGTAACAAGCGTATGTAGATTCTACAAGGTAGTCATGTCACAACAACATGTAGAAGAAGTAAAAACAAAAAGGCGAGCATGTTATAACTATATGCTCAACACGTAAGTGTAACAAGCTAGTCATGTCACAACAACATGTCAAACATGTTAAAACTACATGCTCAACATGAAAGAGTAACAAGATAAACTAACAAGTTGATTGTAGATTCAACAAGCTAGTCATGTCACAACAACACGTCGAACATGCTATAAGAACAAGGCGAGCATGTTAAAACTAAATGCTCAACACGTAAGAGTAACAAGATAAACTAACAAGCTGATTGTAGATTCAACAAGCTAGTCATGTCACAACAACATGTCAAACATGTTAAAACAACAAGGCGAGCACGTTAAAACTACATGCTCAACACGTAAGAGCAACAAGATAAACTAACAAGCTGATTGTAGATTCAACAAGCTAGTCATGTTAAAACAACAAGGCGAGCATGTTAAAACTATATGCTTAACACGTAAAAGTGACAAGATAAACTAACAAGCTGATTGTAGATTCAACTAGCAAATCATGTCACAACAACATGTCGAGCATGTTAAAACAACAAGGCGAGCATGTTAAAACTATATGCTCAACACGTAAAAGTAACAAGATAAACTAACAAGCTGATTGTAGATTCAACATGCTAATCATGTCACAACAACAAGGCGAGCATGTTAAAACTATATGCTCAACACGTAAGAGTAACAAGATAATCTAACAAGCTTATTGTAGATTCAACAAGCTGTCATGTCACAGCAACGTGTCAAGCATGTTAAAACTACATGCTAAACTTGTAAAACAATTGGAAAACTTCAACCTGACGTAACGTAGAAATAACATGATAAGCAGCTTGTAGAATCAACAAGTTACATTAAACAAGATCTAACTTGCTGTTTCAACCAAAGAGCAGGTAGGCGCTATTTTAACCCGAAAACTGGTTGAATCAACCTGAAATCTGGTTGTTTTTTTTCTCAGTGATGGCTGGCACTGTGTAAAATATGGGAATGTTTGGAGAGATGTGTAAATAGATGGATAAGGTAGCAAATGTGTCAGAATGGAAGTAGACCGCCTCTCTGGTCTAATGGTTAAGACCACCGGTACTCAGACACAGAAGTCCTGGGTTCGATTTCTAGTAGGGTAAGTACATGTTTGTAATCGGTTTGGTATCTGTGGAGACCCTCGGGTCTGGGTAGGAAGGCGGAAGCTGGTTAGGAAAACCCCACAAAACCATCCGCGCCGCCCCGGGCGTTGTGGTTCTCGGGCGAATAGTTTTCCACTTTAAAAAAAATTGGTTATAGGAATGGTTTTAATTCCGCCTGGCTACCACCATCTAATATAAATATGTCGCCATAACATCAATGTTAGTATCTTTATAAAGATAAGATAGCCCAGAGGCTCAGTAGCCAAGGATTCCGGGTGAAATGCGCTTCTACTTTCGGCCTTATCGTCACTTAGCAACAGGTGATACCTATGAATGCCAAAGAAATGGAAAACAGAGACAGCTATCTGATCGATATGTATAAAAATTATTGTTTCTTTGTGCTCCGTATGGCGTTTCCATACCTTTCAACCTTCGATCAATAATGTAGGTACTAGATCCCCGCTGAGCGCTTGAAAAACGGTACGGTGCCACGGGGCCACCATGACGTTTGTGGCGATGACAGTAAATATTAAGTACAAATATTTTGCAACCTTAATTAATGTTTATACTTAATATTTAAGGTTCACAGTAAGCTGAAGTTGTTGATTGTATCAATTTGTATCCAATGTATTTTCAGATTTTGTTATTCGAAATTTAAATGTAGGTATGAGTAAACTAAAATACTCGATCAAAGCTTTCAAACTATTGCGATGAAATCCCGCATAGGCTTCTGAGTTGGTAAAACGTAAAACGTATTTTTATGTACATACTAGCGGCCGCTCGCGGTTTCACCCGCGTGGTTCCCGTTCCCGTAGGAATATCTGGATAAAAATCCTATGTGTTATTCCAGGTTATAAACTACCTGTATACCAAATTTCATTCAAATCCATCCATCCATTGCAGCGTGAAGAAGCAACAAATATACGAACACACACAAACTTTCGCATTTACAATAATATAGTAGGATTATGTTTTTTATTATTTTATGTAAACATGGTATTCAGAATCTTTATTTTTAATTATTTTGTTTTATTTTTCATCGAAAAGCTTAACGTTTTTTCCTTTAAGCATAAAGGAAAAAACGTTAAGCAAACATAGTTCTAGTCTTATCTCTTTTGTTTGCATAAACTGTACGCCTTTTCAATCTACAACCAGTCACAACAGAACCTGCGACAGAGATGCATTGGTATACAAATAAAAATTCAGCACGTGTCAATTTTAACTGGTCAATAGAGGTTGATGATATTACGCAGCCGCATTTCAGTAAATATTATTGCGGAGGGTCAACAGTTGGTGTTACTGGTAGTATAGGTATAACATACAAAGGTTAATGTTAGGTACAAACCTACGTTACCCGCTTTTAAAACTACACCTACTTAGATGTTTTTTTTTGAGAGTGTGCTGATTGGCTCAGACGTCATTTTCAACTTAACCGGGCTTTTTTTGGGGGCGGTAAGAAACTTAAAGGGTTCCTCAAGCCGTGTAGAACGAATCACCTTCGGAGGTTTTCTAGAGGGGACGGCATCACGCATTAGTGCGTTCTCCGGGCTCTACTAGATTCTCCGAGGGGTTCAGATCGGATCGGAGAGCGGAACAACCCGAGGGCGCCTCTAAAGTTCTACGAGTACGGTTTCTCGTGCCTAAACTAGTGTGCATGTTTAGTGTATCCTGTAAATGTGTAGTGGCATTTAGAGGATCGGGCGGGATACACCTAGATGCATAATGAAATTGTTGTATGATGTACTTACTAGTAACACAAACAGAAGCATAAATAACTTTAATTTTATATTTTAAGCTATATAGCTTAAAATATAATATACATAATATTCTGCGTTCCCATATGGGATCGCAGAATATTTTGTATATTGATCTTCAAACTTTAATATGAAGATGGCACTAAATGATGATGATGATATTATAAAGGTAGATACGTTACATTGTGCCTTGCCATCCCTTTAAGTATCGAACCCTAATTTAGATAAGTATCCTTTTAACCCTTTAATTGATTATTGATGTAAGAATAAACAAAGGACGCCTTTGTCAAACAAAACCTAACGCAAAAATTGGTTAGAAGTTTTCCGTTCGAAATTCGAGCGCACAGATACTTACACATTTTTAATTTCGACTAATATTTATTTGAATTTATTGCCATATGATGTAAAAGGGATAGCGTAATCAAAGCAATAAGAACATTAAAAGACAGCTAGTGCTTGTTATTTGGCATTTTATTAACGAACACTTAATCCAAATATGGGATTTTGTAAGCGGAACTGTCAACTGACTCAGTTGTCCTTCTTGGTGAGCGACTGAGGCCAAAAGCATGCAGGTTTACTTCTATTGTTCGGAGTGTCTTTGGGGAGCTAGTAGCGTATTTACCTTTTTTACTTATATACTCGTAATATTATTGGTCTAGGTGCCTGCCTAGTGCGAGTTTAGTTGGAATTCGGTCACGTTAATGAAAACGAAAAAAAAATTATGACAAAATTTTAAGTCTCCTCACCAGAAGGGAGGAGGGACGGATGGCCAAGTGTGAGTTATTCTTGACATTCGATAACGTTAACGAAAACGAAAATTAGCAGCGTCTCCTGCCGACATGCGAGAAGAGTTAAAATTTTGCAATACAATTTCGTTTTCGTAAACGTAGGTAATCGAATGAATACGGATAGTAAACACAACAAAACTCACAATATGTACTCTGAAAAAAAGGTGTATACCACAACTCGCATAGTTTTGTTACAATAATTAAGTATAGTCGACAATGAAATTGCTTTACCACCTTAGAAGTGAATTTTGTTTGCATATAATAAAACAGCAAGTTCTATTTTTGTTTAAAAGACCAAGTGACATATACGTTGTCATTATTGACAATGAGCCTTAGCGAAATTTTATTGTAATGGAAGTTTTTGTCAAAAGTGATAAAGCAATTTTTTGGTCGACTATACATGCCAGCATCGATACCAACTTCCATGTCGAATACAGCAAAGAGGATGTGTGATACTACTAGCTGTTTTGCGTATGATTCACTAATTATCCTAAATATAGAAATTGTAATTTTTACGTCATTCTCCATGAATGACGTGTTCATTTAATATGTCGTTGATCATTGCTTATATAGTCACCCTTGGAATTCCATTATTTTAATGTAAAGGCGAATAGGTAAATCAGCTATCTTAAATGTTTCCTTATAATGTATAATCTCTCGCTGGCGCTAAGCAACATTCGCAATGACGCGTAATCGGATGGGTGGCCAGGCCAATAAGGTCCTTAGTGATTTCGTAACATGGTATACGACCAATCTCATATCTACATTGGACTAGTGTGGTGGGTTGCAGCAGCCCAAATTATGTGAATAAGCCTGCGCCCAGCAGTGAGACGTTTATAGGCTACCTAGATAAAGGATAATATAGGATAAAGGCAAAAGATGTTTTCCGAAACAAATCGATAGTATTAAACAAATCGATAGTATTTTTTTGTTGAAATGTCGGTAGCCGAATGAACGCAGACGCTCGGGTTGAATGCGAAAAATCATGGTTCGATCTCAATAGCCCCGTTAGACTATCGTGAATCCATGCCTAACACAAGCGTATTAGCTTTTTAGGTGGATTCACAGGACTTTAAATAGCGCATTAAACAAATAAATAAAAATAAAAATCTTTTATTTCAGACCATTGATCCATAATTATTAGTAACAATGAGATTTTAAAAAACTATGATAGTAATAATAAAAAACAAAAGAATTTATGCATCATACAGGGTGTTCAGCAGATCGTTGAACATACGAAAATGGGGGGTAGGTTGGGTCCTCTACTAACCATTCAGGCATTTAAAAAAATCCTGGTCATAAAAATCATTTATAGGATTTTTGATTTGATTTTTTGAAATTTCGCCACAGTCGTACCTCTTAACCCCTATAACTTTTTCGTTTTTATAGCTAGGCCCAATTTTTTTTCTTTATTTGAATCTTAGGGGATAGTAGGTCCATAAAAAAATTGGTATTTGTTACAGGTTATTGCTAAAAACAAAGTTGTGGTCTCCAAAACCTAAAAAAAAGTTGAAATTAAATTTAACGCTCAACTTTGCTTTTCATTTAAAAAAAAAGTAAAGGTGATGGAAGGCTTCAGATTTTTCTAAAACATCTCCAAAGTGTAGCCTTTCTAATGGTATGTTATTTGTTTCGATATCATTTTCGTAAAAGGAGTTATTAATTTTTTAAAGTAATTGGACGATTTCGATGAAATTCTACTTATCAATGCAATTATGAAAATAATGTAACGACTTACTTTTAGGATGGTTACACAGAGCAGGTAAGTATTTATTTTTTTGATGTGTAACATCATACCGTGGTTACAGTATGATCGGCTCGTCTTCTTTACATAGGTACAAATTATTGTCAAATTGTTGTATTAGTGGGAGTGATTTCGTAGAAATGTGATCGTAACAGTGTTATACTGCCGCACAATTTATGAACGCAATAAGTACAACTTACTGTATTTGTGATTGTGATATTTGAGGTGCTGACATTACGATCTATTTTCTCGAAACTGTTCACATGTTCTTTACTTAGTTCATAAATTGCGCGGCAGGATGTTATGATTTTTATATGTCAAATGTCTTCTAATGAGTATTTAATGCATTCTCTATAAGATTTAAAAAAATATATGTCCGTCATTGTAAAATTCTATATTCTATTTTGATTTCAACCATTTTGTGTGTAATAGACTTATATACTATATTAAAAAATATTTACTGATGATATGTCTCAATAAAGTGCAGATCATTGATAATTTTCAGAATATAATGTTAAAATTGCTTATTACTATAGTGAGATGTCAAATGTTACACATCATATGCGACTACAGTAAGGCTCGTTCATTTTTTTTAATAATTGCTCTGTTAAAATAGCTATCTTTTTTCTAGCTTACTCTCTGTGGAACGCTTAAGCAGGTAATAATTAAGCTATAGTGTTTCGCTCATATTGCATCTTTTCTCTCTTTCACTTTTCTTTTTAATCGATGCAGAGCTTGCATCACAAATGAGAGACGACAATATGAGCAAAATTTAAATTAAATGTTCATAAAATAATTAATGTTTTCGTCATTTCATTGATTCTTTTAATAAAAAAATTTAATTGAAAAACATGTAACTTTCCGCATAAGTAGAATTTCATCGAAATCGTCCAATTACTTAAAAAAAAAATAACTCCGGTTACAAAAATGATATCGAAACAAATGGGGTTAAAGATATTTATTTCTCATAAAGAATTTACAATTCACTTAAATGAGAGATATAAAATTATTTTAAAACAAATGACATACTATTAGAAAACCTCCACTTTAGAAATGTTTAAAAAAAATCTGAAGCCTTCCATCACCTTTCCTTTTTTTTTTAAATGCAACGCAAAGTTGAGCGTTAAATTTTATTTCAACTTTTTTTTTAGGTTTGGGAGACCACAACTTTGTTTTTAGCAAAAACCTGTAACAAATAACAATTTTTTAAGGACCTACCATCCCCTAAAATTCGAATAAAGAAAAAAAAATGGGCCTAGCTATAAAAACGAAAAAGTTATAAGGGTTTAGAGGTACGGCTGTGGCGAAATTTCAAAAATTCAAATAAAAAATCCTATAAAAAGATTTTTATGACTAGGATTTTTTTAATGCCTGAATGGTTAGGAGTTGACCCCACTTACCCCCCATTTTCGTATGTTCAACGATCTGCCGAACACCCTGTATAATGCATATACCTATGAGGCCCTTCAGAAGCACTAGGTACATGTGCATGAACATGCACCCAGTGCCCCTGAATGGCACGCTAAGGTTTATGACCAATCACATTCAGAATGCTGTTGGCGCTCCCACGAGCCCAGCGCATAAGTGAAATTTAAAAAAAACATTATTCCAAACAAACTAAATAAAAAAATAAGTTTTACTTTACTTATATTTAAAGTTAAAGCATAAGTGTTCAGTACTATACTATACTATACAGTAACCGACCATATAATAAGTTACCGTTACCCTCCAGTCCGGATAGCAGTTTGAGTTATTGAAATATCCGTTCCGCGTACGACGACACGTAGCGCAAGCGGCGTCACAAATAATCTCGAATACGTATTATGACAACAAGCAACGGAGTCTAAATCAAATATTATGAACAACACTTTTGTTACATATATAAAAAAACCTTAAAGAAAGATATATTTAAAGTTTTAACCTTTCAATGGGTGCAACAGATCTTGTGAGAAATTCACGGAAATCTACTAAGTACTAAGATCTACGATTTTATTAAATGAGATAAATGCTTGCCCGTAAGGAATAAAAAAGGGGACATAAAAAAGCTACTAGTTAATAGCACTCAATGAGACCGCACCCTAAGCAAAACATTGGCGAAATAAATCGTATCACATTAGGTACAACGAATTCAAAAGAGATGCTATATGAAATATCGTCTTTTACTTTTAAATACTGGATACCGGTATTTCGGATGAAATAAAAAAGTGTGCGCCTATTATTGCGGAACGCTGGATATCCTGCCATTTCGGGTTCACCGAATACAATATCAAAATACAGAACAGAAATTTTCCGAGTAAGTAACCGAACACCGAACAAAAAATACTGTTCCCGGAAATCTGGCTCCCTCTCTTTATTGTGTCTCGTAACAGCATGCGATGCGAGCATGAAATCTATATACCTATATAAAAATCAATTGCTGTCCGTTAGTCGGGCTAAAACTCAAGAATGGCTGGACCGATTTGGCTAATTTTGATTTTGAAATATTTGTGGAGGTTCAGGAAAGGTTTAAGCGGTGAGAAACATAAATAATAAGTAACGGAAAATACTAAAAACGACAATTTAATTTCTCAATACAAAATTATTTGTTATTTATTTATTTCGTTGTCATGGAAACTGTCAAAGCGGTACGTACAACATATTTGTATATTTTATATTATTTTTATTTTAAATGTTCCTAACCACAGTTAGGAACATTTTGTTGTACGTACCGCTTCTTTGACAAACATTTGATGTCTTTTGTCATTTGGTTGGTTGTCCAATATTTATAGGTGTGTATTGTGTATGTTTCATAGCTGCAGTATGAGGTCCGATCTCTTTGGTCTGTTTTGTTGGAATACAAAACATTTCTGTTTCAGAAATAAAAATGTGTAAAAGTGTCAGTTGGTTGTCGTAAAAACAAAATCATCATCATCATCATCATCATTAGCCCATAAAGTCCCCACTGCTGGGGCACGAGCCTTCCCTATGGATGGATAGGAAGAACGGGCCATAAACCACCACGCGGGCCCAGTGCGAATTGGTGGTTATTAACAACTACTAATGCAGCCGAAAAAAGAAAATAAATAAATAAATTTAAAGACGAATATTAAAATCTATCATCAGTTTGTCAGTGCCCGAAAACTTTATTTACTGTATTACTGTTATTGTTTTAAAATGCCGAGGAGAAGAGGACTTGACTTAGGTCGCGATGTCAATCAAACGTGTAACGAGCTAACTCACATGCAAACCGCACTGGCGACCAGCGAGAGACAGATAATGATAACATTCGTTTGTATGGCAGAATTGCGTTCCACAGTGAATAATAATGAAGTAGATAACACAGTTCCTGTAAACCTGGAACGAGTAGCACTCCACTACGACCCGGAAATAGATTGTTGTGCCGTAACAATTGGGGAAATGACAACCATTTGTCAATATTGTAAAACGTTAAAATACAGCGGTGAATCTACTAGATTATGTTGTGTTGATAGTAAAGTAAAATTGCCACAATTAATAATTTATCAAAAACAAAAATTATGGTATCTACCTTGAAAGTGGGCATGAAATTTTCCTGTACAATAAGCGTTGCGCCAAACGACGTCATTTGAAAGCAATTGTTATATTTTTGGAAATGTTTTTAGAGTAATTTCCCACCCCAGCCGATAATGTTTAAGTTTTGACCATATTTTTCACCAATACATGTAGGGGATACGAAGTTCACCGGGTCATCTAGTGTTTAATAAAAACAAAGTAAAGGCCAACATTTATCGCGAATCTTCTTTTGTTTTCAAAAATAAACTATTTTCATTGTCTATTCTTCGTTTCTATTTTAGATAAAGTAAACGTAATTTTTGGATACTAATTTCAAAAAATGATGAGTGGCGCACGCACGCACGCACGCACGCAAGTACACATGTGTTATTAATTGTAGTTTTTCTTATTTTTGTTTTGTTTATTTCACTATTTGTTATCTTTGTAATATTTGTGTGGTCGGAAATAAATGGTTTCATAATCTTATTTAAATAAGTTTTACACGTTTGTTGATACATTTTTCTTTAATTCTGCTTCTTCTAAAATATGCTTCAAATACTAAATATATATTTAAATCTAAATATATAATATGTGCGTACGTACTTAATATACAAATACCAAGTATATCTTGGAACGCATACCCTCTACACCGGAACACAGCAATACAGTACAATAACTGCATGGCGGCGTATACTACTCGTTATAGGGTAGGATGCGAACACACAGAAGGGTTCTGTGCGGGAGCTATACCGACGGCATTACTTATGACGCATTACATACAAATACGGCTACATCACAGACGCTAGAGGCACAAAATAAGGAGACCGAAGAATGTAAGCTTATAATATACCGCCGCGCTCGAACAACGCACGCATATACCCTCGACGTACACGGAATCTATTTGGACCATCACAAAACACTCCGATCGCAGCTGTTGCGAGATTCCGTGTCCGTGGTTGTATGGGTTAGTGGCGTTTCCACCCGAAAAATTATCATTAAATATGACGATTATTTATGATCACGATTCCATCCGTTTTTTGAATCAAGTACAGTGAAGTCCAACAACAGAAAATATTTTTAGCAAGTGATTAATTGTGGTTAATTATTATGGTATCTTTTCTGCGCCGGCCGTCGCGCGCGATTGTTTTAATATGGAACGCACTGCAAACGTGCATTAGCAGTCCGACAACAAACGTCTAAATTGAAAGTGCCCTATGTGTATGTAAGTGTGTGTAGCTCGAGCGCGTCTGTATGAAGCTTACCTTTTGCAGTCTCATTACTGTGTGCTGGAGGTCTGTCTATAACGTTATCGGTCCCGATCAAAGTTCAAACATGACGTTGACTCAATCTGAGGCGTAGCATTGTTTTGTTTCAATGGCCGTATATAGGTGCAGCTTTGTTTACTGTCTCCCGACTGCCGAGCTACATTATTAATGTGTACACTATTTCCGATGCATAGCGCTACGAGTATTGATTTGTGACTATTTTTAAAGAAGAAAGTTAGTAAAAATCTGAAGTGGAACTTTTTCGATGCATAGCGCTAGCCGCTAACAAGTATTGATTTGTAACTATTTTTAAACATAGTTTAGTAACAACCGAGTGTGAAGTTAGATGGCGCAGCGGCATGTTGCTGCTGCGTTTTTAAATGTTATGCAACTTTCGTAATGGCGGGAAACCTGATAGGTGATAATTGTGTTTATCTCTAAGCTCCTGTGTACTTTGAAAGGCACAAGGTGGTGATCGCAGTAAGATGGCAGTTGTTTAAAGCCAAACTTAGTCAGTACTTGACGTTCATATTTAAGTGCCATTTATATGCCTAAATTAAATTAAAAAAAATAATTTCATTTTTATTTAATACGTGTATCATTTCAAATCTGCGTGGTGGATTATGATGACTCGGTCTTCCCTTGTGCTATAGTTTATGTGGGAAGCTCAGAGCCCCGCCGTGGGACATTTTATTTGCTGATGATAATGATAATGATGATACATATGGATGTCAAACAAGTAGGTATTGACTAATATATGAATATGAATATTGATTTAATAATTAAAATTATTATTACTTATCATTATTAGCTACAATATAACCAAACTAATCTTGATATAAAAAATATATATTACGCATGAAGTACCAACAATGTTTGATATCGTGCACCCACGTTAAAAAACATGACATTGAAACATTTCCAATATTTTTCTGTATCATATTTCAAATGGAACACTACAATCGCTTGCGTACCAATGCCTGACAAAGTATTTTCGACAAACGTTTCTACAAAGTTGGAATGACCTATTCATAGTCGAATATATTCCAGAAATATCAAAATAGTAACTATTATACGCAATATCATATTCAAAAACCATTGCAATCGATCCTTCGGGATATGAAGGCTGTGACAATAAACGGTCTGAATATGGAATTCCTGAATTCAAGACACAATAGAACAAACTGTCCGTGCGTGAACTCAAGCGCATTAGTGTTCCACGTCTAGGGCTGCCATCCGTCCGGGTTTCCCCGGATTTGTCTTAGTTTGGAGGGCGCCCAGGGAGCGTCCGGGCGGGGTTTCTGAAAAGTGTCCGGGAGAAACCCGGGCACTTTTTATATCAGGGGAAATCTGATTAACTTGACAGAATGGAATGATTAGCAATAAATAGCATAGCATTTCATAGTTTAGTTAAGTTTTTGTGCAGCAAATATATCCGTGCGCTCGTGAGTCTCGCGTGAAGTGACGTGACGTGACCCTAGTCAATTAAGTTGATTTTTTATAAATATATAAAAATATGATAACTAGGTATGTTTTTATTTTATTGTAATTTTTTTTTTCGAGGGAGTCCGGGGATTTTTTTTTATTTCACCTAAATGTCCTGGGTTTTTAAAGTTTTTGTCCTTGGTCCGTAATTTAGCTGATGGCAGCCCTATCCACGTCCGATAATCGGTGACCGATTTTTAGTCGGTGAAAATGCAAAGTATGGTGACTATATCGGTATTTTTTCGCCGAGGTTTTACCTCGGCGAAAAAATCGTTCCGATTGTCGGTCGTGGACGGGAGAAGTTATTATAGTGACTGTTACGTTACACTGAGGGCTTGATACCGATACCGAAAATACCGTTTTATAAGGATTTAGACAGCAACAATAATTAACCCCAAAATTATAATCGTATAAATGAAATAACGTAACGGTTCTTAAAAACATTAACCAATTATTAATTTGACCTAAGCATGCATTTCTGTGAAATGTTATAAAAACGCAATTCACGGAACAAAATAGATACGTCATAGCAAATTTTCCCATACAACTTCTATTAAAAAAATAGTTTTGACATTGAAATGAAACAACTTTTACATCTACTCGCGTTTATTTTACACGTTACTTTTAAATACCTAATGTTTATCCTGAAGTTTCGAACCCTTTGCAGGGTCCGAGGTCACAGGAAGACTGAGGTGATGGTCGTCTCATAATTAGTTAGTAGCTTGTATACCCTCATTTGAATTTAATCAGGTGCGTTCCGTTTTACGCAGAAAGAGCTTACAGTATCTTTTGGTATGGCAGTATGGTGTTGGGGCTGGGATTTAATATTTTGTATGATGGGATCCCAGTCTAGTGGTAGATTCCAACCATCTTCTCTATTGAAATTAGTATGTTTTTTAATGTCAATAGCCTCGCGTATCATCCTAGGGATGAATCGTTGTTCTCTAACGAGTAAGTATTTGTGGTTTATCAAATCTGATGTAATCCATATTGTATGACATTTACTCGTTAATTTCACAAAGAAATCTTTTACATAAACTTGCAGCTTTGGCGTTTATACGCGGTTGAACTTAAAATATATATAAGTATACACGTGTTATTTAAACTACGCAAAAACTCTTAGGTGGTGACTCAGTCCATGAAACTGAACAACTTTTGTTCTACGACTTATGGAAAATCGCGAAAAAAAATGTTTATACTTCCATAAATAGATCAAAACTGACCAAATGAATTCGTTTGAAGAGACGATTTTTTTTGCGAACTTCGAAAAGTCTTAGAACAAAAGTTGTTTAGTTTCATGGACTGAGTCACTTAAGAGGTTTTGCGTAATTTAAATTACACGTTATATACTTATATATATTAAAAAATATATGAAAATAGTACTTTTTCGGTCTTTTAAGTGGTTTCGGGAGTATAATACTAAGAATAATTATTTATTTTAACACAGACATCAAATTATTAATTATACATTTTAAAAAAATATACATTGTTTGCTTGTTTTCGTGTGATTTAGCACTTGGGTTAATTTGGTGTCGGAGTTTTCCAAGTAGGCTTTTAAGATCTCTGACGTAACTTCTTTTTACGAACGCCACCTTGCGATAGCATTCGGGACCAACAGCTTAACGTATTATTCTAAATAACAGCATTTCCGGACTCAGCTTCAGAGGAACGAAACTGGTCATGAACACGGTGAAGTCGTCAAATTCTGCCAGTTCACTTCTTTGCTTGTAGATGCTGTGCTGAAGATCCTTCGAATCCCCATTTGCTGGTCAGCTTCAAGCTTCCACTGGCAATATTCAAATCATCACCAACGACTTGCAGGATCCTTCGAGTTCATGAATGTTTTTTGCACCTTATGTGCTTCTGTCCATTGACGATTTAAATTCACAGTGAGAGATCTTGCAAAATTCAATATTTTTTCACAATCTTCTTGCGAAATTCAAGCAAAATGCAGTCTAAAATTGCTTGATGCAGTCGTTTGTAGTCCTTGACGTCTCCTTCTCGTAGAAATACGTAAATGTGCAGGTAAGTACCAAATCCAGCCATGATATTAAGAGATTAGTTTTCTTCACGTTAAAATTTTTAGGTATGTTGACTCTTCAAGGGTTGAATGTCTAATGACGCTGCAGCAGGAGCTCCCGTTTGTTTTATTTGATTCATAAGCGCGCAACTAGCAAGTGTCCCAACACAAGGAGACTAAGAAAGGGCAATAGAGAATGAAAGAGATAGCAATATTAGGGAATGGGAGGGGAATATTTAGCAGGTAATAATGCGTCACTCGGTCATTAACTGCGCTTTGAGAAATAGCTCTAACAACTAAGAAGTAAAATTTTATTATGATTTTTTAAATTAAATTATCTATTTTTTTAAATAATACAAAGTCAAGAATCGTCATCAAATAGTGGATTTTAATATTTGTTATATTGAAAATATACAAAAATTAAATAACTTAACAAAATAAAAACATTAATTGCTACAAATAATTATAATAAAAAAAATTAAAGTTCCGATGCTTATTTGCTTGTTTGCCAAGGCTGCAAGTATATGCAAAAAACTTATTTGTGAAATTAACGAATAAATGTAATACAATAATATAAAAAAAGGTTTCATTGCTATCTCTTTTGAACACAACGAGAAAAAATATATCATTCAGTTTTGCTTCATACAAATTTTTTTTCAATATTTTTTTTGGCAAAAGTTAAGATTTTCCTGAAAACTGCTAGAACAAACGTTGATGAGCGTTACTTATCTGTCCGTATATTTTTTTTTATCCCGAAATTATGACCTTGAGTCCTATAACCACCATATTCAAAATCCGGACCACTGTGCATCGCCCGACGACGCCAAAAGAGCTCTTTAAATACTAAAAGTGAAGTCAAGTAATTTCTCGTAAGTAGTTAAAACGTGCCTCTGCCAACATACACGCAACGATAGCACAGCTCTATTAACTATTTATTCACCGCTTTAAAACAAAGCATTTTTTTATAGTCATATCGTCAAATTACTCTGCTCTGCTCTGTCTGATGTTAAGGGTGCACCGTCCGTAAGTGACAAGTGTCATATATTTTATTTATGTCTTCGTCCATGTTTATTTGATGCCGCACGGCCATACTAATTTTGTATGGGGAATTTAAGGTGCTTAAAGATCGAAATAATTGTAAACACGTACCCTTTGATACTAAATATATATTTTATTTATGTAATACGTATTTATTCACCGCTTTAAAACAACGCATTTTTATAGTCATATCGTCAAATTACTCTGCTCTGCTCTGTCTGATGTTAAGAGTGCGCCGTCCGTAAGTGAAAGTGTCATATATTTTATTTATGTCTTCGTCCATATTTATTTGATGAAGCGCGGCCATACTAATTTTGTATGGGGAATTTAAGGTGCTTAAAGATCGAACTAATTGTAAACACGTTCCCTTTGATACTAAATATATATTTTGTTTATGTAATACGATAGTATTTTCAATTATATCAACTTAACCGTGACTACACTTTTGGCTTGTTTTGGTCGGCGCACTCTTAACAGCTAGTAGAGCAGGATTGTACCTTACTAGCCTCACCTTGCAGAACCACAAGTTGCTTCTAATAATCCTAACTTAATACATAATATTTAAATGCAAAAGTGAGTTTGATTGTTTGTTTGTTGCTTGATACGCTTTCACGCGTAAACTATTCAACCGATCATCATTAAATGTTGTAAACACATATTCTCAAGAGTGTAATAATATAATTTTAGTATATTAGGTATTATACTCTAGTTTTTTCTATATTTTAGTTATAAGTATTTTTTTTTTTAATTTCAGCATAAAAAATACATTAAATCAATAAAACAAACATTACACACACTACCATGTATTCGATACACACGCATATAGTATACTCTTTTCAAAATATTCAAAAATGGAATAGGAGCGGCCGAAATCTGTCAATGCCAATCAAAACTCACATTCTATCTTTTTTGATTTTTCATTGCTTAGGATACAATTCGTGCAGCCTTAATAAAATTACGGTCGAACCACTGGGCGACCACTAGTAAAAATAAAACCTTAAGGACTAACCTTGAGGTAGCACCAGCCGCATCGGGTGTACTCCGCCGTGTACTTGGTGGGGAAGCCAGAGGTCAGGTGCTCCACAATCTTCTGCGCCCAGTTCCTGCGCTCGGAGGCACTTGCACAGCTGAAGAGCACCTTGCGTGGCGTGCTCCGCCCCCCCGAGGATACCATCAGTTCGAAGCAGTAGGAGTTGCAGGTCGTGCTGTGGAGTGTCACGGTGAGTTAGTCATTGAAATGGCGATGTGATTGCTTTTTACATAATCAGGGCAATCGCGGATCGTGCTCAGTGGCAAGCACGTACCCATGGCCTTCATCTCACTTGGTAAGAAACGATAAAGCCGAAGGAATTCTCAACTGCTGAGGAACTGGCGCTCTTATTACAAGTGATCGAAATATGTAGACTAAAACCTAAACTTCAAGACGGGACACAATATGGAGATGTTAATACCACACAAAAAAGAAACTTGTAAGTATTTTCCTAAATTTCGAAAATTAATTATTCTACGATCGAAAGTATTAAAGATATTTAAACTTGATAATCCCAAAGACGATATAAAGCGTATACCTCTTCTTTTCCCGAATCTCTGTCGTGGCATTCGGGCCTGGGCCCCTGCCCAGGCCCGAATGCCCGTCTCTCTAGACGGGATCTTGAAAGGAGATCCTGATTTCGAAGATTGCAATCCTTCACCTAAGGACTAAAGGTTTAACGCGCCTTCCAAAGCACGGTCGTGATAATCAGTCTTGAATTGAACGATACAGCTGATATTGGACGGGTACAAGTAAATAAATAGGTAAATTAATAAACTTTCCTACACTCACACCAATTGTCTAGCCCAAGAGAAGCTTCGTTATATGAAACTTGTTAAATGATTACTAGACAACGGATAAACATACTTTAAATACTTAAATACATACTTATTATACATAGAAAACACTCAGACCCGAGACAATTTAGAAAAACAATAATTTCTAAATTGACTCAACCGGGGATCGAACCCGGGACCTCAGAGATGGCGACGCCATGAAAACCGGTGTACTAACCACTCAACCAAGGAGGTCGTCAATGATGATAGATAAAGGCTTTTATTTTTATCTGATTATCAATCCATGTATCAAGCATTGCGAAACATGCTCAGTTTCTACAATCGTTGTACGAACGCGCTAGCCAATGCATTTCAATAAATTCAATAACTTTATTAATTTATTCTTAAATGAATAAATGAATAATAATGAATAATAACGCATGCGTTAAATTTCGATTAATTCAATCACCAGATCAATTAAATTAAAGTTTTATTTGGTAATTTGGATAGCTATGAAGTTTTATAACATAAGTTAATTACATAGTCTTGCCATAAGTTCTGTCCCAACTTATACGAAGGTATTTAAAAAAAAGTAATATGAAGGTATTACTATTATTTGATGTCAGTATAATAAGTAAGTTTTATACTATTCATATTGCCTTACACAAATGTAACAAAACATCAGTCAAGATTTTCAACTTGTTAAAACCATTGAAAATAACGCAGAAATTTGTTTACCGGACCATCAAGCGTTACAATGAGTTTTCTTCTGTCAATGATAGGCCAAGGGCTGGTCGACCTCGAACAACAAAGAAATCAGCAGCTATCAAAGCCGTCAGAGAGAGAATCCGAAGAAACCCGACCCGTAAGCAGAAAATCATGGCTAGGGAAATGAAAATTCCCCTAGGTCTATGTCTCGTATCTTAAAAGAAGACGATAAGCTTAGGGCTTATCGAAGGAGGACAGGTCAGCTGTTGACTGCAGCCCTTCGTTTCAAACGAACTACGAAAGCGAAGAAGTTGTTGCAAAGACACGCAGATGGTGGCCATCGGAAAATTCTTTTTACTGATGAGAAAATTTTCACGGTTGAAGAGAAATTTAATCGTCATAACAACAGGGTCTATGCACACAGCTCCCAAGAAGCTAACGAGATAATTCCGAAGGTCGAAAGAGGCCACCATCCAGCATCTGTGATGGTTTGGTGGGGCGTGTCATACGAAGGGGTGACAAAGCTCCATTTTTATGAACAAGGGGTGAAGACACGAGCAATTAAACTACCAAAGCGATGTTTTAGAGAAGGTAGTTAAGCCACTAAGTAACACTGTATTTGCTGGTAAACAATGGATATTTCAACAAGACTCAGCACCAGCGCACAAAGCGAAATCAACCCAGCGCTGGTTAGACCTGAATTTAACGGATTTCATCGCCTTTGAAGATTGGCCCCCTGCAAGTCCTGATGTTAATCCTTTGGATTATTGCTTATGGAATATTTTAGAGGAGAAGGCCTGCTCAAAACCCCATCGAAATATCGAGTCGCTAAAGGCAGATTTAGTGAAGGCGGCTGCCTCGATACCATTAAATGTCGTACGTGCGGCCATAGATGAATGGCCAGGACGTTTAGAGAAATGTGTAAAAGCCAAAGGTCATTTTGAATAGTTTTAACATTTATATAATCTATATAGTCAAACGTTTAAAATACATGCTTTTAAAATTTCTCTAATTTTTTTTTCTCTACACTGGACATGTTTATATGTGGAACAGAATTTATGGCACGACTAGGTAATTAATTACATGGGAGAAAGTTAATTGGTTTTAACAAATTTATTATAGATTGCATGACTATTTAAATGCGAACGGTAATGACATTGACAAATTAATTAATATTCTTTATTAACAAAGTTGTAAGTACGTTCAAAAGGAAATCCAGGGAAATAAAAAATAACAAATCTAGATAAGTCGACGACGCATGTTTAAATCACCCCCCGCCCGATCCTCTAAATGCCACTACACATTTACACTAAACATGCACACTAGTTTAGGCCCAAGACACCGTAATCGTAAAACAATGGTAGGTACGAAGAACCGGTTCACACGCGTTCTATCTCAGGTACAGACATGTACCTGGGCGCTTCTCTCCTCCACCACGGCCCGGTCACCAGCCCGCATTTGGCAAGGATGGTGATTAATCTATTACCTATCAATTTTAGTGATGAGTTGATTTCAATGATGGAGGCCTTTGCCCAGCAGAGGACAGTCATAAGCTATTTGCTTTTTATTTATTTATTTATGTAAGAATAAATAATCTTTTACTCTTCATTGTAACAATATTCTTACCACTGGTAAGATAAGGTAAGTTACCAGGCACAATGTACATTGAGAAATCACACAATTCATGCTTTATCTTTATTTACTAATCATATTGTATAATGTCTGTTGATAACTAATTATGTTAAACATCATATCATGTCATATTAATATTATAAAGAGGAAAGCTTTGTATTTTTGTATGTTTGCAACAAAAAAACTCACTGGACCAATTTAAAAAATTCTTTCACCATTAGAATACTACATTAGCGCAGAGTAACATAGGCTATATTAAAAAAGACATCGCCACTCGTGCGAAGCCGGGACGGGCCGCTAGTATTAAATAAAAGCAGCAAATTGAAGCAGAGGCTGGCACTATAGATGACCATTCTTGTGCTTAGAAATACACAAAAGCTAACAAATTTGTGTTAGGTATGGTACCAGTACTTCTGTTCTATATCTATCATTTCTAGTTATTGTTGTAAGATGATAGTTATTTGATGATGAAAGTTTCATGTTACAATAGCTAATGGCTAGAATCTCCGTTTAGGCTTAACACCACAAGTATATGATATACGTAGGTACAAAATATTTTGAAATCAAATACACCGGTTTTTCTGAAAATGCAGCAACTTCTTGCAGAATACCTGAACTCCAAAAAAATGAAGATAAAGTTTTATGTACATTGACAAATTGACATTTCAATAAAAAAGAAGAATGAGGATATGCACATTCTTTATACTGACCTCCTTGGTAACTGTCTAATTGTATACAGTCAATTCATTTTAGTCGTGTAATTTTTTATGAAATAAACATGTTTAATTTTTCTCTAAGAATATCATTACAGTAGAGGAAAAGTATGAATATAGTTATATTTCAAAATTATTTTTACTCATCTCTAAAAAGCTAAGCTACCAAATTGCACCTCCAATAACAGGGTTTAATTATCACTTCCCTATGGATGGACAACCACGAGCTATAAACCACCATGGGAGCCCAGTGCAGATTGGTTGTTGTTAATAACTGCTAATGCAGAGAGACCAATGAGTTTATGTGCCTTCTGAAGCACGGAGGATCTTGAGATTATTAATTTTTGGGCACCGACAACTGACTTTTTCAAAAGTTGTCTCACCTTAATAATTGCAGACCGGGTCAACAAGCTTTGGTGTATCTATAGAAAAGGCTTAAGGGGCCTATTACATCTCGACTGTGATTTTTGCGTAAAATGCCTATTTTCGTATTTTGTAGTAATTTTCCAGTTGTATTTATCCAAAAAAGGATAATAAATACATGCATATTATTACAAATTTCCACTCTGCAAGAAAAAACTGAGTTTGGACGGCCGGCGCATCGCATTTTGTAGTAATTTTGCAATTGTAGGTATGAATTTTGCTCAATAATATTATCGTAGATTGAAGAAATTCACCGCGATCTTAAAGCGATTTTCGAAGTTTTTTGGTTTAGAATAAGATTTTTATTCTATGTAAAATTAATGATATCTGAAATTTCCGAAGCCAGTAGTAGTTCAATCTAGGAGCTCAAAAAATTGCCTTCGCGCATTTTATGAAAATCTTTCACTGCTATTTTGGGTTTTATTAAAAAGTTAAGCAAAATTTACAAAAAGGCACACACTTATTTTACACTATTCAATAAGTCAAAATTGTTAACATATTTTCGTTTCTGAGATTGAGAACGCCGAAATTGGCCATTTTACGCAAAAATCACAGTCAAAATGTAATAGGGCCCTTAAACTTAGTAGTGGGACATTTCTGGACTGACAATGAATAAATAGTATTAAAGTTAGGTTAACCATAGTTTTCCATTAACTTTTAATTTTTATTAATTATGATTTATTAGCTAATTATTAAAAGCTACTACATGAACATTAAACGTAAAGAGAAAATGGAAGAAAACAAATAATTTAATTAACACTCACCTAGATGATAATGGCAACACCATTTGCAATGAATATATGCTGTCTAAAGTGTATGCTTCCTTCACTATAGAGTTAGTAGGGTCTGTATAACATATAAACTTCTGGTCAGAGAGCACACAATATCTAGTCTGTGCATTTTTGAATAGGTCCTCTCCCATTGCTGGCACGATTCTGATCAGCATTCCACAAAAGTATGGTACAGTCATGCTGTTCAAAGATGGCCGCTCAACTAAGTCCACCTTTTGCACAACCTGTTTAACTGGCTTCTGTATCTTACTGTCAAACTTGAGCATATTTGAAAACCTTTGCATCACTGAATTCATTGGTTTTACCTCATCACTCGCACATTTAACATCAAAGTCTGAATCAACAAACCAATTTGAATTATTGTCTCGTACAGTAGTTGATGTAGTTGGTGTGGTTGGTGTTGTTTCATTTGGACATAGACTGTCTGACCTTTCAGGTGGAGTGGGAGGATTGAAATATTCACTATCTCTGTAATCAGGACCGTCATCACTATGGTCTGTAGTGACAATTGAACCGTATGTGTCACCAATAAGAAATGATTCCAGAAGAATAAGCTCATTGCTGATTCCTGCATACTTTTGATTTGTATTGCTGGTATTCAGTGGATCAAACTCATATATCGTACTTTTACTTGGTCTCTTGACACCATCTTTTATGGAAGAAGAAGGAAATGTGTCAGCTACATTGGGTTTAGAAGTATGTGGTAAAGTCCAATTTTCATACAATGAGTTTTGCCGCATGATATCTACTGCACTTTCTCTTTTTTTCCTCCTTTCTGGCACTTCAGGGGTAGACATTGTACTAGTAATACTATTGGTTCTTGACATTCTGGGGGTATCATATGTCATCTGTTCATTTTCCAAGTTCAATGTTGAGTTGTTAACATCAGATTCTCTTCCTTCGTTTGAGAAGTCAGTATCAGTATTGGAATCTGAATTATTTGAGAACAGAGACAAATCATCCATATTAGATACGTTCAGGTGTAATGATGGCAGATCACTATTGGGTGTTGCATCATTGAGGTACCTCTTTTGTTCTAGTAGTGGTGAGTGGAATTGTATGTTATCAAATAAACTCACATCCACAACGGGCATGGAGACACACCTCTGAGGATCCTCGTCGCCATTGTCAGATTTTTTCTGCCTCCTTAACTTGAGGCCAGCTGTTCTAGTGCCTTCAATTACTGATTTTGTCACGGAGTCGCGTACCGCTTTGGACGTTATAATCGTTTTTTCTAATGTCCCTTTAGCAAACTTTGATCCGTCTATGAACGATTTCTCTATTTTTTCGTTAGCAGTCTTCGCAGAACTTGTAACTTTCTGAGCCACATCCTCACTAATTTGCTTGGATACAGAGCTAATAGATCGTATGATATCTGTAGCAGATACTCTATCGTTGTTAGTTGGTACTTTAGTCCGTGGGAGAGGTACGGGCTTTTTTAACGGATCATTCTGAGACGGGACACCGCTTCTGGGCTTTGGGACTGGCGGTGTATCCATTAGAATAATGTTTACTTAACTATCACAAAATAATTATTCTATGATAACATTGCTAAGCCGCTAAATCGCTACACAAACAAAATGCGAAGCGTGAGTCACTCAATATGCAATGAACTATGCCACTTTGTTTGACCTAATTCTTTAAATCAATCACAACAAAACTAAGGAGGTTATAATTTGGTGTCAAATCATGATTATTGAAATAACTTTCCACTACAGCACTAATAAAATAATTTAAAAAACAGAAAGAAAAAACTTAGATTTTAGAAGCAAAACACTGCCTGCGATGCTAAAAAACTAGACATATCACAACACTGTGACAGTGACAAATGACTTTTTTGATGTTTTTCTCTAATTAACGTCAAGCAAAGGGGTCTTGTCGATTCTGTCTTGTTTTCATGACACTAACTTGTTATTAGTGATTTTGGAAATATGATGAAACTATGATTTCTCATCCTGACCCTTGAGCCTTAGGAAAAATGTATTGTAAACATTCCAAAAATACTTCTCAAGCAAATTTGAAGCAAGCGAGAGGTTGCTAAGATGCGACAAGACTTCAATTGCTAGACAAAGAACTAAAACTAAGAACTAATGCAACGGCCGGTCGCAGGCTACTTTAATAAGTGAAATTGAGCGACCTAGATAGAACTAGGTCAGCAGTCCACTATGTATAGAGACCTTTGTCAATAGTGGAAGCCTTTCGACTGAATCTAAATTCTTCTTACCTTTTTATACTTCCTATTAGCAGCCCGCTCGCGACTTCGTCCGCTTGAAAACACCCGTAGGTACCCCATGATGGACTCCTATTGCAGCGCCACCTACCGGATCCAATTGTAAATCTAAACCATTCTCGAATCCACTTGAACACACACATAAAATTTCATCCAAATCGATCCAGATGTTCAGAAGGAGTTCAATTACAAACACACGCACAGATTTACCTATACCTATTTATAAAGATTTTGCCGTCGACTTAACTTACCCAAGCAAATTTTACATAATAAGTAGGTATAGGTATACTTGTAAGTTTACCTTGATAGCATAACCCTCAAGTCCTTTTTTTTTATAATTCAAAATTCAAAATTCAAAATTTAAAAATCATTTATTCAGTTTAGGCTACAAGTAGCTCTTGTAAATGTCGCTATGTTATCGGTTTGTAAGTCTACTCTGGGCGGGAGATCTTGTACTGAGAAGAACCGGCAAGAAATATTGTTAGTTGTTAATGGTATGGTGTTTACTTATTAGCGTCTAACTGGCTGCCTCTCACTCCTACAATGTAGCAAAAGATACGCCAAAGGTGGTTTTAGTCTTACTCCTCCCTCTCACCTTAATAGCCTAGCCTAGCCTGGCTTAATAGCCCTGCCTAGCCCCGACAAAGAGGGACAGGGAAGTACATAAACCGTGATGTTCCCCCAGGCCCAAGTAAGCCAGTATTTCCCCGTCGCGTCGTTACCACATTCGGTAATAGGGTTATAACCAAAAGCTCGCAAACGTTAAAGGATAACAATGTAGTACAATTGTAGGTTCTAAGAAATGTAATTCACCTTGTGTTTTATTTTTTATCCTTTATCAAGAAAGCGCTGACTGTAACCTCTGATTATTGTGAGACGATATCATTGGCAGACGGAGAGTTACTGAGAAGTCAGTCTCTTCGGATTGTAACTTTACTACGAGTATTTTACCGATATTGTAATAATGTCACCAGACTAGTGTGATTGTAATAGCTTCCCGGACAGTGACGCCTGTCGCCTCACTTAATTGGAAATCGCGTTACAGAGCAGTGATTATCAAGTTAGCAAACAGTCCGAATATTTGATGCACTGAAAACACGCTAATCTGCAAAGGTCGAAGTGCTTACAAGAACGTAAGCACTAAACAAGTAGGGTAATGGCTCCAGTGTCCGACTCTTTGAGCCCATTGTTCGACACAGTCTTCGTCGCCAAAAAGTTACATAGATTTTTATTTAAATTTTATGGGATGACAGCTAGGAAGCAGGCGATCAGTATTCAATAGCTGCTAAAACTAAAAGTAATTTTTGACCCCTATTTTTAATCAATAAAGAAAAAAATGTCGATCACTCGTTCCTGTCGAACAGTGGTCCCATTACCCTTCCTTCATTATTATACTCTTTGACAACGACTTGTAATTAATGACTTATTTTCATATTGTTTGTGCAGTAAAATATCCCACGTGAAATTAATTGATACGTCATGTTTTACTTTAAGCATTAAAAAGTAAAATTTTCAACATCTATTTTTCGCAGAACACTTTAAAATCTGCCATTTTATATCGTTAACAACACGCGCGACACTCGCAATTTCGCAAAGCTCACAAAGCTGTCGGTTCGATAATAGGTATCCCATGCATAGGCGTGCATACGCGCGTGCACACGCGAAAATGGTTCCAGTTTTAACCTTTGGGTACGGGACCCTAAAAATTCATCGTTGTGGTCACATTGCAGAATTTGCAGAGGTAGTAGGTAGATCAGCAACTGGTTTTAATCTTTAGCAACCCACCTGCTTCCTTTGCTGTCATCCCGTAATATTTCAATGAAAATCGATGTTATTTTTTGGCGACGGACGAAAACTCTGTCGGATTCTGGGCTAAACCCTTTCACAGTCAGAGGGATGTATATTCCCACCAAAATTTGAACTTTAAATCATTGTGATAAGATTGAAAACCAATGAAATATTCAAACACGTTATGCCCGTTAAAGGGTTAAAGTGTCGGCCACTGGTGCCGTTACCCTATTTACAAAAGATGAATGCTTATTCAACGTTTTCTTCTATGGTGGCACTTCACATGGCTATTTGTATTCGCGTATTTGTTATATCATCATCATCATCAGCTCATTCTATGTCCCCACTGCTGGGGCACGAGCCTTCCCTATGGATGGATAGGGAGAACGGGCTATAAACCACCACGCTGGCCCAGTGTGGATTGGTGGTTGTTAACGACTGCTAATGCAGCCGGGACCAGCGGCTAATTAATTATTAAATAACGGCGGTAATTTTATTAAAGCTGCACGGATTGTATCCAATAGCAGTGAAACATTAAAAAAGATAGAATGTGAGTTTGGATTCAGAATAATAATTATTGTTCTGAGGTATGGATTGGCATGGACAGATTTTAACCACTCCTCTTCCATTTTTGAAATTTTTGAAAAGAGTTTTTAAATGTGTGTGTCAAATACATATGCGTGTGTGTCAAATACATGGTAGTGTGTGTAATATTTGTTTTATTGATTTAATGTATTTTTATGCATAATTAAAAAAAAAACATTTGGATAACCTTCTTTAAATAAACTATAAGTGTGCGAAATTTCATACTCCTCCGTCCGCACATTTTTTTGTAAAAAAGGGGTACTAAGTTTTTGCTTCACGTATTAATATAGTATAGATAATGTACGAGTAAAACTTCAAAAACCTCCCAACACTTCATACCTATGCTTTTAGTAGACTTTCACAGGAAAATGCAACTCGCTGCCTTGTCCCTGAAACTCGTATTGCGCAGTAGATACGTGACCTAAATGTATTTTCTCCGATAACCTGGAAACTGGGTTAATATGGCCTTCACCTGGATCCCTCTGGAAGCGCTCCCTAGTAACAAAGCTATCGATCGCAATAAACCAGTTCATGGTCAAACATTTAACTACAGAATAACGGGAATTGGCGAACGCAGGTAAAGGTATTACACTCCGCAGTTATTTAGTTATATGTAGAAGGTACATACTTAGTTATATTATGGTCATTATATAGCATACATACCCAGAGGTCCGGATTTGATTCCCAGCGGGGGGTACATCTTTGTGTCTCGGTTTGGTTTGTGGTAGGGCTTGTTTATCCGCCTGGCTACCTATCCACCATCTTATCTAAATGTCGCCATAAAATCAATGTTTATAACATTGTTGTGTTCTGGCAGCTAGAGATAAGATAGCCAGTGCCTCAGTAATTGAGGATCTCGGGTGAAGTGCGCTTCCACCATTGGCCTTAACATGACTGATGATCTTATTCTGCGGTCTACTGGTTAAATAACCAGACCCTAGAGGTTTCGGTTACGACTTTAGGTAGGGCTTGTATTAAGTCAGTACCTAAGGCTAGTTAATATCATATCTTAATATGTCTTCGGAACATCAATGTAATGCAAAAAAAATCTTATCTCATCTTTAAGGAGATGGTCAAAGAGGGAAACAATAAAATTTACACGGATTTCTCTGTGACGTATTTTTGATTTCGCAATATTTCCAGAACTAAGCGAACAAATAAGTCGCTGTGAAAAGCAAATTTTATCGTCATTAAATTACTCCGATGATGAAACTATTTATTTTCGCAAAGATGAATATGTTGTGCCTAATTAGTACAAATCAAATTAATTTTTAACATTAAAAACGTTATTGTAGCTTAAATATAAAAGCTCAATATAGGTATTCGTGTCGTTGACTTTTTATTAGATCTTCTGATGACTAATAAATTTGTAATACAGCATTATCATGTATAGGCAGCGCACGTAAGTTCTAGTAATTAATTTTGTATTTTTATTATAATGTAATTTAATTGGTTTTTGACAATTTGGAGTGTTAATTTTGTATTTTTATGTGTATGTAATTAATTAGAATATTTAGTCATTGTCATTTAAAGTTATTTGCATGCTACATTGTCAGCTGAGAAAGAGAAGAAAACTAGAATAAGACCAAAAATGTACCTTTCTCAAGCGCAAATTAAATATATTTCATTTCATTTCATTTCATTTCATTTCATTTCATTTCATTTCATTTCATTTCATTTCATTTCATTTCATTTCATTTCATTTCATTTCATTTCATTTCATTTCATTTCATTTCATTTCATTTCATTTCATTTCATTTCATTTCATTTCATTTCATTTCATTTCATTTCATTTCATTTCATTTCATTTCATTTCATTTCATTTCATTTCATTTCATTTCATTTCATTTCATTTCATTTCATTTCATTTCATTTCATTTCATTTCATTTCATTTCATTTCATTTCATTTCATTTCATTTCATTTCATTTCATTTCATTTCATTTCATTTCATTTCATTTCATTTCATTTCATTTCATTTCATTTCATTTCATTTCATTTCATTTCATTTCATTTCATTTCATTTCATTTCATTTCATTTCATTTCATTTCATTTCATTTCATTTCATTTCATTTCATTTCATTTCATTTCATTTCATTTCATTTCATTTCATTTCATTTCATTTCATTTCATTTCATTTCATTTCATTTCATTTCATTTCATTTCATTTCATTTCATTTCATTTCATTTCATTTCATTTCATTTCATTTCATTTCATTTCATTTCATTTCATTTCATTTCATTTCATTTCATTTCATTTCATTTCATTTCATTTCATTTCATTTCATTTCATTTCATTTCATTTCATTTCATTTCATTTCATTTCATTTCATTTCATTTCATTTCATTTCATTTCATTTCATTTCATTTCATTTCATTTCATTTCATTTCATTTCATTTCATTTCATTTCATTTCATTTCATTTCATTTTCATTTCACGCCAATTACTGACTACTGATAGACTTGATTTACAAATTTTGAGATTTTGAGCTCTGGACTAATCTTTATCTATCTAAATAAAATAGTCTATGTTACCCGCAAGGTATGTAGCATTCTATCAGTGAAAGAATTTTCAGAATCGGACCAGTAGTTCCAGAGATTAGCCCTGACAAACAAACAAACAAACATTATCACAAACGTTACCTCTTTATTAATAGATAATAGATATATCTAGGTATCTATTTAATTAATATGCCTATAACTTTGTATAATGTAAGAATTTTTTGGTCTATTCTATAACTAAAAAGGATTTGGATGAAATTTGACATACAGATAGTTTATAATCTGGATTAACACATAGGATACTTTTTATCCCGATATTCCCACGGGAATCTAAGCATAGGTACGGCACACGGCACACGCACGGCTCTTCCCTACAAAACATCGATATACAAAGTCAATGCTAAAAAAGGATTATACTCGTAAAAGGACGTTTCATTTTTAACACCAGCCTGAAAAAAGAATATGTTCGAACAAAGCGGCTTAAGCCTGCGGATTAATAGCGGCGGCCATTAGGTTATTAAACAAAGTGATCCTATAAGAGTTCCGTTTTTCCTTTTGAGGTACGGAACCATCGATTTAGAATACCTAGATACACCGTCACCTACAAATTCACGTCGAAAAAGTGTCCCGACTCGCTTAGTTGTAAGTATACGTGTATAGTAGACAATTTAAAAACGTATAATGTGCTAAGACCATATTTATAAAAATTAAATACAACTTTATTCCCCACAGATAAGGTTTTATTTGTATTGCACGCGTTAGGCGGTTGTGACATTACAAAATGCGATCATCGCGAAAGTCGTAAAATTTAACGATCTCCGCCTCTTGTAAGAATAGAGTAAGTGGAGTCGTGTTCAACAAAATTATTTCATGTACGTATTGTACAATTTATAAAACTAGTGTAATGCTAGTTGCACTATTTTTTTTATAAATTATAGTAAAAATAAAACAAATAACTTATTATTAAAACATATATGTTTATGTACACACGGCGGCAGATCAACTTACCCAAAACTGTCAAATTTCTACAACCAATTTTGAACTTTATTGTTTGGTTAGAAGGATCAATATTCATTGGAGAAGTTTGACAGATTTGGGTAGGTTGATCTGCCGCCGACTGTACCCTGAAACAAAATTTTATATATTGTTAACTTGTCGTTTCGAAGTAATTTTTTTTTAATGTTTTCTTTTTTACAAATATAATGCAGACGCACATCCACATATTTCTGGACTGCTGATTTTGTCAGTTTATAAATATGGTGAAATTGATCACTTGTATGAGCATCTGTATTTTTAAATAGGTTCATGTGCAATAGACATCGCAGTATTTGCATCGTTAAAAAATTTACCATTATACCGCCTTAACAGTGTACTTCCGCCACTTATTTTAATATAGTGCCTGATGATCTTTTCAGAATCATTGCAAATTAGGTATTAATCATTAGACGCATAACACAAACCGCAAACATGGCCAAAATGGCAATTACATTATTTCTTTCACCTAATGCGGTCACCGAACTTGTTTACTACTACTTAGGCCAACGATCGTTGTTTTCACAATAATCTATCCGCTTACTGCAGCCTACGTCATTACCTTCTGTCTCCATCATCAGACCAGCTAGATGGTACCATCATATAAAATTTTCAACGAACTTTATATGTTTGCAAAAAAGCTCAATCGGTTGAGGAGGATAACTGCTTTAAAATTCATTTGCAAGATTTGATCCGAACAAACATACATTCATACATACAAACATACTTACGTACATACTTACATACATACATGCATTGCAATTTAAAAAGCATGTAAAAAATAATGTTTGACAAATGTCAGTAGAAGTACAGTAGTACAGTACTTATCGGTCATAAATATTTATATTTTCGCTTTGATCTGAGTATTTATTATAGTAGCTGAAAAATATTTATTAATTTTAATTCCATAGAAACATACCAACATACCGCCAAAAGATGTGGATTACAAAACTAACTTAAAAAAAACTAAACAGGCGGCTCTATATCTTTAGTATTTAACTATGTTCTACTTTTATGAATCTTTCGTCCCTTTTAACACGTGAATAGCGTCACGCGAGGGAAAGGGACAACCTCGTACGCGATTTATTCAAACTATTTTAGAAAAATAATGTTTTTACTTAGGTAGAAGGAAAATTTAGCCACAAATTCATTACATTATGAAACCTTGAATGAATACTTAGCAAAAACACGAAACCCCATCTTTTTTTAAGCTATTTGAAGTATTATTTTTGCACTTTTTCACGGAGCAATTAAGCATGTTGACTTGACGGTGATCGGCGCGCGACTACGAGTGCAATTGTGCTAGAACGCGTTTTTAGCACTATTGATTCAAGCCGCGTGTGAGGCGTTGTTGGTGTATCTAGGTATTCTAAATCGATGTACGATGTAATAGATGAAAGTTTTGACGGACAGATGAAATCATTTTATTTGAACTACTAAATGAAAAATGTGAAAACATTTTAACTCACCTTTGTCAAGCTGCTTTAAGAGCATTTACGCCGCACACTAGCGCCGCGAGCGCCGCCAATGAAAAAAAAACATATCTAGTAATTAGAGATAGAAAATCATATTATGCTCAACAAACTATTTGAATGAGGTAATTAAACATTTTTTCACACCACCTGCTCGACAATGCCTCATTATATTTCATGCAAACCTTACTCAAAGTAAATCATTATAGCCCTTGTCTTTTGCCGGGGTGTAATGTTGTACTGAATTTCATTATAACCCGCCGGGCAGTAATGTGATTCTCACTTCTCTTAGTTCTTATTGTTATGCATTTAAAGTCTAATTTCGTCAAAATCGCTGGCGCGCGGCTGCTGCAGCTGCTGGTGGCCGACGGCGAGGAGGTGGACGGCGGCGCGCGCCGCGCCTCATTTATTTGAAAATTGAACTTATTCGAAAATCGAGCTGGCCACGCCACGGCAAGCCGAACGAAAAAAAATCAATACTTAAAACAAAAGCCGCGAGTATTTCAATACGGTGCAATCAGTATCAGACAAAACTGCAAAAGAAGATAGAATAAAACATTAAGAAAATGTCGAGTGACGAAAGTGATTTAACTCCGGAGTCCATTAAATTAGACGTCTTAGGTATTGTTAATAACCTACTACCAGAGAAGTCAAAGGAAAAATACTTGAAAGCTTACGACGATTTCCACAAATGGAAAACTGCAAAAGGCGCAAAGTCTGTGTCGGAGTCAGTGCTTCTTGTTTATTTCGAGTATTTATCGTGTACAAAGAAGTCCAGCAGCCTGTGGTGTATCTATTCGATGCTCAGGTTAACAATAAGCATCAAACACGACATTAAGATAAATACATACAGCAAGTTATTGGCATTTTTAAAGAGGAAATCAGATGGTCATCGAGCAAAGAAGTCAAAAGTATTGACAGCGCAAGATGTGGAAACTTTTCTGAATGAGGCTCCTGATCACAGCTTTCTGGCCATGAAAGTAAGTATGAGAACTGCCTACTTTTTAGTTACGTTTCTAGTACCTACCTATAATAGCTCTATAAAATAGTTAATGAATAAAAGGGTATTTAAATGGCACACATTTAAAAAATACACATTCTAAGGTTTTGTCGCAAGCTTTTTTTATAATATAAAGGTCAAAAAATGTAGTAGTGTATCTAACTATTTACTCACAATCCTATTTTTTGTTACAGGTAGCCTTGATTTTTGGAGTGAATGGCGCATGTCGTGGAAATGAACTCGTAAACATAAACGTCAATGATATCAAAAAACATGCAGATTTATTGCTGATTAACTTACCAGATACCAAAACAAATAGAGAACGTTCGTTCATAGTTCGTGAAGATTAAGCAAGAATTGTTGAAAAGTACCAAGCTCTGCGCCCCTCTAATATAAACACCAACAGATTTTTTATCGGTTACAGTAATGGCAAATGCACCAGGCAAGTCATTGGCAAGAATAAAATCAGCGCCTTGCCAAAAGAAATTGCAAAATACCTCAAATTGCAAAATCCCGAGCTTTATACGGGTCATTGTTTGAGGAGAACATCGGCAAGTCTGTTGGCAGTTTCAGGAGCAGATATGGCCCAGATAAAACGTCATGGTGGCTGGAAATCCGATGCAGTAGCGGAGGGCTACATAGAGAATTCCATACAAAACAAAAACAAGATAAGCTGTCGTATTGGTGACAACATTCATCTGAAAACTACGTCCATTATTGATGATCCTTGGAAACCTTTGCCACCACAGCCATCTAGCTCAAAATATATCCCGTCAAGCCCACTGCCTCAAGCACCACCTTCCCCAACCTTTACTGTGCCAAACGACCCTCACACGCAAGGTTCTGATGTATTGGGTGCTGCTACTCAAATAAATTCCACCTCAACTAACATAAGCGTACCAAAAAATATAACCATATCTTTACATAACTGGACTAATGTATCAAACATCAATTTTAATTTTTAATTTACTTTTTATTGTTATTTACTGTGCCAATTATATATAATTAGTAATGAAAATAGTATTTTAATAAATAAAATACTTTTTCTAGTAGCCTTGGTTTTTATTGTCTCGCAAAAGGTGAGAAAAGTAGAGTATACTCCTCAGGGATAAAACTGATTTTGCCTTGGGCGCGCTTAAATCCTTCACTGCTCTCAGGACTCCATTTTAATTCCCTCGCTTCGCTCGGGAATCAACTCAAAACCCCCTCGCTACGCTCGGGAGTTAAATCTGGAGTCCTTCGTTACGCTCAGGATTCAAATATCGCGCCCGTGACATAATACAGTGCTTTATCCCCTTGGTGTACAATCTACTATTACGTCACCTAGTGAACATCTGACATGTTATGGTTTAGTTAAATAAGCCGTTACAGCTAAAAACAGCATGACATGTCAGATGTTCATTAGGTTCGGTTCTTCTTGAGAGAATTTGAAAAGTAACGTTGCACTGTTTTGTTTCAATTGCCAACACTTATACACACTTACGAATACTTAACGGTTAATAATCCACCATTATTTCACATTAATATTCGACATAACACAAATTTTAGAAAATAAAACGAAACCGCAGACTTGCATGACGCTTTACTTTCCCGCCAAGAAGTCCTTCAAATAGTTTGTTGAGCATAATTTGATTTTTTTTTATTTTTATTTTTTAGTTGATGGCTTCGTGCGATTAGCACATTTAGCCAGTGTCAAAGTATTTTTCCTACAAGTAATACATAAATAGACAATATTTCCTTTATGATGATGATGAATGATATTAGAAATGAAAAGTGAGAAATGATATACCCCCCAACCCCTCGAGTAGCTCAGTAAAGATGTGGGGCTTTACTAAGTCCTCACGCGCGAATTTGAAAAGTGCACACTCACGAACACTTAACGGTTAATAATCCACCATTATTTCACATTAATAGTCGACATAACACAAAATTTAGAAAATAAAACAAAACCGCAGACATGACTCTTCACTT